>LPNX010688331.1:853926-892266 GCA_001517045.1 Pseudotsuga menziesii
CTATCCTCCTCCAAGACGAACATCCCATTGCATTCACCAGAAAATCCCTGTCTGGTAATAATTTAGCCTCCTATACATATGAGCAGGAAATGATGGCTATTTTGCATGACATACAGAAGTGGTATCCATACCTCTTAGGGATTCATTTCTGCATCAAGACTGATCACCATAGTCTAAAATATTTCTTGGAACAATGAGTCTCATCCACAACACAACAAAAATGGGTTATCAAACTCATGGGTTATGACTATGAGATAACTTACAAGAAGGGTAAGGAAAATCTTGTGGCGGATACTCTTTCTGGCACATTTGATGACCATGCTTCTCTTTCAGCTATTTCTATTCCTATTCCAAATTAGTTACACTTTGTTCAACAAGGCTATGTCAATGACTCTTCCTTATCTCAAATCATCCAACAGTTGGCCAGTAATCCTTCTCTTGTACCGCATTACTCTTGGGATGGTTCTTGTCTGAGATATAAGGGTCGTTTGGTGCTTCCCCAGAGCACAGATCTTCACCAGGATGTCTTCTATGAACTCCATGCTTCTCCAGCGGCAAGGCACTCTAGATTTCTCAAAACGTATGAGCGGGCACAACGTAACTTCTTTGGAAGGGAATGAAATGGGAAATTCAACATATGATTGCGGAATGTAATACCTACCAGTGTCACAAGGGTGAAACTACACTCCTCCCTAGCTTGCTTGAACTCTTTCCCATCCCTACAAGGATTTGGACAGATATTTCGATGGATTTCATTGACAGGCTCCCTAAATCTGGAGGGAATACCGTAATCTTGGTTGTGGTTGATTGGCTCTCCAAATATAGTAGTTTTTGTGCTCTCAGCCATCCATATACTACCTCCTTAGTTGCACAAATTTTCATGGACCAGATATTTCGTCTTCATGGCATCCCTTCTTCCATTGTCTCAGACCGCGACGCAACTTTCACAAGTCATTTTTGGACTGAACTCTTTCACATCACTGGTACCAAACTGAAAATGAGTTCAGGATATCACCCACAAATTGATGGTCAAACTGAAGTCACCAACAAATGGTTGGAAACTTATCTTCATTGCTTCACCTCTTAACAGCAACATCAATGGGAAAAGTGGCTCCCTCTCGTTGAATGGTGGTACAATACTTCCTACCATACTACATCTAAAATGACTCCATATGAAGCTGTTTATGGGCAGCCACCCCCAGTTCTCCTTCCATACACCCCCCATAGTTCACCAGTTCAGGCAGTTGACATGGTTCTTCGAAACCGTGATAAGATTCTTCGCATTCTGCAAGAGAATATTCACATGGAAATAAATCGCATGAAGCAGCAAGCCGATCAACACCATTCTGATCGTAACTTTTCAAGTCGGTGACCGTACTTCCTCCTTCTTCTCGCATTCACCCAGTCTTTCATGTCTCTTGTCTCAAGAAAGTGATATGGAAGGATCCATCATTTTGGAACTGGAGGCCATCCTCAATCAGCGCACTCATCAGCTTCGCTCTCGGGCCATAACAGAGGTCTTAATTCAGTGGCATGACATGTAACCAGAGGATGCTACATGGGAACCCCTCCTTCAAATTCAACAGCAGTTTCCACATCTAAAGCTTTGAGGATAAATATTTTTCTAAGAGGGAGGGGATGTTAAGAACCCGTGTCAACCCCCCTCTTTATTTGTTAGTATATTTTGTCAGGCGCATATGCTTTCTAATTCGTCCCATTATTATGTTGTATTATCCCACATTCATGGGGAGTAAGTAATAGTTGTTAAGTCATCCAGTTAATATATTGCATTATCTCACATTCATGGGGAGTAATAGTTGTTTAGATTAGACTTAGTATATAAGTATGTGTTGAGGCTAATGAAAGCATCGAAGAGTTATTTTGTATTGAGCTTGCTCAAAAGAGGTTATCCCCTCGAAGTGGCCTGCGATTAATAAAATCTCTTATGTGATCCATAATTTATGTTATATCATGCATTCTTATTGTTTATTGCAGGAGGTTCTCCACAAAAATAAAAAACTTTATCTAGAAACTCCACATACATCTCTTTATGCAGAAAAAAAAAAGAAAATTTTCATAGCTAACTTCCATTCAAGAAGACTCAGAAAAACCCTTAAAATTTCCTCATACTTAATACATTCCTTAATACTACCAACTACAAATAAGAACACATCATTAACAAACAATAGACGATTCAAAGCAGGATTACCAAAAACCTGAACTCCCACAATTTTTCTATCATTTTTTTTATTGAATAATCATCATGCTTAGACATACCACTATGAATAAAAACAATAGAGTCGATCATTATAGAAAACTCTCCCTAAGACCCTAGAACTTTTAAATTTTTTTAAGACCCTAGCCATTCACAAGAACAACATTTTTTGAAGTAACACATCCTACCACCCAATTTGTAGCCTCTAGACTCAACCGAATCTACAACAAAGCAAGTCTGAAAAAAAGACTAGTCAACCTTATTGTATGCTTTAACAAAATACAACTTTAATAACAAAGCTTCTAATTTATTTAACTTCATTCTATGTAACCCCTCCTATGCAATTCCAATAACATCCAAAATATACCTATTACTTAAGAAAACCAAATGGTTCTTTAGACATAAATATGACATGTTAACCTTTATCCTAGAGGAAATTACCTTTGCATTTAATTTATACACCAAGTTACATAAAGAAATAAGTCCAAAATCCTAAAAAAATGAAAGATTAGAGATCTTAGGAATAATCCCTATAAAGTTACATTAAGTTCTGCTTCAATTTTCTCTACACTCTAGATTCGTCCACCACTTTAAACAAATCTTGACCAACTAACTCAAATACATCAAAAAAAAGCTACATGGATCGACCATTTGGACCTAGACTTTTAGATTTAGAAAAGTCTTATTCTTAAGATTTAGACTTTTAGATTTAGACTTTTAGATTTAGATTGAATTATTCTTAAGATCATCCAAAGATACATTATCTTTGATCATATATCTTCTTTACAAAAGAAAAATCTAAGATAATGATGAATTACGCAAAAATGATGTACAATAGGATTGTCATTAGATTGCTTGAACAAATTTGAAAAACAACCAGCTCTTATTTCCTCAAGATCCTTTTGATCTTAAATCTTAATTCCATCATAAATTATGGATTTCCCAAATCGAATTAGCATTACTTCTGAAAGTGGTGAACTTACTAAAAAATTTAGTGTTATTGTCACCTTGACTTGACCGAATAGCTCTATTTTTAAAGCATCAATATTCCTCCTTCATCTTCAAAATACGTTTCTTTATAGAACCCAAATTTCCTTTCTCCTTAGCAGAAAAAAACACCAACCCGAGATTGATTATAAAAGTCCATAATACTCTCCTCAATCCCAATAAGTGTTTCTTAAAGCATCTCTTTTTATTCCTCTACCTAACTAACCCCTATAACTTCAAAAAAATTAGTTTCATAACTATCTTCTCCATTTCAAAACCCCCTAAAACTAAAACTTTATTGCACCAGACCAATCTAGCCACAACTTTAAAGTCCTCAACAACTAGGAATGATTAAAATTGAAAAGAAGTTGCATCATCCCTTGATTTTTATTCAACTAAAGTCAGATCAAATGTTATGTTAATTTTAGTGTGTATCGTTATGGCATGGCATGTATAAATATCATAAATATAATTAATCTCCAATTTATGGCTTTGCGGTGTTTAATTTTGGATGTTAAAATTATTTCAATATCTCGAAGTTTAAAAGAAATTATAGATAAGAAATATAGAGAGAGAGATGAATGTTGGTCTATCGGACCTTAAGAGAGAAAAATAACAAACTACTTGGTTTTCTTTAGGGTTTTATTTCTATGCTCAAATAGCTTGGAGATGGGTGTTCCTAAATTACTATAATTTTGATGAGATAGAAGGTCAAATAGGTTTGTATTGTAACAAAAAAATTGAAACTGAGATCTTATATGGGTGTACTTATTTAGGAAAATTTAAAAGGAAGTGTTTTTCATCCTCAAAACTCACAATCTCACAAAGATTACAGATCCTTTTAATCCATATAGTTTTAGGAGAGGTCGAATTCCTTGTTTTACTGTGCAACTCATGAGAGTTCATTCTTATTTTAACTATGTCTATCTTCTTCTTTAGGCTACTTAAAACATATAGATAATTTTGATTTTCAAGATTAGTGTTAATGACCTCCTTGCAATTTCTTAATTTTCTTTTTATCATCTACGTTTTCATCACATGACACTTTTCTTTGAACTTCATAGTAATATTATTTTTAATATCATCTATATTTTGCAAAGTGACATTTTCATTAATCCTCGACATCTTTTCTCAAGACATGAAATCTTTATGTAAACCTCACTTCAGCCCTAGATGGTTTCCACTAGAGATTAAATAAATTTTCAGAAGTATCTAGTCTCTCAAGTTATTATTTTTTTCTTGTACATTAGGTACCTAGTCATAGCTATGTTATCAATGTGGAAAATACCCACTTCAATGTGGAGAATAGGATCCGCTGTACATTTCTTTTAATTTTAAGAGTATAAGTTATAAAACACCTTTGGATTTTCTCAATCCTTCTCCAAGATTCTCTAGAAAGGTTGTATCCACAAACTTCACACCCATATAGGAGAACGATATTTTCAAAGATGAATTTATTTTTATCCCACATCATAAGGTTTATTGACTTACAATTATTTTCAAGACAAAAATAAGCTTTTCACCATCCATTAATGCTTTTCTCAATGTTATAGTTCTAGTAAATCTTGTGATGGATATCAATACCAAGATTTTTATAGGAAGTCACTTCCTCTAATTTTCTATTATCATACGAAAATTGAGCGTAAGTGACATTATGATATTTTATCAACATAACTTTTGTTTTGTTGGTATTGACAATCATGCTCATACTAGAGCAGAAATCCTTGAAAATTCTCAATTTCTTGGTTAGTGCTTTCACAGGTGGACATTTTGAAATTCGTGGAAGTCCTATGGTGAAGGATTAAGACTTTCTTGATGTTTCAGGCTAAGTAGTTCAACTCATCTTCAGGAAATACAGTGAAGGTGCTCGCCTTGTCTTCTCTTGAGCTGGGTTTTTCTTAAATAGTGGAAGTTGAATTAATATATTAAGTTTTACTAAGGTCGGCTAATCTAATTTCTTTTATTAAAAGTTATTTTACTTTTATTAAGTAATAATGAATATATTTATATGTGAAATATTTAAAATATTTAAATATTATGTTAAAATTATACTATCTTTTTTATACATTTCTTATGAAATTATTTAATGTTTTAATAAGTGGGGGTATTTATAATGTTTGTAGTTGATAGTTGAATTTTAGGATGGATTTAGAAAGTATATAATATATAATACTAAAGTTTTAGAATTCTAATTAGATTTTAGAATTATGTGTAAGTTTTAGTTAAAGTATTATCCGCGAGATGTAGAACAGTTGTTGGCGGGGTAGTTAAGACGCCCCCTAAGTTGGAAGGTCACCAGTTCTAATCCCGTCGAATACCAAAAATCCAACCATGTTAAGGGTTGGTGCGGTCCAGGCCGGGTGCGATCCCCGGGTGATTTTGACGGCTTAGATGCCCCTGGTTCATGGTTACTTAGCCAATGGAAACCCTGCTAGTCAGGGGGTTCCACCACTTTGCCAACAAAAAAAAGTTTTAGTTAAAGTATTATTAAAAAGTTTTTGTTAAAGTTTTTTTTTTAATTGTATTTGGTATAATTTAAACCAGGCGTGAGTTGCTTAATGTAACTTTTATTTTAATGAATTAAAATTCTAATCAATTAAATTTAAAATTAATAAGGAAGATGTAAGTTTTAAAGTTAGGGGTTTTTTAATAAAGTGATGATAGGTGTCTAAGGTTCGCTTAGTTTCCACTCATCATCTCTGTTAAAGTTTTGAGGTGCTTTTCGATTTCGATGGCTTCTCTGACGCGCCTTTTCATCATCTTGCAACAAAAACAATATCATTAACATAAAAAAAGAGAATGATGACAATTCATACTAACGACGTTCACATGCATCCTGCATCTACTAAATAACCTTCTAACTTATCAATGTTTATACAAAAAATAGAAAAGATATATATTAATTTTAATTTTATTATTAATTAATAAATATTATACATATATAAAATTTTCTAATTAAATACTAATGATTTTATCTTTCCAAAAAAATCCCCTCTTTGATTTTACTTTTCTAAAAAAAAATTCCCCTTTATTATTAATATTAATATTGTCTAAAAAGAATATAAAATATTAATATTGTTTTTAAAAGAGAATAAAACTTTGTTGAATATGTCAATAGTAGATCAAGTTTACCATCAACTAATAGTACATCAACTTTACTATAAACTAATATGTAAGTTAGAAGAAACCATCTTTTATTCCCATATATGCATAGTTGAAATTGCATGACCACCAACCTTATAATGAATTTAAGTTAAAATTCTATCACGTCTCGTGTCTATTAAAGGTTACTTTTTACCAAGGTCCAAATAATTGCAAATTACAATTTGGCTCAAACACAATTTAAATTATTTAGCATAGAAAAAAAAATAGTATTTTCTTGATGCAAAGATGGGACGTGCTTGAAACTTTTAGTTGTATTGTCAATTCTTTATTTTCCTATTTTGTTTAAACAATTGAAAAGAATAAACTTTTTCATTATAAGTGATATAAATATTAGAATATTTGTTATTTTGTTTCGTTATCTATTAATCATATGGTTGTTTTTTAATATATTTTGTTCATAAATAAAAGTTAATTTTTCAACCAAATATATGGAATAATTGAACAATGGGATTTAATCTGTTGTAAAATAATAGTGTATCTTTGATAGTTGATGTAGTAATGGGATATTTTAAGAAATAATTGAATAACTTTTATTTTTTTTCTAAAGAAATATGTTTTATTTCAATTCAAAAATTGAGTAGAAAAATACATGGATGTGATTTAGCAACAAAGAGATAAGATAGAATCAAGATGATGAGTAATTGGTTTAATGGGATAAGAGACAATAGGCAAGAACCACATTGCCTCAATGCAACTACCCCCATGCCTCACCCATGGCATGTTACCCTCAAGGCAAATGGGACTCAACCCAAGTATAAGGTGCTTATAGAGGAGGAGGTGAATACTTATGGTTCCATAGTCGATGACTGAGCACTTATTAGAATGGAGGTCCTCAACATTATTTGTAATCAAAACGTTGAGTGTCATGTGTACAACATGAAAGAGCAATGCAACAAAGGAAAGATCAATACAACATACAACATTAATGGTTGGATGTTAAATGATAATGGTTTGCATCATGAATATTATGTCATGGATCAATCCTCCATCAACAGATCATATGGAAGATGTACAACCACATAAACCCGATAATCATGGTTATGTGTGAGCACTGAAATGGGAATTTCTAGATAGATTCACATCATAGGAGGAGAGGATGTAACAACAAAAAGAATGGAGCATAGTGGGATGAGGGTGGTGATATAAATAAGATTAAATTCCTCCCTTCAGAACATTATCTATGTCCCTAGGATAATCTCATTTCTATAAGTTGTTACATGGAATTTTTGTTAGTCTCACGAGCCTTGTAATTTAGCATTGCCACAATCCCTGAAGAGGTTATCATACAGGATGAATCATGTTTTCCTTTCCCTATAGATTAACTTATTTTGAAACCACGACACTCTTTTCTCTCCTAGCAACCTGCCTCTCAACCCACTCGACGTGGTGTGTCTCACTACAACCTACATCGATGGTGCACATTGCCTCTACAGCAGACCACATCTCTCCATTGAGATGCATTGTGTTCCATTTAAGGTAACGTCGACCTTTATACGAACAAAAAATTAGGTCTTAGAGAGGTTCCTAGAGTGAAATCTCTTTGTATTAGCTTTCCCTCCTATTTACTTGGATCTTGGTTGAGTTCCACAACTATAGGAATCCTCTCTCATCCTATTTACCTAAGGGCCTCTCATCTTCCCCTTATCCTCAATGTCCTATAAACGAAGCTTTTGTCCATTGGTGAAGGAAGGAGGAATTGATAGAAGGTATATGTTGGAGAAATTCTATCAAGGTTCTTAACTCTTGATGCCCATTATTCCAAGACAAGTGTGACAAGTTGGACTAAGAGGAATCCATCAGAATGGATATACAACACCAAGGATATGGTTATAATTCTTTCTACTATTTATAATACAATGATTCATTTCCTTTCCCATATCTGATTTTCATTATCATTTTATAGTGAATTTTCTTGGTCATTTACTTATATTGGTAAAGTTGTTTCTAGTACAATCCACTTTGTCTTTATTTGTGGTGAATCTGCTATAGGTTATTTGTTCAAGATGTTGGATTGCAATAGCTCAAGGATAATGAGGATAGATTTTTTTCAAGAGGTAAGTCTTCCCTTGTTTGTCCCTCATAAATACTTGATTAATCTAGGAAAAGGTGTGCATGCATTGTCTTATTTTGTTCTAGATTCAAGTTGTTTGAACCATGGAGGTCCACTTGTGTCCACACTCGTAGAATCATCCGCTAACAAAATTGGTGACTCTGCTGGGGAGATGCTCCCTAGATCTCCTTTACTTTTCATTGGGGTTATCTTGGACCTTGTCACTTGTTTTTGTCTTGCTTTTTCAATTGTTGTCTTCCTGAGTCACTCGGTGATCCAGATCAACACTGACACCTTAAGTCCTTTTATATCATTTCAGTTCAAGGCTCATTTTCCTTTGAATTTTGAAAAATCCTCTTTGTTGTCATTGACGTGCTCTTCCCTCATACACATAGCACCATTGACACACTTGGGCGTTCCTGCACTCCCATCGACCCTGATAGATGTGTTTTGTTGTACAACAGGCCATAACACCCTGCAAAAATATGCATTAGTGTTGGGATCCCCACTTTAGGTTGGACTAGGTGATTTTTTGAGATTTGTGATGTAATTGTCTCGGTCAGAGTCTTCTCTAGACTTAGTTTTTTCTTTGTTTCTTTGGTTTTATTAAGAGTTGGAGCTTAGTTTGGTTTCTTGGAGAGTATTAGGTATTCAAGCAATTGCATATCTTGTCTTGGGTAATTTCAATTCCTCACAAGACTAGCTACTACTTGTGGCTATTGCGAAGCCTTTGATTTGATTTTATTTGAGTTTTAAGCCTTTTAAGTATGTTGTGGTGAAAACTTTGAATGTTGTGGGTTTGGTTCGAGTTGTTTGACACTTGAGTTTTGAGTATCTTGAGTGATTGTTTTTCTTGAAAACTTCTTTTCTTTTGGAGATTGCAGAACTGATTAATCTCTTACATTTTGGATCAAAACAAACTAAGCAAAATCATTCTTAGAATGCTTTGAATGCATTGTTAAAATAAATCAAAGTTTTGTTTCTTTCAATCTTAAGTGCATTGCTTTGGTTTGTTGAAAACTTGCATCTTTTGGATCTTTGATGGTTGTTTAAAGAACTTTGAAAGAACTGGAAAATTTTTCATACTTTCTTATTTTTGTCCTTTAAGATTTTTAAAGGAAAATAGTACTTAGATCTCTCAAAAGTTAAAGTAAAAAATCATGCTTTCTCAAATCCATTTTAATAATTAGTGAATAGGCCAAAATATTTTGAATTACTCTTTAACGCCTTTGCTTCTTTGCTTGAAATAAAGAGGTTTTGCAATTTAAAGAAGTCCATTTTTTATTTTATCTTGTAGTTTTAAGCTTCTTTCAGAAAGAAAACAAGAAAAAAAAATTGCTTTGGGGTTTTACCTTTGGTTTTTGGGTCGATTGAAAGATTGTTTTTGTTTTTAAGTATTTGCTTCGGGAAAAAAAAATCTGTTCTCTCTCTTTCCTATAGATAGAATTCATTGAAAGGAAAAGACTTGCATCTCATTTAGTTCATGCATGATATTGGGATGATTCCACACCTCATTGGTCCACTTAACCGTACAAGATAAAATAAAATTCTAGTTAAGCTAAAACCTTTAGCAACTTGAGTGATAGGTTAGAGATGTGTTCCGACATCTTTAAGCGTAGGAGTTGTCACTACTTTTCCTGCAAGGCATCCTGGGGACTTTGTGGTTCTTCCATGTACTAGACAGTATATAGAATGACCTTTCACATACTTAACGATATATAGAAAGGTCATTTCACATACTCGATGGTATATGAGAAGTCCCCTTTCAAACGGCTGTGCATCAGATAGCACTACATCATATTTGAGATCCCATGTACCTTGTGTATCTCGAGAGACCCGTTTAGGAGCATGAAACCAGCTAAGTTGACCTGTCGATCATCTTGGTATTGCAATACACCAAGAACAACACTCAAGGAGATACTACGCACATACTCTTAGGGGAGCCTACAATATATTGTGATTTGCGACAACTTGTCACTCCTGTGAAGATTCGTCTTCTCTATCCCACCTATCACCAGTTTGCTTGTTTCTTTAGAATAAGTAGCACTTATTTTCTGTATAGTTAAAAATTATTAAAGAGAGAGGTATATTTTTTGCATAGCTATGGCTATGCCTTATGGTACTACCAACCAATAGACCCCTTCTCAAGGGGAACCTTGTGTTTTTCCTTCATTTGGAAATGTTGGCCCTCCCTTTATTGCCACTTTGAATCTTCCAAGATTGACTATAGGATTATCAGTATGGTTATTCAATCCAGTGATACCAAATGCACCCAATATATTGGATGTTAATTACCCATCACAACAACACCAACGTCATGTGGATCCTTCACCTTCCTAACTAGATGTGTCTTCTTCCCTTTCTCCCTCTTCACCTATTGAAATTTCTGGTGCTGGTAATCAAGTGGATAAGAAGAATAAAAAAGGAAGATTAAGAAGAAGAAAGGAAAACAAACAATCAAATCTCAATCATATACTTCTCCCAATACTAAGAGTGTTTATTTACACACAAAAACAACTCGTAATCCTAAATTCCCTTGCAATATTTGTAAGGGTGATCACCTTCTTAGGGATTTTCATGGACTTTCCCAAGTTTTATAGGTGTGGTATAAGGCCTCCCAACATCCCATGTTGTTAGTATATTTCCATCATACTGATGATACCCCATCAACCAGTGACTCTGTACTTAAGTGTCTGAAAGGTAAAGTCGAGAATCTGTGCGTATTATGTAAGGAGGACATGCACCTTACTTACCTTTGTCCTCACATGGATGAATATTCAAATTTGTTGGAATATATTACTATTTTCATCCAATGGCTTCCAACATGTTATCGTAAGTTGTCCCTTGACGCACCACTGATTGAGAAAGTGGTTGACTCGGTTTCATCCTTTTTCAGTCCCACTCTTTCTCCAAATAGTGAAAACAAGAAATCCAACCTACTCTTCCTTCCTATAATGACATTGAAGTGTTCAAGTTGATGTCATCTCCACCTGATCCCACTCTTTCATGAGAGCATGTTCATATTGAAGTGGTCATCTTAACACAATATTTGTCTCATCCTTCTCTCCTAGTTGAGGGTGAATTGAAAACCGTTGAAATTTTCTTAGTTAGTTCATGTTTTTCTAGACAATGGGAAATCCTGTCCATTTCAACAAAAACACCAGAAAGTATTGAGGTTATATCCTTTGATTGGAATAGTCTAAGAGAATCTCACCTTCCTTCAGGCATTCCTCTCCAGATATCTATAGGAGTATTCGGTAAGATCATATTTCGTACTATTACTTATGAAGGAAGTTCTATTAGTATTTTATGTTCAACTACTTGAAAATACACGTTTTCTCGTCATCTTGTGCGTGTCACTGGTCAAATACTAGATCTCAATAAAATACCTACTCAACCTTTGGATATACTTCCTCGGTTACCTATTACCTTATGAAATAAAATGGTATGTAGTAATGTTATCATAGTCCAAGGTACTTTGTATTTGAATATCCTCCTCAAATTTGATTATGTTTATGCATTGAAAGTTGTAGTGTCCTCACTCTTTTGAGTGATTTATTTTACCCATGATAGGAATATTGTTACCATTCATCAACTTTTCTTTGTTCATCCTTATCATCGCATGACTGCTAGTCATCATAATTCCGTAAATGTTTCTCATGTTTTAGTGGTTTCTTCCCCTTAGGGATCGGAGGAATATCTCTAGCCTCTAGACATCATGATGGATTTATACTGCTAGCTTCTAATGATGGATGGAATGCTACTAACATCTAGACATCATGTTGGGTAGGAACAATTTTCAAACAGAGCTTCCCTTTGGTTCAAGAATGTGTAAAAATGAAACCATTTTCAAGGAGAGTTTACCTTTTGTTTCAGGCTTGTGTAAAAATGAAACCAACCTCAAGAAGAGTTTAGATTTGGTTTAAAGCTTGTGTAAAAATGAAACCATTCCCAAGCATAGTTTACCTTTGGTTTCAAGATTGTGTGAAAATGAAACCAACCTCAAGCAGAGTTTACTTGTAGTTTCAAGCTTGCGTAAAAATAAAACTGACCTCGGGTATAGATTACCTTTTGTTTCATGCTTGTGTAAAAATGAAACCATTCCCAAGAATATCTCTTTTCCATTTGAAGCTTTTGTAAAAATGAAATAGGTCACCTTTGAGCATAGTTTCGTTCTCATTCAAGCTTGTTAAAAAATGAAATGGGATACCACAAGCATAGTTCTTTTCTATTTCAATACTGTGTAAAAATTAAACAGGTGATAGAACCTCATACAATAAATAATAAAAATGCATGTTATAAAACAAAGAGAAGAACACATAATGAATTTATTGATCGTATTGAAACGGGTTCTTAACATCCCCTCCCTCTTAGAAAAGCTTTGTCCTCAAATATTTAGTTGTGGAAAATGTTGTTGAATCTGAAGGAGTGGTTCCCAAGTAGCATCCTATGGTTTCACGTCGTGCCACTGGATTAATACCTATGTGATGAAAGTAGAGAAAAGTTGACAAGTGTGCTTATTGAGGATTCCCTCCGGCTCAAAAATTATGGATCCTACATTATCCAGTTCTATTAAAACAGTTTGTGTTCTGATGTTGGTGCAAATAACATTCTTAAAACAAGAGACATGAAATACTGGGTGAACACAAGAATAAGGAGGAAGTTCCAATTTATAAGCAATGGACCCAATATTTTGAAGAACCTTATATGGCCCATAGAAATTTGGATCCAGCTTATGATGCCCTTTGAGTTTCAGGGATGATTTCCTGTAAGGATATAGATGAATAAAAACCATACCACTGACTTGAAAAGTGCACTCAAAATGGTGTTGATTGGCTTGTTGTTTCATTTGATTTATTACCATGTTAAGATTGTCCTACAAAATGTGAAGAATTTGATCCCAGTTTCTGAGAACCATGTCAACTTCTTGAACTGGTTAACTATTGGGGGTGTGTTGAAGGAGCATTGGTGATGCCTAACCATAGACTACTTCATATGGACTCATTTTATATGCACTGTGGTAGTAGGTATTGTACCATCGTTCAGCAATAGGGAGCCACTTTTCCCACTGATGTTGTCATTCAAAGGTGAAAAAACAAATATAATTTTCCAAACATTTGTTGATAAATTTACTCTGACCATCTGTTTGTGGGTGATACCCTAAACTCATCTTCAATTTGGTGTCGGTGTGGTGAAATAATTTTGTCCAAAAATGAATTGTGAAAGTTGCATCGCGATCTGAGAAAATGGAAGAAGGGATTCCATGAAGACGAAATATCTAGTCCATGAAAACATGTGTGAATGAGGAGGCGGTAATGTCTATATTTGGAGAGGCAATCAACCAAAACCAATATAAATATATTCCCTCCAAATTTTGGGAGCCCTTCAATGAAATCCATATAAATATCTATCCAAATCCATGTAGGGATGGGAAAGGGTTCGAGCAATACTAGAAGGAGTGTTGTTTCACCCTTGTGGTGCTATTAGTTATCACATTTAGCCACCATCTATTGAATTACAATTTCCATTCCCTTACAAAAGAAGTTATGTCGTGCCCACTCATTTTTTTTAGGAATCTAGATTTCCTTGCTGATGGAGAAGCATGGAGTTCATAGAATACAACCCATTGAAGATCTATGCTCTAGGTAAGCACTCGATGACCCTTGTATCTGAGAGAAGCACCATCCCAAGAGAAATGTGTTACAAGAGAAGGGTTATTGGCCAACTGTTGGATGATTTCAGATAATGAAGAGTCATTGACATAGCCTTGCTGAACAGATTACAACCAATTTAGAATAGGCATAGAAATAGTTGAAAGAGAAATATGGTCATCAAATGTGCGAGAAAGAGAAACCACCACAGTATTTTCCTTACCCTTCTTGTGAGTGATCTCCTAGTCATAACCCATGCATTTTATAACCCATTTATGTTGTTTTTGGGATGAGACCCGTTGTTCCAAGAAATATCTCACACTCTGGTGATCAGTCTTAATGCATAAAGGATTTCGTAATAGGTATGGCCGCCACTTCTGTAATGCATGAAAAATAGCCATAATTTCCTTCTCATGCATAAAGGCGACTAAATTCTTACCAGAAAGGGATTTGCTGGTGAACAGAATGGGATGTTCATCTTGAAGGAGAACAACACCAAGTCCATTATCGCAAGCATCACTCTCAATAGTGAAGGGCTTGGAAAATAGAGCATAGTGAGAATAAGTGCAGCACACATAGCTTGTTTCAGTTTGTCAAATGCACACTCAGCAACATGTGTCCAAGTAAAAGTATCCCTTTTCAATAGAGTTGTTAATGGAGATGCAATCTTCCCGTAATCCTTGACAAACTTGCAGTAGTATTTAGTTATTCGCAAAAAACCATGAAGGCTCTTGAGTGTCTTAGGATGCTGCCAATTTTTCATGGAATCTATTTTGGAAGGATCCACTCAAATCCCTTTTGCTGAAAAAATATTCCTGAGATGCTTTAATTATTCCTTCCCAAAAACACATTTAGATTATTTGGCACGAAGATGATCATCATAGAAAATTTTCAGTACAATATCCAGATGTTGGAGATGCTTAACCCATGTTTTACTATAGATGAGGATATCATCGAAGAAGACTAGAATGAAGTTCTACAAGTAGGGACAGAATATTTTATTCATCAATGCCTAGAATGTGGAAGGAGCATTAGTGATTCCAAAGGGCATGACCAAAAACTCATAGTGGCCATCATGTGTGAAAAAATCCATTTTAGGGATATCATCCTTGTGAACCCAAATTTGGTGATATCTAGAACGAAGATCCAATTTGGAGAAAAAATGAGCACCATGAAGCTCATCAAGAAGCTCCTCAACAACAGGAATTGAAAACTTATCCTTGATTGTGATGTGATTGAGTTCATGAAATTCAATGCAGAGGCACCATGACCCATATTTTTATTGATAAGAACTGGTGAAGAAAATGAACCGGTACTAGGGTGAATAATACCTTGCTTCAATAAGTTTCGAATGAGCATCTCAATCTCTATATTTTGGTGAAATGGGTAGTGATAGGGACTGATATTGGGAGGGACAATTTCAGGAAGGAGAGGAATACAATGGTCCTTTGGTCTTAAAGGTGGAAATCCCACTAGTTCAGCAAACACACATGCATATCGATCCAAAATTTGTTATAGATCCAAGGGAGAAGTGGAGAGCGTTGATGGTTGCATATGAATGGAATGGAGATGATTAATGACACCATGGTTGTAATCCCTTCAATGTGTGTTTTTTCCCATTAACTGAAAACTGCATCCAAAGTTCAAAACATCCCATAAGATGGGTCCAAGTGTGTGTAACCATTAGGCGCCCAAAACCACATCACACCCACATGAGGGAAAGGAAAACATGTTGGAGCACAAGTTATAATCTCCAATAGAGATACACACATTACGACACTTCCCCTTGTAAGGTGAGGTGCCCCCATTTGCAATCATGACTTCAAAGCTGGAGCAAGGATGGACAAACCAATCATCATGTTTGGCAATTCGAGGTTCAATGAAGTTATGAGTGCTACTAGAATCAAAGAGTATTGTAAGATGGTTTATGGAGTGGTGACTCCAACTAATGCATGTAGATATATATATGGGTGGTCATCATGAGATGGAGGGTCAACATGTGGATGTTGAATGTCGACCTGATCATACTAGATCTTGATCATCTACACAAATTTCATGTGCATTTGGAGAATACACATCCAAGAGATAAGGCTTTTCCTTAGCACATATATGTCAAATTTTTCATCACAATTATAATATGGCCCTTTTTCTCTACGTGCTCGCATCTCGACTTCCAAAAAATGATTGATAGGAGTGGTTCTAGGAGCTTGTGTGATTGAAGGTCTTTGGGAAACGATATTTATGAATAGAACAAAAGTGGATTTGGAGCATTGTTGAGCTATGATCTTGTCCTTTACCAACTTAGCCAACTTTAGGGATTCCATAATTGTGCTAGGACAGAACATTTTAACCTTAGATCAGATTGCATCATTCAAACCACTGATAAAACAACTCCTATAGAATGCATCAGAAAATCCTTCTGTGTGATTGGTCAGTTTCTCAATTTTTTTATGATACTCTCTCACAGTGCTAGTTTGGTGAATTTTAGTGAGTTCTCCTATGAAGTCATCAAAATCAGTAGGGCCAAATCATTACAAAAGGAGCTAGAAAAAATATATCCACTTTGGCTCTTCATGAGGCCTAATGTACTAACAAAACCATTGAAGGGATTCATCTTCCAACTGAAAGGTTGTAAGTGGGACTTTATTGACATGAAAACTATTATGAAGACTAAAATATTATTCTTTCATCTATATCCATCCAATCGGATCATCACCATTGAAGCAATGAAAATCAAGCTTCGACCCACGAAATTTGTTGGAAGAAGAGAACCTAGTGTCTATAGAAGACTCTGGTTATCGTCTGTTATTCATGGATGAATCCTGAAGATGGATGTCGATCACTTTTTTCATCCATATCTTCAAGTTTGGTCTTGAGGGAGACATTTGTCTTCCATTTGTTTTTTTTCTCCTGCGCAGGTGACAACCATAGCCAAGAGTTTTTTTTTTTTTTTTTTGGNTGGACACTTTTTGAGAGACAAGGAAGCAAAAAAATGGGGATTTCAGAAGTGGGACGAAAGAATGGGAAAATTTTTCAAAGAGGGATAAGGAGGAAGAAATAGGAAATGAACACTGTGGAAAAAATTGAATTATATTGGTAGAGAATCGAAAAAGTTATGGAAAACCCTAAAAATAGACAAATGTGGGATTTCTGGCTTCGAAAAATTGAATTTGGGATAGGGTCCTTAATGAAGGAAATATCCAAAATGGAATTGTAGGGGTTCTAGTGAATTTTCAAGGGAAACAAGGCTAAAGAAAAGAATATATGACGAAAAAATAGAAATTTATACTTTTCTTCAGTGGAATTGATCTATAATGGCTCTAGACATATGCAATCTGCTATTTATCAACTCGAAATAGATATGGACACCAGGTATGTTTGGCTTCCTAAAGATTCATGGGATTCACTCAGACCCCAATGTTGCCTAACGACTTTCCTATTGGTCAGGTACCCCTCACTCCATGGCTCAAGTAAAACTGATAACTACTTAGCCACAAACGATAGCCCTTGGTTTACCTCACAGGTGGGAACTAGTCAATCAAGTAGGATTCGTTTCCCTTTTCACTGATAGGTCCTCTAAATGGTCAATTACTTCAAGGTTCATGTGGTACTCCTCACAATGATATTTAGGGATATGCCCAGGTACTTCCCATAGTTAAGCGGTTTATTCCTTGATCTGAACTTGCAATTGAAATGAACAATACAGAAGCAATGAAGAAGAACTACTGCACTAATCACAGCGTCGAGAATCCACTGCGAAAAAAAATATTGGAAAAAAATTCCACCCAGTGAGCCCAAGAAAGTGCTCTGATACTAGATGAGAGAAACCTCCTACAATAAATAATGAAAATGCACGATATAACAGAAATACCAGAACATAGAAGGAATTTATTGATCACAGGACAAATTGAGGGGGAAACCGCCTTTGATTAATCTCAATACAAATAACTCATGGATCCTTCACTGACATCAACACATACTTAGATATTGAGTCTAATCTAAAAAACTATTACTCCCCATGAATGTGGGATAATACAATATACTCATAGGACGACTTAGAAAGCATATGCGTCCAACAACAATATACTAACAAAGTAAAGAGAAGGGTTGAAACGTGTTCCTAAGAACAGGTCACCACGAGCATAGTTCTTGTTCTATGTCAAGCTCGTTGAAAAATGAAACTTAGGTGTCTACAAGAATAGTTTTTTATATTTCAATCTTGTGTAAAAATGAAACAAATACCTCTCCTATTGAGTTGAGTCTTTCATGCTCTATTTTAGGACTTGAACATTCATTTCATCTTCCTTTTTTTTGTTGACTAGGGGAATTGGTAACTTGGGCTAGCTTGGTACTCGCATGACACGAGGTCTAGGGATCCATTCCTACTACCACTATACCCCTAGGTGCCCCACACCCACCCGCAAGTCATGGGACATAGGAAAACACGGGTGGTATTTGATCTCATGACATCCTTTACAGCAAGCAACTTCACATCAAGCGACATCAATGAGCCACACATGTTCGAGCTCATTTCATCTTCCTTTGTTACTAGATCCTCTTTCTTCCTTTTTTTCTAGTGAACCTTTTCCTACTAGTAACACAAAGTTTAATTGGTGAAGAAAAAGAGTAGGAAGACGAAATGAAGCTTGGGGGCATGTATCCAACCACTTTATATTGGAATTAAGCCACTTGAAAATTATAATGGGGGAAACTACCAACCTTTGTACGTCATGTTGGGAAATAATCAATAATAGGACTCATGCAGAGCATACTTTCTTTTAGTTTCAATTTTTTTAAACCGTGAAACAACATCTCAAGCATAGTTCATTCTTTGTTGCAAGCTCATTAAAAAATGAAACAGATTTCCCAAGCATTCTTCAAACCAATCATTGAGCTCGTTAAAAATACTAATATGGTGTTGAGTTTAATTTTTACCTTTTTCATACTCTAGTTAAATATGAAAAAGATGTTTCGAGCTTACTTTTCACTTTCTCATGCTCTGGTTTAAAAAACATGAAAAGTGGTTTGAGCTTAATTTTTACTTTTTCATGTTCTAGATTCAAAAATAAAAAGGGTCCGAGCACCTTTTATGTTGTTCTTGTGCTTGTTAAACCTTTAGTAAAATAGTGTCGAGTTTATTGTTTGTTGCCCCATACTTGTAAATCAATGGAACAACACGAGTGATCTTTATTTCCTTCATGCTTGAAAAACTCTTTAAGACTTATGTTTGTTATCGAAGGAGCATATGTCTAGTGGTAGTTTACCCCGTTGTTGGACATTGAAGACTAATTACGAAAAAGGAATACCTTAGTCAGCCACAGACTAGGAGAGTTTTCCTAGGTATTATTATATTTTTTTAGACCTCGGGGACTAAACTTACAAAAATTTCAGTTTGGATTCTTCGTTAGTTTTTTTTTCTTCAGATTCTCTAAATATGAAAAATAGTCAAGTTTACCTTCTTTGGACTCATAAAATTAAAAATTGGAGGACCCTTTCACGACCGAACCTCTCTTTTATTAGGTTTGTAAAACATGTGATATTGGACTCGTCTCAAGAATGAACTATGTCAAGAATATGCTATCCTCTTCAAGCTCATTAATTATCAAAGAGGTACTCATCAATCATGATGGGGAATAAGGGAAGGGGAATGTGTCTAGATCTATATTTGTGACAACTTATCATCACCCTTGAACATGGAACTTGTTTATCTTCCATTCAAATATTTGGGTAATCATGTTCTCTTTAGGTCATGTTAAGTCCATGAGTCTTTTTACCCTTTTGGGTCATCCAAAGAATGCTTCATTCATGTAGCATCATGTCTTGGCCTTCGTCTCACTGAGCCAATGCTACCATGTCATTTTTCCTGTTGTAAAATGTTCAAGGGAAGTCATCCATTTGAGTCAAAATTTGCATATGGAAATCCCTCGTTCATGTTGTCCATCCCTAAAGCAGTCTCTCAGCATCACTTACCCATACACCTTGTGTCATTCCATACACATTTGATCTACCATCTAATATCATCCTCCTATATCAATTTTGTGTCGACGATGTGGGACACATCATGACCCTCCTTTAACAAATCTATCCCTTTCAACACCAACACATCATCCATGGGTTAGATTTAGAGACCACCTAGTACCTTCAAGCATGCATGCCTCAATGGTAGGTTTTCTCACCTTCGACAGTGATTTTACATCATTGAAGTTTGATCTAATGATTCTGTAGATTCTTGACTCCAACTTATCCATTCTCATTCATCATAATGTACTATGATACCTTGGGAATCATTGTTATCATTAGTTATTTCCATCACACTTGTTAACGGTTCACATCATTGACCAGTAATCAAGTGGTTCCTACCATGCTCGACTTCAACTCCTTTATTCACATGGTTCGGATTGTATCAGTTTCAAAATTGGTTTGAAGACTCTGGGATACATTTTGTTGCATATATTAACCAGGTTGCAATGGATATTGTTTGAGTAACTGATCACGTGGGTACTTTGTCACGTAGATCCACATTGTATTGTTCAGTGGCTATGTTATGTTTGTTTTGTAGATCCACTGTGTATGGTCTCGTGGATACGATTTACAACATATTTAGATGATATGTATTTGTGTTTGTATATTCAATAGCTATATCCACCTCCAGTATTTGGATGGATCTATAGTGTATCCATCGACAACCATGCATTGAGTCATTGAAATATCTATTCAAAGATGTCAAATATTGTATTGCAAAGTCCTTGATTTTTGTCATCAGTTCTTTGACCGATCATTCCTCACTTTTATAGTCACATCAAAGTACATCGCCTATCACTTATCTCTAGCTTCGTACTATGGGGGGGGGAATCTGTTACACATAATTTTCATCAATCTCATGAACCCTATAACCCGGAATTGTCACAATACCTGAAGAGGTTATAATAGAGGATTAACGGTGTTGACCTTTCTCTATAGATTAAATTATTTTGTAACCTCAACATTCTTTTCTATGCTAGTGACCTACATATCAACCAACTCGACACGTTGTGTCTCACAACAGCCTATGTCAATGTCACTCTTTTCCTCTACAACAGACCATGCCTCCCCATTGAGACTCACTTTACTTCATTTCAGGTAGCATTGACCTCTGTACAAACATAGAAAAGGTCTTCAATAGGTTTCTAGAGCGAAATATTTTTGGATTATCTTTTTCTCCTATTTACTTGGACCTTGCTCGAGTTCCACAACTGTGGGGATCCTCTCTCATCCTCTTTCCCTAATCCTCTAATCTCCCAGTAAATCTGATTTTCCTATAAATCAAGCTCGTATCCATAGGTGAGGGAAGGAGGAATTGATAACAGGTAGATGCTAGAGATATTATGCCAGGGTGGTTGAATATTGAAGCCCACTCTTCCAAGACAAGTGTGACAAGTTGGAGTAAGAGGAATCGATCGGAACGGATGTATAACACCAAGGATATGGTTGTAATTATTTCTATTATTTATAATACAATGATGCATTTCATTCCCAATATATCATTGATATTATCATTTATAATGAATTTCCTTAGTCATTTACTTAGATTAGCCAAGTTGTTTATAATACAATCCACTTTGTCTTTGTATGTGGTGATTCTTCTACAGGTTCTTCGTTTAAGAAGTTGGATTGTAACAACTCAAGGACAATGAGGAAACATTGCATTCAAGAGGATTTGGAGGCTATATAGATGAAAGAAAAATCTCTCCCCAACTTTTCTCCCAACCCATATTGGGCAATAAACATGGCACTTGCTTGGGTCCTGTTAGAGAACGAATTCTAGAGGGAGTAAGCTATGAATCTCATTGGCCAAATCTATGAAAATTTAGAAGCATTACATTGTCAGTTCAATGATGTCATGACTGTGTAGGAAATTGAATTCTAGCTTGAGCCTGAGTTGAAGGAGCCAAGGAAGAAGAATTGTAATTCCCCTATTTTGACCCCTAGAATGTATTGTCCTAATAAGTGAATATTCTAAATATGAAATCTATGATTCCTAGTGTGGAGCTCAAGGACAAGACACTGCTAAGGAATGTCTAGCTTATAAAGGAAAGTATTTTATATTGTTGAACATGTGCTAGTAAGTCATGGAAAAATGTAAGAAACATGTAAATATTTATAGTGCAAATAAATGTCCAAGATTTGGCTATGGAGGCAACTAAAATTAGGGGGATTTTTTTATCCACTAGGGAGAGGAGAGGATTTTGTGGGATTAAATCCATTTTTTCCAAGTGTCATCTTGAGAACCCATATGCCATAAATAATAATAAACTACCCAAGTGGACTTCATTGTTGATTTGTATTTATGTTGTAAGGAGGCAATTGAGAAATCAACTCATGAATTTACATGGGTTGAACTTAGAAATTCATATGGCAAGTTATGAGATTAGTTTACTTTACCCATAAGTCAATTTTTCTCATGGGGATTTGTTTCCGTTCATTCCCATTCAGTTCTTTAGGAACCAGAATTCAACTTGGAGCAGGCTATGCATTCCCAACAGTGAGAAATAACATAAATCGTAACCAGAGAAAAGGCCATGTTTTAGAGTGTCAAGAATGTCCAAAAATTCACATGGATGGTGAAATCCAGTGGGAAATCCATAGGCATAAACCTTGGGATAAAGTTGAGAGTATCAAAATCCCATAAATCCATGGGAAGACCCAGATATGGAATCCTAGAAATTGAATTTCATGGTTGAAGGTCATGTGGCCAAAAATTAGAAAAATCCAAAGAGAATTTCAGTCAAAGGGAGGCAATATTTTGGAATTTCTTGATAAACCCAATTAATTCAAGAAACATTTGAAGGTTTAACATCTTGGAACTTTCTATGCCCACCTTAAATAACACTAGGGGTAATGGGAGCCTAAGAGACTGTATAACAGAGAAGGAGACCTTCCTTGTGTTGGGTGTGGTAGGTATTATGGGTGCCAAGGTTGGATGGTACCAAGTGAGATGCTTGTAGATCTATGGAAGAGATCACTAGCTTAGCATTCTCCTTTCTTATCTATCTGCATGCTTGATAAACCCAGTTATGTGCTAGTTTAGCATGATAGTGTGTTCCTATGGTTGTCAATGAGCATGTGTAGTTTATCCCTGGTGGATACATATCCTAGCTTGGTGGTGGACTCTCAGATAAAATAATATAGGCTTAACAGAGTGCCTATGGTTGGGTGGAATGTTGCTCTCGCATAGCTAGTTGCTCAAACAATTCAGTCAAAAGATAAATGTTTACTTGCTAATTTCTTGTTGTATTTGAATGTGTATCATTATGACTATTATGTTTGTGATGAATATGTTGGTATATGCATGTTGTGTGTGGAATGAGATTATTTTTCGTTGTGTATTTTTATTATGCATCTGCACATGTGTTTAAATTTTTATGAATTTCAGAATATGGCCATGGGGAAGAAATTTAGAATCCCAAAAATCATTTATGTCCCTTCTGCTACTCGCATTGATGGGAGGGGATGTGACAAGAATGAGGAGGGAACCTTCTCCAAGGAATTCCAACCATATTAATTGCAATTTCATGTTGCATATGAGAATTCATTGTCTATCTTTTTGTATATATAATGGTAGTAATCCGGTTGATAATAAAACTATTAGGGGATTCTAGGTAATTTTTTAGGATTTGTCTCATCATTTGTAACTTCTTTTGGAAACATGGTTTCCCATCCATGAGCAAGTCACTTGGTAGTTTTGTTGTTAGGAATTAGGATACATGTTTCTCTACTCATAGCTTGAGTGATCTTCTCCTTCATAAGAGAGATCATGTAAAGAAAATTGTACTCTATCTTTGTACAAATTAATAGAAGGTTTCGCACAAGCTAAGAAAAAGACATTGAATAGAAAAATAGTCACAAATCGTTTTGTTTATTTCATCTTATTAACCTTATATCATTCCTTGAAGAAGGTTCCACAGTGACTGGCCATAATTCAAAAAACTGTTAGTCACGATTCAAATGAGAAATATAATGTCAGTGATTCAAATGTCCATAAACTCCTTATCGAAATTAATGTTCTCATCAGTTACGAAATCTCTTCATCCCCACCATAGGAGCTTCATTAGCACCTACCATTGTGAAGGTATTCTTGCTTTCTTTTCTATCCACCTTAAAGAGCAATGTTTCCTCAACATACACTTATGGGATTCCATTGGTAGATTTCGTTGAAATTATAGTCTATTGATTTTATGCATTATGTTTATATTCATTAGCAGGTTTTGCTCAAATAATTGTTATCTTCGTCTTCATCATCCAAGTTATTTTTCTCAAATGATTACTGTGTTTAAGTTTAGATTTATGTCATCTTTTCTTCTAAAGACAAGATTATAATTAATTACATGAATTCTAGAATCCATTGATCATTTCTTTTGATGTATAAACTTATTGAATAATCTAGATCATATTTAATTACATGAATTCCATAATCCATTTGAATCATTTCTTTTCGTGTATAAGCTTAAAAAACAATCCCTTTCTAATATCAATCTTTATATAAATAAATGCGTATAAAGACATCAATCTTAATTTTATTTATATCCTTCTACCTAAGGTATAAATTCTCAATGTCTTAAAAATTTGTACTTAATCTCAAAAATGTATTGACATGAGGGAGAAGAAACATGCATTTTGGTGGTTAGTAACAAATAAGCATCGCTAATTATTTTTTATGTGAATGGATAACATGGAATTATAAGTTTCTATAACGCATGAATACTTTTTTGAAGCGCAAAAGATTCGCATGATATGACAAATAAAAAAATTATATTATTTATAAAAGATATTAACATTAATTTAATAAAATATACAAAAAGATAAAACAGAATTAAAAAATCATTCATCTCTATTAAAAAAAAAGTACTTCAAAATTTATTTTATAATAACTGGTAGCATTAACACTCATATTCATCTTTCTAGTTGCTTTATTCAATGTGTAAGGAATAAGTTAATACATTAATTCTCCTTTGTAAAGATGCCACATTCTTTATGTAATGAATAAGTTAACACATTAAGTCTTCTCCTGCTTCATTATGTTTTCTCTTGCTTCATTCATTATATGTATAAGGAATAAATTGATAATGTACTTAATATAATTTAAATTATTTTTTTATTAACAAAAATTAAAATAAATTTGTATTAGTGTTATTTTTTTTACTTTTGATTAGTAGTAAAGTCGATCTTCATGAATTTTATATTGAATTTGAATGAAACAAAACAAGTGTATTGTTCAGATTAATTTTATGGTTATGGTTATTACAAATAAACTAGCATAGATCCATTTAAAATGGGATCTACCAAGCACCAAGAGGATCAAATCTCTCAAGGTGAAAACCCTTTTTAGAGTAAAAATGTGTAATTTATTTTTTATGGTTTTAGTTTATCTAATTTATGTCGTTATATATATATATATATGTAATTCTAAATAATTTAAATTTAATTTAAGCTTACAAGTTATTTTTAATAATATTTTTTATTTTTTTTATAAAAGACACTTGTCAACTTTAGGATGAGCACGGAAAGAGTTATACATCTCTCTCCTAATGAACTGTAGAATGCACATCTTAAATGCAATAATGATAAAAATAAAAATAAAAATTAGTAATTAATACATAAATATAAAAAAAAAAACCTTTTTAATTAAAAAAAAACATATAATAACAACTATATAAAACATACCCAATAAAATAATTATAAAAACATATTTAATTTACTTATAACAATTAATTAACAGATTAAATTAATTAACTTATAACTTAATTATAACTATATATATTTCATTTGTTGATCACAATTAATTGTGACCTATTTATATTTGCTAAGCCCTGACAAGAATCCATGTATCTATTTGTATTTGGTAAGCCATGAGAAGAATACAATGTATTGATGGTATTATTAACATATATACAAGGAATCCATAAACATATGCATAGCTAGCGTCTATGGATGCTATCAACACAGTACGGAAACGTCTAAGGATGCTAGCATAACACATACAGAGTGTTAATTTGCTTGTTTAAACAGTGGGACAATTTCCCTTCAAAAACACTGTTAAATCAGAATGTGGGCGTTGAAAAGTTTTTTTATCATGTAATTTCATTTTTGTTCTTAAAATTATTTATTATTTTAATAAATAATAGAAATTGCAGATTTTATGATAAAAAAAACTGTTAAATCAGGATGTTAAAAAGTTTTTAATCATGTGATTTTATTTTTGTTTTTAAAATAATTGCAGATTTTATGAGTTAATTATCAGCAGCAACATGAAAATCAAACTCCCTGGTAAGGTTCAAAATTGAACTCTTCACAGCCCTTTCAAAGGGTTCTATCCCTGTAAAGTTAAAATTGTCCTTGAAAAAAAATTTAAAATTTGAATTTTACTCTTCCAGTAAAGAAAAGCATAATTTATATCAACATTTCAAAATAAGTGCAACTTTTGAAATTATCCATCTATATAAATTTCTCAAGATGTTGAAATTCCTATGCTATAAAGTTCAACTCATCATTCAAAATATTGGAAATATGATAAATTATAATCACTTAGTCACTCATGCCATGCACTCACTGTGCAACATGGGCAATAATCATTGATGACTACCAGGAACTAGCCATCCAAATGTGACTCTCACTCACGAGTCACTTGGGGTTGCAATCTAAAGTGTGACAATGTGTCAACAACTACCACTATAACAAAAAAATAACAACTACTAGTCTACTACTAGGCCCAAAACGAGCTCAAAAATTTGTGCCTACTACCTATGTGAACCTTGCTACCAATGTCCACTCTTTTTTGGTCAAAATGAAATTCAAAAGGCCGGTTTGATAAGTCCTGAATTTCATGGACTCACGACAACTATAAAGAACACTCGATGTCATGCAAATACAAATAATCGCATGTACAATGGTTATTAATAAAATTATGAAAAAAACAATTGTTGGCTCAAGAATAGTCTTCAATTTCATGGGTGCCATGATCGTGATCTAATCTCGCTTAGTCCTTTCAAGCTTCTCAGAGCATTTGTCCTTAGCACTACCAAAATATATATATAAATTACTTGACTTTACATCCTATTCTCTTTAAATCCTCATCTCATAGTCATAACTAAGGATTATTATGCCTGCACATCCTCACCTTATAATAAGAATTGGTTGAAGGCCCAAAGAACCATAAAATATTAAATGTGTAAGATGCAAAGAGTAAGATACAACTATAAGTCTTATATTAAATTTCCCTAATAAGTCTTTAGTTAACATTATCAACTAGGATTTGACACTTTGGAAGGTTCTGATCTTCTTATCACTCCTTAGTGATGTGATTGCAAGGCATTTTTGAAGGTGAAGTCCATAATTTTAGGTCTTCTCCCTCATTATCATGCCTTTTGGTAAGACAATAAAGAGGATAGTGGCGTGCATCAACATGGAAAATGTTTTAGGCATAGAGGTTATACACATTAATTGTTTTCATTAAATAATTTAAATTCCTACATATGATTGATTCAGTGAATTGTGGACTAGTACAAAACACAACAAATTTTAGAGCTCCAAACTCTTAATTATACACACCTATAACTTTCTCAAATCTAGCCATTAATAAACTTCTTTTAGTATTCTGGTTCAATTTAAAAGGAGTGTTAAGACTCAAACATACATTAAATTGCAAGGATTCAATTGACTTAAGCCCCTCCATCACATACATGTATACTTTCACAACAAGCGCTGATAAAACAATATTTATTTTTTACATTTAGGTTTTGTTAATTTATACTTTATACTTGTCTATTTAGGTTTTGTTAATTTATACTTTATACTTGTCTATTAAACGACAATTCGTTAGACGGCTCCGTTAATTTGACGTGAGAGACGCTTCTTTCAATGCGAATAACACGGACGTAAAGTTAGTTTGTCGCGATAGATGCATTTGTACTGCCATGAAAATATGCATGTGGAAAATGATAAAACTGTACAAATCACCGACAAGCAGCACCGCCACAAACAATCTTCGAATGAGTAGTGAGTATCATAAAGCAAATGTGGAGAATCTCTTTAAAGTCGAAAAAGGTTATCATTCTGACCATTATTTAAATCTGTTTCTTTGAAAAGTCTTTTTTGAAGTCGAGGGCATGTCGAGGGTATGTTCCCTATGCGAACTTTAGTGAAAGCCTGGCCATTCTCGGGAACAGAAAATTCATATTATTAAATCCCTAGAAACAGCAAGAATCGATTGTCCTTGTTATGTGAGAATGAATTATGTAGGGCAATCCATTCATGAGAATACGCCCATTACCATACAGGTAAGTTGGTCGGTCATGCTCAGTGCTGCACTCGGGAGGGCGGGCTCGGGCTCGTCATTTTTAAACACCCGTGATTTGATATGCCTGATAAGACTGTGCAACAACTAGGGGTTATGATAATAGTCTGAATGGGATCAGCGCTAATGGCTGTCTGGCCCTGCAATGGCCTCTCTCTGTCACAGCCTTGCTTTGCTTTTTACTTGACAAGACAAAGTGCCAGTGCCAGTGCCAGTGCCAGTGCCAGCGATGGAAAATCCAGGTGCGGTTTTTAAGAGATTCTGTTGGTCGGAGTTTGCTATGTGAGCAGTGGCATCTTGGAGACCTTTGGGCATATCGTTGCTCTCTATTTAAGGGCTTCCGTTCTTCGGATTTCTTCAACAATATCGTCTCAGTCTGTGATATGATTTGCGTTATTTCACTGGCTGCCTTTGACTTCTGTTTCAGTTATTGTGTCACCATCCCCCGTAGATTTCATTTGCATCAATAATTGGGAGTTATCTATTTATGATCGTTGTAGTGGCTTTGTATTGTCTTTCGGATGCGAGATATCTATCTATATATATATATACGATTTTGTATTGTCTTTTGGACAACGGGTAAAGCCAAAGTCAAAAACAAAAGCAAGACAGCATTCCTGAATTTTAGGTCTGCAAAAGGGGGTTCTCTTCAGTCCAGCAAAGGATGGTTTCCTGTTTGAAACAGCTGCCGACTCATTCATTTACCAGCTCACTCTTCAGACAGACGAGACGACTGGGTTGATGTGTGAATGATGCGGGAGCTGATTTCGTACAGTGAATGTCTTTTCTTGGACTGAAGGGAGCTCCCTCAGGTAGTACACATAATTACTCTCAAATTAGGTCTGACTGCTACTTATTGATTAGCAGCTCAAATTAAATTAGGTCTTTCTGCAGCCTGCTACTTCTTGTTTAGCAGCTCTTACATTCTGTTTGTGTTAGATGTAACTTCTTTCACAACTGTCATTGTCAGATTCTGCTTATAAAGAAATTTTCGTGATGAGGAGCGTTCATTAGAGCTCGGGGGCGCCGCTATTTACGCTGGAATATCGGAGGTTCGTTATAATTCCCATTGAATCTGCATTCCAATTAATAACTTCATGTATAGCTTATTTGCAGATGTTTCTCGCCTTCCATGGTATATCCGATGTTTGATTTCGTTTTCCTGTGCTTTTTGAGAGTTATAATATAGAATTAGGCGATTATAATATTAAACTATAACGAGTTTTTCACTGCGTTTCTCAGTCATGTTATCCAGACATCTTTGTTTTTAATAAGATTACATTTGGCACGGAGAATTGTCATAGAAAACCAATATTTCTTCATGTCATGTAGACTTTTACAGCTTACTAAATTGCCATCTCTTTGTTTTTTATATTACCTTAAAGTTCAAAGAAGGTGTAACACAGCTAAAATCCAAAAGCATGGCATTCATCTGGTGAAAATCCAAAACTACATATGTACAATATCTTTGATAGCTATCATTAATTAGCAAAGCATAGTAATGATTGTTGTTGCAAGCTGACGGTTGGATTTCAAAGAGTTAAAATCCAATTTGAAAGGGAAAGCAACCTGCAGTAGCAATCAAAACTTGATTAATTTTAACCAAAACGGATACCCGTAATATGTTTTACAACTTCTCTCTGGATCCTTGTTTGTTGATTTACATACAGCATGCTATATTTATCACTATAATACCTTCTCTCTGGATCCTTGCTTATTAATTTACATGCAGCATGTTATATTTATCACTATAATATCTTCTATATAGCTCCTTACTGATTGATTTACATACGGCATCTTATTTTTATCCCTGCAATTATTTTTATGGCACATATTGGCCTTTCGTTGGTCTATAGTGAAATTTGGTGGCTGTAAATATACTGGTAGAACTTCCAGACGCATCTGACGGTGGCCTGCCGTATGTAACCTTGATAGCGCTTGTGGGCAGAGTTCGTTGCCAGACAACGGTGCTTCATCGCTCGAAATTTCTAGTGAGTTGTATCCAATCCCTCTCCGTGAGATTTGAACCTGACACTATTAGATAGTAATAATAGTAAATTTTGGATAGTAATGCTTGTGGTTGGCAAGGTGTCACGAATACTAATTGCTGTTGTATTTTCTATAGATATATAGGGAGAGAGTAATAGTGATGTTTTTCCAGGGCAAAGGTGTCACAAAGACTAATTGCTGTTGTATTTTATGTTATAAAGAGAGAGGGTAATAGCTGTTGTATTTTATTTTATATATAGCAAGAGTGAAATATATATATAGAGGGCTAGCAACAAATGCTTTTTCACACAGCACCAATGAATGTCAGACATGGTTATATATATATATAGCCAGCAACAAATACCTACACACAGCACCAATGGAAGTCAGACATAGTTAGATGACTAGTCATATACATCCAACCTGATATATACACAATTGGATAGCAGCAGCATACATATTGATGAGTTGCACCTCGGTGTTTACCTTTGTTGCTATTGATCATGTGTAATATGTACTTTCTCTCTTTTTCCTGTAAAAAACATTTGGTTGAACGGAGTCTGAGAGTAGGTAGAGGGAGACCATGTTGTAAAAATGTATTACGCAAAGTTGTGAATTTGTTTTTCAGAGGTTAAAATCTTAATTATAATTCAATTAGTAAATTGGTAGTGATGATAGTCATAAGTGATTGCTATTTCCAATGTTAATTAAAATATATATGGGTTTTGGGTTTAAGGGAAGACTAGCATTTAGACAATCAAACAATCATTAAGAGTTTTAAGTCTTACTTCATTAACATTGAAAGAACATGGTTATATGTTTTCAACTTTTCTTTGTTATTTTAATATTTTTTTATAAACTTTTATATTTTGATATGTATTTTTTCTATGACTGTGTGAGGAAAGGGGTTTTGGGATAGAAAAAAACATGTAGATGTCTCTTGAAACAATCTATCTAATTATAAGACCAATATGAATAGCCATATTTTAGCTAAATTTTATGGATATATTCTTGAAAAGAAAATTAACATATAGCTAGAAACTCATGGTAAAAGAGATAAAGGTCAAGTAGGATTTTGAGGATATCGTACTCTTAGGACCATTGGCATGAGGAGTATCACACTAATAAAACTAATATTTTGTGTTGCTTTGTTGACTTTAGAAAATCCTTTGACATAGTGCCCAAAAATAACATTTGGAATCACATTAGAAGAGCTAAAAGCCCATTTCGAGTTGAGAGTTGTTGTGAAGATTGTGTAGGAAATTTATTGTGAAGTATAGGAACTCTAACTCTTGGTTAGAATAAATTAATTGTAATATAGGAGTCAAGGAAGTTTCCCCCCTATCCCATAACCCTTTCTGGTAATTACATTGACAAGATGGAGGGTTATTTGGAAGATGCATGTTGTGGTCGCACGAATTTGGCAGGTATACTCATCATCCTTCTTCTTTATGTTGATGATATCGTTCTTATAAAAATGAATCCCTATGATCTCAATGAAAAACCTAAATATTTGTGCTCCAATATGGGTATGACTATTAACACTGACAAAACACAGTTTATCATAATCAACTCCCAAACGATCACTTATGACAATTTCATGTATGACAACAATAACTTGGAGGAAGCGAGTTCATACAAATATCTCAGTGTAGATATTCATCATAAGCTTAACTAGAGTTATAGAATTGAGAAAAGGGATTAATGGAGGATGGAAAAATTACTATGGACTTGAAAAACTTGTAAATCAATGTCTCGCTCTCGCTTTGGGATAGGAAGAAACTACTCATTGAGACTTTGGTAGGCCCTATTATCTTATATGGATGTGAATTTTGGGCTTGCAACATATCTAAAGAATCATGAAGAAGGATATAGCAAATTGAAAACCGCTTTATAACATATAATATCAAAATTAAAGGTAATACACCCTATCCTATCCTCTTCATAGAAGTGAGTCTCTACTTAATTAAGAGCGTGGCTATGACTAGGTATCTAATGTACAAGAATGAGATGAACACCATGGGAGACAAGAGGATTCCTAATATTGCTTCATGCTTTAGTAAAACTAGATACAACTTAAGTGAGGTTGGCATAAATATGCCATGTCTTCGTTAAATCATTGAGGAGTTGAGGAAGAGGCCACTTTGCATAATAATGATTATCCTAAAATTATTATTAACTTTAAATAAATAAATAAAAGATGTGGTGCAATAAAGAGTTTTCCCAGGATGGTGCAATAAAGAGTTAGACCATAAAATAAAATTAATATATTATAAGGAGATGATCAACCCTAATTTAGAAGATCAAAATTGTCTCTCTATTTTAGCTAGCATAAAGAAGAAAACCAACATTGCTAAAAGAAGAATAAACTCTTATGAGCTCCATAGTGAAACAACCTTCCTAAAATTTTAACTCCTCACAATTATGGTGATTTAGGATGTAAAATTTATTGGACGACAGAATTTTTTGTTTGTTTTCCACTTTTGTTAGCATGACTAAATTCCTCTCACCTACCTTATCAGGTTCGAACTCGATTCACCATGCAAAATGAGGCCTATAAAAACCAATCTTGCTAGGAAAATATATATTCTCTTATTAAATATTTGTATAGGTCAACATTTTATTTTAGAACATATCTTTTTTTATTAGAATGTTGTTGCAGATGAATTGTCCATCTTAGTAAAGTAAAAATGATCTAAAAATGTTTTTAACATAAGTGTATAAAATATTTTAAAAAAATGGACTTGCAAAAATATTATGAAATTAGTATTAATTAATGCATGCCAATCGTGGGATTTTTTATTTGCTTTGGGTCCATCTTTACATCTTCATTTCCCTATTGACTAATTTTATCTTCGTTCTGTTTTTCCAATATTAGTGTATGTCAACATTTTATTTTAGAACATATTTTGTTTATTAGAATGTTGTTGTAGATTAATTGTTCATCTTAGTAAAGTAAAAATGATCTAAAAATGTTTATGGCATAACTCATAAAATATATATGTATAAAGTATTTTTAAAAAAATAGACTTACAAAAATATTATGAAATTGGTATAAATTAAATGCATGCTATTAAATATTATGAAATTGGTATAAATTAAATACATGCTTCTTGAGTCACTTCATCATATTTTGGGTCCATCTTTACATCTCATTTCCCTATTGAATAATGTTATCTTCTTTGTGTTCTTCCATAAAATTGAACCCATTGAGGTTCCCTTGTTGTTTCAAACTCGGTACTTGTTAGCTTAATGGCTAAATGATTTAATTTGATATATGTATTCTTCTTTAACATGTTGAATTTGGACCTTTTGTTGATTCAATATCTTGCCAAGAAGTTATAATTGTAAACATGATTTGCTCTTATATGGACCTTATGTCTTGGCAATGTTTTTTTAATAGTAATTATGCTACAATGGGGACATGCTCTAGACCATCCATGTTCCCCCATTTTTTATATGCCTACTTCTTCGCTATTTTCATTTTGTTTGGTGTGTTCCAAATGTGGTAATATATTATTGTTGATGATACCAAGATCAAACTCAACATGGATCATCCTCCAAACTTTGATCCCCCACTTGGTGAAAACGACCCCATAGACATTGTATCACCCAATTGTTAGGAAGCTTCTCAATATGAAAAACACCCAAAATTCCTAATAATCATATAAATATTTCCACTAGTCCTAACATCATGCATGTATAAATTCCTTCATCTGTAACCATATCCCGCCTTCACCTCACATAATCATCCCTAGGTGCCTATGTGCCATTACATCCTTATTGAAGATCATTGTGTGTGTCCTCCAACACTTGGGATGGGTAGTTTCACATTAATGATATTAAGTATCAAAATTTTCTTTTAGCAATAATATTTATACCTTGAAATTTATTTTAATGTAATGAATTAAAACTTTCTAAGACAGAATTTTCCCTTGATTTACTCATTTTTGTAAATTTCAACTATATAATATTTTTAATTATATAAAAATAAAACCCCTAAATAGAAAATGACATCAAAGTTCCCACTAATAAGATACATCACAATTCTTTCTTTTCCCAAGGAAAAAACGATGAAGATACATCACAATTCTTACAAACATATCCTACTATATAATTTTTTGTTGAACTATTGGGAATACAAGTTTTGCATAAATGATATAGAGTCTTTCTCTCCACCATAAATTCTAACGTTAAGGAAATTACCAATATAAAAACTAATATGTAAACTTATTACTAATTCTCTCTTATATAATTTAATTGCTCCCTAGATTGGAATATGTGTTTGTTGTAAGCTCCCGCATTCAGCGGCTCCTCACACTACCGCCGCTTCAACTGCAAAACTGCCAAAGGTTCATTTAGCTTGGCAACCATTTTCTTGTTGGGAGCTGTTGGAGTGGTCCATCACCTAAATTTGTGGAACATACGACACATAGCCATCAGAAGCTTGATGGGAGCTTGGCTATTTAAAACCCCTGTTGGTCCCCAAGCTCACTATCTCAATCCCCTTCAGTTTTACACCATCTAGAAAGAGGAAGCAGAGCTTGGAAGAACCGTACAGGAAGCTAAAGTCCTTGTGGAACATGGAAATCTTCTACAGCAAGACAAGTAGCATCAATGGCTGGAGGTATGATCTATTGGTATTGATATTTCGATTCTGTTTCAGAGTTTTATTCCGCATTTGTTCAGAATCGGAATTTTTATCTAACAGTTGGTATCAGAGCAGTTATCTCTGCCTTGGTGTTCTGTTTGTAGTTGCCCTGTAGGGTTTCGCTGCTGTTTATGAGCTGCTGTGATCTTTCTTTTACCTTTTAGGGAATTGAATGGTATGGTCTTGGAGCATTTGGCCAGTCTACTCCCCTTTGGACGCTGCAATGTCATTGTTCTCTTGCCTTTTCACTCTTTATGTTTGGTGTTTGTTCCTGGTCTGCATTCTCCTGCATTAGCGGTTTTGTAGAGTGCTTTGAAAGGAACGACTGCCATTGCTGTGTTGTGGAGCTCCAACCATTTGGTTCTCCATGCACTGTATTGGCTGCTGGCAGTCATTGTCAAGGATCTCTACATGGAAATTGAGACTTTTGCTCTTCTTTGGACTGCCCATGCGGTTCGTCCAGACTCCAGATGTATGTTCATTTGGCATTTCTAGGGTGGAAGTGCTTTTGGTTATGGTAGGTCAGGATTTTTTTTATTTTTTATTTTTTTATATAGAGCTCTATCCCTATACTTTTCCTGCATTATATGCTCATAAAATATTCAAGAGAGAGTTGTGTTAAACAACTTCATGTGTTTTATGCTCAGAACCAATCCAGAAGAGAGTTGCTTTAAACATTGTTGCGCTTATGATCAGTATAGATCTGAGAGAGGTTAATCCTGGTCTGTGTTCTATGATCAGTATAGAGCTGGGAGAGATCTATATTGATCCTAGTCTGCGTTTAATATCCTTATGGATCTGGAGTTTGTCTACGTGTTGATCCAGGAAATCGCTACAAGAACCGATATGCATTGAATCCACCTTTGACCGCGTTTTGGGTTCTTTGTTTGCATTTATGTACTTATCGATCCACATAGTGCATTGTATGCATTTTTATTATAAATTATAGATCTGGCAAATCATTTTCATTCTTATTCTTAGTTTTAGATCTAGATGGGCCTCGGTGTGCATATTCCTTGTCTTGTTTTAGATCTAGAAAGCAATCTTATCCTTGTATGCATTCTAAGATCTGGAAAATCCTTTCAATGCATACACTTTAGATCTGGAAAGCATTATAAATTCATGTCTGCATTCTTGCATGCGTTTTAAAAATCTAGAATTATAAATGTATATGGAGTATATTGTGAAATTTTATTTGCAATATTTAATTAAAAATCATTATATATATATATATTATAAAAGAATAATTTCTTCTTTTATGTATGATTCATATGCATTCTTGCATGCCTTTTAAAGATTCGGAATTATAAACATACACGGTGAAAGTTTATTTGCAATGACTAAGTAAAAATCATTGTATATTATATAGAAGAATAATTCTTTCTTCTTTTATGTATGATTCATATGCATTCTTGCATGCTTTTTAGGAATCAGATCTAGGAAAGGGATAAAATTAACCAGATAAAGTTTATTGTAGCACAAAGTTTGTATACTTTGCTTTGGATGGGCTTTTATTTTTTACTGTACAATTTTATGGTAAATTTTTTGATTTCGAATGGCTATATTTATGTTATGGCTTAGCTGAAGGAAGATGTTTTAGACAAAAATAATATGGTATTTTTGAATATCTATTCCAGAATTTCTTAGTTCATTTGAAGCTTGTTTTGTTACAGTGAACAGCAATAATGTCTAGTGATCTAAATGATATTTAATTGGAGAATAGCCACAACATCTCTAATTAATTAATATCATAAAGAAAGTTTATACATTAATTGTAATTAATTATACTAAATATAATAAATTTTTATCCCACAGGAATTTTTTATTATATTTATGTAATTAATTAGGATAAAATATTGCATTATTCATAACTTACCCACATGAATTATGAATTGATAGTTTTATCATGAAGAATATTTGAATATACTTGAATTAAAAATTTAGCCCACAGGCAATTTTTGTGTTATTAGATTCAATCTTAAAGCATGAATTTACATTGGTAAAACATGAAAATTTATTTGGTCTCAATTTTAACGTAAGCATGTGATCTTTATTTTTATGCAGTTGTACAACCTGCAAATTTCTCTGAAATTTGTTGTGATATCCCTGAACTTAAGGGAGATAACTATAAGGTCTGGAAGGAGAGAATTATCCTTCATTTGGGATGGATGGACATAGATTATGCTATTAGGAAAGATGAACCACCAGCACTCACCAATACCAGCACTGCAGCAGACATCACGCTTTATGAGAGATGGGAGCGATCTAATCGTTTAAGCATGATGTTCATTAAGACTAAAATTTCAGTTGGTATTCGTGGTTCAGTTGATCAGTATGAAAGGGTTCGAGATTTGCTGAAAGCCATTGATGATCAATTCGTCACTTCAGACAAGGCAGTAGCAAGCACCCTAATCATGAAGTTCTCATCCCTAAGGCTCACCAGTGTGAAAGGTGTGCGCGAGCACATTATGCAAATGAGGGACACTGTGGCTCAATTAAAGAAACTCGAGGTTGAAATATCAGAGTCTTTCCTGGTGCATTACATCCTGAACACCCTTCCGCACCAATATGGACTTTTCAAAATCTCTTACAACACACATAAGGATAAATGGTCAATAAATGAACTCATGATCATGTGTGTTCAAGAGGAAGAAAGACTGGTGATGGAACTGGGAGGAAGTGCAATGCTGGCAACGCATAGGAAGGGCAAATCTCAAGCCAATAAGAAAGGGAAAGGTAAAGTACCTCCCCAAGCTAATATTAAGAAGGATTCCAAGTGTTTCTTCTGTAAAAAGAAGGGACATGTGAAGAAGGAATGCAAAAAATTTCAGAAATGGCTTGCAGACAAAGGTAATGCAATCTCGTTTGTTTGTTATGAATCTAATATGGTCAATGTCAATATTAACACTTGGTGGATTGATTTTGGATCAACAATTCACATTTCGAATTCCTTGTAGGGTTTGCAAAATCTAAGGAAGCCAGTGGGAAGTGAGCAAAGCATCTTATCAGGAAACAAGATGGGCTCTCATGTGGAAGCTATAGGAACATGCTATTTAACTTTAAGTAGTGGCTTTGTTTTAGAATTAGAAAAGGTCTTTTATGTTCCAAGTTTTTCTAGAAACTTGATTTCAGTTTCAAGACTTGTACATTTTGAATATTCCTTTAACTTTTCAGAAACATCCATTAGTTTATTTTATAAATCAGATTATGTTGGGAATGGTATTTTGTCTGATGATCTTTACTGCATTAATTTACAAAACAATGTCACTTATGATTCAATGCATGTTCACACTGGCACTAAAA
>LPNX010688331.1:893505-923961 GCA_001517045.1 Pseudotsuga menziesii
GTATCTGTAAGAATCTGATTTTAACGTTGGAGTCGAAAATGATCCCGAGTCCTTTTCACAAGCCATGAATTGCAAAGAATCAGAATTGTGGTACGATGCCATGAAGGAAGAGATGAATTCTATAAAGAGTAACGAAGTCTGGGATCTTGTTGAGTTGCCTAATGGTGCAAAAGCCATTGGATGTAAATGGGTCTTTAAGACAAAGAAAGACTCATTGGGCAACATTGAGAGATACAAGGATAGACTTCTTGCTAAAGGATTCACTCAGAAAGAAGGAATCGACTACACGGAGACTTTCTCTATTGTATCTAAGAAATATTCCTTGCGCGTTATTATGGCATTAGTAGCCCATTTCGACTTGGAGTTGCATCAAATGGATGTGAAAACGGATTTTCTAAATGGAGATCTAGAGGAGGAGGTTTACATGAAACAACCTGAAGGATTCCCCTCTAGTGATGGTGAGCAATTGGTTTGCAAGCTCAAGAAATCCTTATACGGTTTAAAACAAGCATCCTACCAATGGTATTAGAAATTCCATAATATAATTTCTTCTTTTGGTTTTGAAGAAAACATTATGGATCAATGTATATATCTGAAAGTTAGTGGGAGTAAAATTTGTTTTCTTGTTTTATATGTGGATGACATTTTGCTAGCAACCAATGATAAGGGTATGCTGCATGAAGTGAAACAATTCCTCTCTAAAAATTTTGATATGAAGGATATGGGTAAGGCATCTTATGTCATTGGCATTAAGATCCATAGAGACGGATTTCGAGGCCTCTTAGGTCTGTCTCAGGAAACCTATATTAATAAAATTTTAGAGAGATTTCGGATGAAGGATTGTTCACCAAGTATAACTCCCATTGTGAAGGGTAATAGGTTCAATTTGAACCAATTCCCGAAGAACGACCTTGAAAGGGAACAAATGAAGAACATTCCATATACTTCTGCTGTTGGAAGCCCAATGTATGCTCAGGTCTGCACAAGACCTGGCATTGCATTTGTTGTGGGAATGTTAGGACGATATAAGAGTAATCCAGGTATAGACCACTGGAGAGCTGCAAAGAAAGTAATGAGGTATCTTCAAGGAACTAAAGACTACATGCTTATGTATAGACGGACGATCAATTTGGAAGTAATTGGCTACTCAGATTCTGACTTTGCTGGATGTGTTGATTCACGCAAATCAACATCAGGATACATTTTTATGATGGCCGATGGAGCTGTATCATGGAGGAGTGCCAAGCAGACCTTGATTGCCACTTCCACTATGGAAGCCGAGTTCGTCTCCTATTTGGAGGCTACTTTACATGGTGTATGGCTTAAGAGTTTCATTTCTAGGCTTAGAATTATGGATTCTATCTCTAAACCATTGAGAATATATTGCGACAATTCAGCTGCTGTTTTTATGGCTAAAAACAACAAAAGTGGGAGTCGAAATAAACACATCGACATTAAGTATTTAGCCATCAGGGAACGTGTTAAAGCAAAGAGAGTGGTCATTGAGCACGTCAACACTGAGTTGATGATCGCTGATCCTTTGACTAAGGGCATGCCACCGTTTAAATTCAAGGATCATGTAATGAATATGGGACTTGGTTCCATTATGTAGTTTCTCATTGTATGGACAATGCTATTTTTAATAAAATTCTTAATTACTGTGTTGTTTTTTCTCATACATATGTGCACCTTAAGTTAATTTGAGAAAATTCATCTATGAGGACCATGAATAAACATAAGGTTTATTCATTAAGAAATTGTTGCCACATAAATTAAAATAGCAATAAATACATAGTAATACATGGAAGGTAATACTTGTCATAAGAGGACTTATCGCCATGATTATTGTATCTATTACTAAATACAGATTGTCAATAGGTTTTAAAATGAGACATTAAGTTTGGAAGTATGGACCAAGTGGGAGAATGTAAGTTCCCGCATTCAGCGGCTCCTCACACTACCGCCGCTTCAACTGCAAAACTGCCGACGGTTCATTTAGCTTGGCAACCGTTTTCTTGTTGGGAGCTGTTGGAGTGGTCCATCACCTAGATTTGTGGAACATACGACACATAGCCATCAGAAGCTTGATGGGAGCTTGTCTATTTAAAACCCCTGTTGGTCCCCAAGCTCACTATCTCAATCCCCTTCAGTTTTACACCATCTAAAAAGAGGAAGTAGAGCTTGGAAGAACCGTATAGGAAGCTAAAGTCCTTATGGAATAGGGAAATCTTCTACAGCAAGACAAGTAATGGCTGGAGGTATGATCTATTGGTATTGCTATTTTGATTCTGTTTCAGAGTTTTATTCCGCATTTGTTCAGAATCAGAATTTTTATCTAACATTTGCATGTTATAAGATAATAAACTTATTGTCCTCCATTCTTTTTTGAAATTGGTACAGGAATCGTTGATTTTACAATGATAAATGTTGTACGTTATGAGATATTCCTGCAGCTCCATGTAACCGGTAAGATAATGATCTTCCTGCAGCTCCATGTAACCACATCGCGCAACAGTTAAAAAGAGAGATGAAATAATGTATACACTACAGTAAATTAATGCTTTAAAGCAGAATCGGACTTCATCGAAGAAATCCGCATAATGGCCTTGTTACATATAAGCAACCATTTCCAGTCATCTGTATTACTAAATGGCAATGGTGGCAGTCTCAAAATGATAAACCCTAAACTTTTGGAGGACCGGAGACCGCCTTCTCGGAAATGCGACCAAGCGTTATACAGGGTCAAAGAAGGCTTAACCCGCCTGGCAGTTCAACTCGTTCCAAATGTTAACAACTGTTTCATTCTCCGGAGGATCCCTTGTCAGAAATTTGAACAATGGCGCTCAAACACAGTAATTTGGAAAGTCGCCAATATAATTAATGATTTAAATCACGACTTTCATTAACTATGTTCAGTGGCTGTAATTCATCGAGGTGCCCGAATTTCGAACGTTACATTGAGTTCGCATCCAAAATTCCATTGCGGTTTTCTAAATGATGCTTTTATTGGATAGATGTTTTTATTCGAGATTTGGTGTGGAATAAGGTTTATTTCATAAAAATACAAATTGTTTTTAAGGTTGTGTTTTTAAATTTTAAATAAATAATTATAAGAAAATGAATATAAAAAATAAGAAATAAGTAGTAGATAGGTGATGAATGGATAATTGTCAGTAGTAATGTATGAATAAGCATAGTTCATAATAGTAAATAACTAAAAAAATGAGATAAAAAAAAAGAATATAAAAAATAACTGATAATTAATAAATAAATAACAGAAAAAATGCAAGTAATCACATGTAGCTAAACATAGATAACTCACAGTTTATGTAAATCTGCTAATTAATAAATTTGTCATATGATTCTAAATAGTTCATCGTATTCCTTCATCATAATATTTGCAGTGATTAAACTTCTTTAAATGTTTAATATATTTTATCATGAGATGTTTCACTCGACCCAAGAATAGAAAATATTTTAAAAGACTCCTCGATTTATAAAGATGACAGTTTTAGAACTGGAAAGACAATGGTTTATTGGAACTCTCTGACACCCAGATTTGGCTAATGACCCAATATGATAGAAAATATTGTGAATACTACTCGATTTATAGACATGACAGCTTTAAAACTGGAAATTAAATATATTTTATCATGAGATGTTTCACTTGACCCAAGAGGATAGAAAATATTTTAAGAGACTTCTCGATTTATAAAGATGACAGTTTTAGAACTGGAAAGACCATTGTTTTAAAGTTGGAACTCTCTGACACCATTATCTGGCTAATGACCCAATATGATAGAAAATATTGTGAAGACTACTCGATTTATAGACATGACAGTTTTAGAACTGGAAAGGCAATAGTTTTAAAATAATTGGAATTCTCTTACATGTTGATGACGCAAGAGAATATAAAATATTTGAGAACATTACTCGTTTTATAACGATGACAGTTTTAGAACTGGAAAGTGAATAGTTTTTAAATTGGAATTCTCTGACACCATGATGTGGCTAATGATCCAATGTAATAGAAAATATTGTAGAGGACGACTCGATTTATAAGGATGACAGTTTTAGAACTGGAAAGGCCATAAATCGATTACAGTTTTAGAACTGGAAAGGCAATAGTCAATAGTTTTAAAATTGGAATTCTCTGACACTGTGGTTAATGACCCAAGATAATAGAAAATATTTTAGAAGACTACTGGATTTATAAAGATGACAGTTTTAGAACTGGAAAGGCAATAGTTTTAAAATTGGAATTCTCTAACACCATGATGAACGGCCTGACTGTCTTTATTAGAGATGTTCATTTGTACAGTGATTATGGAATCCAGCTACATGTAAAGGAAAATAATGGCCTCGACCCGCTGGAAAAGAATGAGTAATGAGTAATTTTACAGGTGTAGATATGCTGAGATCGAGTAAAACATATGTAAATTTGCTACGATATTTTCTATATATGACCGCCATAACTGTTTCCTGTGCCCGATCCTGGATGATTACACCTGTTGGTTCGTGGTTGTGAGTGTTATGCATAGAGTGTTCATCCGATGAGGAGGCCGCCTGGATGACGAGTGTGAGAATCATGCATAATGAGCTCATGGCCAACTGACAGCGTGACAAATCTACTGGTTTGGTTTGGTGAGTGTTATGCATAGAGTGTTCATCCGATGAGGAGGCCGCCTGGATGACGAGTGTGAGAATCATGCATAATGAGCTCATGGCCAACTGACAGCGTGACAAATCTACTGGTTTGGTTTGGTGCGATACAAATGAGAAAAGATCGATTAATGCAATAAAATATTGGATTGTTGTTTCTGAACTTCTCTGTCGCTTAAAACTGGTCGATTTTCTGTCATTCTAGATGCTTCCACGTGGTATCTTCTCAAACAATAATGACATTTACATAATATTGATGTCTGGCATAATGGACAGTGAACTGTTACAAATCAACGACGAATGAGCTGAGCGACGCGGTAATGAAGAACGGAAAGGTTGTCGTGATTTGAAAGATCAAACGGGGTGGGTAAATGAGTATACTGACCCAACCTGTTGAGTGCGCCACAATGTGCATTCGATGCCATAGAGTTATGCTTAGCCTCCGCACATGCATGAAAAAGACACAATCCAGAGCGCGCTTCTACGTCATGGAAATTCAAACCATGGGAGTTTGAACGAGCCTTTTAGCTGTGTACTTTTCTGTTCATGGTTTTACTTAAATTCAACCGAATTCAATACTGAAATTTAACCAAATTTAACCTATTTTTCTTCTTAATTCAAGAACAGTTTACCACGCTTATTTTTTGTTTGGTTGTCGGTCAAAGGGCCTAGCCGACTCGAGCTGCACAACATTTTCTTTAAAAACCCTCATTTTTTTTAAAAACCCTTGTTGATTACACAAAAGCTGGCTCTGAACGCGCTCTTAGCCCGCTTTTTGTGTCCATGTGCGGAGGCCTCCTGTTCCCAAGCGTAACTGGTTGGTAGGGATTAGTTTCTAAGATAGTTTAGCGCTTTTTGGCAATAAAATCGAGATTTCCTCCATTTGCGTGTTAAGTAAGCCCAATTTGACTTGCTGCAGCATTAGCACTGGACGGAGAAGCCCCATTGCAGATGTAAATGATGGGGCAACTAATATGCACCCCGCAGCAGAGTGTTTAATGCTGGGGGCTCTGAAAACTATAAGTCTTCTTGTTCATCGTATTTATGGTCAAGATATTTCCGGCTGCCGTCCGGTCACCGGTGAGCGATATCATGGATACCATTACATATACCATGTCCATGTACCATGGACAATGCACATCATGTGCATCATGAATATAGCTTCCTGAGCATTTAGCATGGACAATGTACATCATGTGCATCATGAATACATGCACATCATAGGCATTAATTGTGACCTGCCCTTAATTGTCCCCTGCCACCGTTCCGGATAAGGGATTTTGAATTTGAAATGCCCGCGCATCACAAATTGAATTTTGAAATGTTTTGCCTCCACTAATACCCTTCATATCGCGACTCGCATGTAGTCTGTAGTGGATATACCGAGAAGGAGGTGAGAAGCAGTGATAGCGATACTGGTGTCCAGGGATTCTGGGTTTTGATTACAGGAGGTTAGAAGCAGTGATAGGGATATGGGTGTCCAGGGATTCTGGTTTTTTATTTTGTAGTTTGGTTGACATTTTTAGTTTCGGCGTTTTCTTTTTAGTTTTTCCTGGCGATTGCATGGTTTGGCCAGCGATTTTAACTCGAAGCTCAGAAGTGTGTTTGCAATATTTGACCAACCAATTTTAATTCGCAGCACAGAAGTGTGTTTGCATTGTTTGGTCAGCCATGATTTCGTGCTTCTGAAATTGTCGAGCAGGTATGATTTTCTGGTTTTATTTTCTCGAGTGTTTTTATCTTATCTATTTGTTTAACCCTAAATCGAATGAATGGAAAAAGTGCCGGGGATCACAAAATATCTGAGTATTTGTTCTGTTTGACAGAGAAGCAACAGAAGTACGCATATCTGCGATTTCGATTCCTGAGCTTTGGGTACCACTAATTCTGGATCATACCATATATTGGGAACAGGGGAGGAAATAAGTGCAATGCGAGTTGTTGGATAAACTGTGGGACGATACTCTGGCAGCCCCTCACCCTGAGAATGGCTGGGATAGACTCAGGAAAAATGGTAGCACCAATTCTGCCATGGAAAACCCCTCTACTCCAGGCTTTTATCTTAATTCTCTTCTGATTTGATCAGGTTTCTATGAAATTTAAAATATAATAATATAGATGTATAAAGCATAGATGCATATTAACTCAAAGATTTTGAGATATATATATTGGTTCCATTTAAGTTGTAACCCTACTAACGTATACGCTCTACTAGAGAGAATGGGGTTAGTACTAATATTCAATATACACAGTATAAGTGATTGCCGATCTTGAACAATTCCCTGGGCTATAAAGCGGATCTGGCTTTTTATATGATCATATTTGTTGGCAATTTCATGGCGTAGAATTCTGTTGTTTGAATTTCATGGATTTGTTTTCACAGAGATTGAAGAGATTTAAGAGGGTTGAGGAAGGGAACGCAGGTCGAGTGCAGAGTTTCAACAATTGAATGATGAGGCGAAGAAGTAACGCAGAGTATCGCCATTGTTAAGCCTCCTGGTTATCTTCGTTAACTTTCTATGGATACGTCTTCCCGGGCAACCTCAAGCCCTTTGATTTCGTCGCCTTCTTGTAAGCAAACTTGATCTAACTTTCTATCGGTTTCTGCACTGTGGCATCAATGGATTTCTCAGCCAGAGTCCATGGCACTGTGACACCACGAGAACTAGAGAATCCATGGGGAAATAAGAAGAAGAATAACGTCCCTGGTGGTGATGAGAAGAGGGGATTTGAGAAATCCCCAAGAACAGAACCCAGAAGCCCTACCGCTTATGACTCGTTAGTCTTTTATTTAATCACAGATCCCCCGTATAATAATTATCTGTAATCTCAAATTATACTCTTTGTTTTGGTGTTGGGCAATGGGAACGATCATATAAGAAAGAGTAATTATGTACCTATGATTGCTATTACAAATTGTTACTTTGCAGGGTAGTCATTACCTCATCGAAGAGATGACTGACTGGAGTATTCATTTTCTGACTGTTGGGGGCGTGCTTTGATAATGACGAAAAGCTTCTAAACTTTAAGTTCTGTACACCATTTGACGAAAAGCTTCTAAACTTGTTCTGTACACCGTTTGTTCGAGGTCAATAGGCTTTTATGTGCTCCGAAATCACTAGTTTATAGCATATGAAATACAAATATAATTTGATAATGACGAAAAGCTCCTAAAGGGAATATAAATATAAGTTTTGTACAGAGAGTTTGTTCGAGGCCAATAGGTTTTTATGTGCACCGAAATCACAAATTTATAGCATACGAAATTTCCAGCCCAATAAGGTACTCATCTGAATGTAAACTCCGTTAGATTATTTGTAGATAATTATTTGGTTTTTAAATGTAAAATATATTTAAGAATGTATTTTTATTACATGTAGATTACTTGTAGATAATTATTTGGTTTTTAAATGTAAAATATATTTAAGAATGTACTTTTATTATTAAACAAGTTTTTATTATTAAATATGTAGTAAATTACTTGTTTATAATTACATGTAATGAGAATATTTAATTAATAAACAAATTATTAATGGTTATATGTAATTACATGATTTTTTTTAAATATTAAATTTAATTATGTGTTTAATAAAAAAATAAAATTCTTAATCATTATATTTTTTAATTATTTTTAATCATTATGAGTAATTACATGTAACATTTAAATAATTAGATACAATTATTAAGAATGTTTAAAAAGTAAAAATATATTATTATATGTAATTATATATAATAATTAAGAATGTAAATTATTTGTAAATAATTATATATAAATTACTTATATATATATATATATACGGTTTTTGATATTTGTATTTTTTTTCAAATATTTGAAAATAGTAACTTATACTAATAATTAGAATCGTGGGTTATGTTTGGTATGGGTTATGTTTGGTATGTTTGATATATTATGTTATATTTGTCATAAAAAAATGTTTATATTATGTTTGTTTTAATTGTATTTAATAGTGCTAAATTAATAATAATTATTAAGATATAATCTAATTATTTTTTATAAATTTATAATTATTGAATTTGTATATTTATATATAGTTGTATAACATAATATATTAAAGAAAATAATGATTATAGTTTTTTAAAATCCAATAATTCAACAATAATATTAATATTATAACTAATACAAACATAAAAGTTAACATTAATGTTAAACTTAAACATAACTTATAAAATTATTGATGATGATTAACCTTGAGTGAGACCAATTGGACTTTAAGAAGCTTAATAATTGGTTTACTTTAAAATCTTGTTCCTTTCAAAGCTTGCCAAGAAGCTTTTCAATCTCACTATAGTTTTGGCAAGTTAGGAGGTTATAAAAGTTTGTATTTTATCAAATATTGTGAAACTTAGATCTAATGCGGGTGTAAGCAAGACATTCTAAGAGAAAGTGATTTTCATGCTCAACGCTCATAAACTCACACAAATGGCAAACGCTTTTCGCCCATGGAGTTTTAGGAATAGACCAACCCCTTCTTTCGCTATCGTGATCATGAGAGTTCGTTCTTCGATGATCTAGTTACTACTGAGAGATACATCATACGTGTGATCTTCCTAGTTTGAATTAATGGCCTCCTTACAGTATCTTAATTTTCTCTTAACCGCTAAAATTTTCTCACCATAATTTATCTTTAAACTTAGAAGTAATAATATTTTTGACATTGTCAATGTTCTACAAAATGTGGTTTTCATCAATGCCCCAATGGTTTAACCAAGCCATGGTATCTTTACACCAACACAGCTTGAGGCGTAGTTGGGTTTAGCTTCAGTTTAAATCAATTTTAGGAAGTCTCTCATTTCCCATGTTATTTAGCTTATGCTTGTACATCATGTACCTAGTCATAGCCATGCTCTGGATAGGGGGAAGACCCACTTCTATGAGGAGATTAGGATAAGGCGTATTGCTTTTAATTTTGAGGTTATAAGTTATAAACTGCTTTTGGATTTGCTCAATCTTCCTCCAAGATTCTCTAGAAATGTTGCACCCCCATACTTCACAACCATACAAGATAAAATGGATGACAAGAGTTTAAAAGGGGAACTTCTTTTTATCCCACATAACAAGGTTGGTCGATTTACAATTATTTTCAAGACCAAAATAAGATTTCCACCCTCCATTAATCATTTTCTCAATGCTATAGTTCCAATTGAGCTTGTGATGAATATCAATTCTCAAATACTTGTAAGAAGTAACTTCCTCTAGATTTCTATTATCATAAATACAAGTGTAATAGATTTCTATTACACTTTCACTTCCAAAATTTGACATAATATTGAAACATGTTGTTTAACCTAATAATATGACATAATGTTATTATTAATGTGGCTATATTGCACAATTAAAAGTTAATATTAATATTAAATTGTTAACATTAAGATTGATATTAATATTAATATTAACATTAACACTAATATTAATATTACAAGCAATATTAATGTTATCATCATCATCAATAAACGTTAATATCAACTTTAAATTTTTTATTAATCTCTAATATTAATAAAGTGCGTACTTCTTAATACTAATATCAATATTAATATGAACTTTACATTAAAATTAAACTTAACATTAATATTATATATTAATAATAATAATAATATTAACATTATTAATAACATATTAATTCCAATGATAATATTAATATTAATATGAACATTAGTGATACTATTACTATTAATATTACATTAACATAATACTAGTTACATTAACAGTAACATATTTTCATATCAACGCTAACATATTTTCATATCAACATTAACATATTAATATTAGTTATATTAATACTAATATATGGTAATTAACATTGATATTATCATTAACATTATTAATTACATTAATGAGAGTCAACCTAAATGAAACTTGGCCAAACAAAGTCAACATATGATCAACCATGGGGTCCTTGTACAAAGATGGACCTTTTAGATGCAATGCATGTTTTGAAAACACGTTCTTGGTGTGGAATTCAACAACGCGTACACATTTATTAAACATAGGAATGAGAAATTTTGAGGCAGCCAAGTGAGATGCCACAAAGGATAGGAGAAAAAAACGCATATGCATTTTGGTTCTCCAAAATGTGTACACATTTTAGAGAACCAAAATGCCTACACTCTTTAAAGAAGAAAAATGCGTATGTGTTTTGTAAAGTATGGTTTATTCCCAAAATGAAGCCCCTAAAACCCCTAATCATCCACACCGTGACCCCCTTTCCCCACAACTCTCTCCCTCTCACTCTCTCTAACTACCCTACTCCTCGAAGCCCTAAATCCCTCAATCTAAATCTCTATCTCTTTATCTACCCCATATACCCTCCTTCCCTAGTCCTAATCACACCCTCGCTCCTCTCTCTTTCCCCCAACCCCGTAAAAGGAACCCCCCTCTCTCTACCCCTAATTCCCCCCTCTTCCCCTACTTTGCCTACCCTTAACCCATCTCTCTACTTTTGTCTCTCCTAATCCCCCTCCCCACTACCAACAACCACACCCCCATCTCCCTTTCTCTCTCGAACCCAACCCCCCACTCCTCACTTATATTGTCCCTTCTCTCTAAATTCCCTACTCATTGCCAAACCCCTAACCCCATTGACCTCTATCCCTTTCTCTGTCACAAACCCTGTCCCCCCAACCCAAAATCACACCCTTGACTCTCTCTTTCTCTCACCCTTCTATTCCCTCCCTACCACTAAACCCTCCCTCCTCTCCCTCTCACTCCCCTCCTCCCCTAACCCATGCTCTCTCTCTCTCTCTCTCTCTCTCTCTCTCTCTCTCTCTCTCTCTCTCGTGCACGCGCGCGTACTCTTTCACCTACCCATAACTCCTACCTCTCTCTCTCTCTCTCTCTCTCTCTCTCTCTCGTCGAAGCCCCTAACACCCTCGGCCCTAAGCTCTCTCTTTTTCACCCTAAACTTGAAATATTATAAGTGTTCTCCATGCTCTTTTGTTTTGGTTTTAAAGAACTTAATAGAACTCAAGGTTGTTTGAAATTTTAGACGATGTTCGGTGACCAAGTTGGATTAGCCTTGCCATGATTTGGATTATGTGGGATCCTTTGAGTAGCTTTAATTTGTAAAATAACTTTTGTTTGTTAAGAGAATCAAAGATAGGATTTATATTTCGTGAAATCTATAACTTGAGAAGATATTCTTAACATGCATTCCATGAATCTTCCAATTAAAGCACACATGAAGATTAACAATATTGTGTATAGTATTAACTTTATCATCTCGAGAACATGTTTCTTTATAACCTATAACTTATTTTTAAAGAAAACCTTCAGTAACTAACTAAGCTTTATGGTCTTTATATACTAGTTATATACCGTAGTGTATATACCATGTATATACACTCGTGTATATATCTTGGGCATATACGCTGGTGTATATACTAGGTATATACAGCGGTGTATATACTGGTGTATATACTAGGTATTAACACTAGTGTATATACCTAGTATATAAATGAGTGTATATGGCCATGATATATACACTAGTGTATATACTAGTTATTTTGTGTAGAAACTCAAAATTCGGTACACTATATGTTAGTCTTGGCATGTATGCAATACATATGTGAATTTTGAGTTTTTAAGTAAATTAGGAGTTGATACGTGGTGCTTTCAAGACCATGACATTGCTCCTCATTGGAAAACACCCATGGTAAGTCTAGCAAAAATTGTTTTCATGTAGCTCTTAGCAGCTCTTATTAACTAGTAATATACATATATAGACTATTGTATATACCTGTATACATACCAGTATATACACTAGTGTATATTACTACTGTATATACCAATATATGGGTGAGTGCAAGCTAATGAGGGTCATTTTTGGCACATTAGATGCAATACAAAACTGAAAAATCAGGGGGGGAGGGACATGCACACACATAGAGATAGAGAGAGAAAGGGGCAAGGGACACACACACACACGGATTATGTGTTAAATTTGTGAACCATTGATCTACATGAAAATGAGAGCAATTGAGAGCAAATGAGAGCAAATGAGAGCAATTTCCTCCCTTTACCATGTTGAGGCCTTAATACCCATATCTAATTCTCAAAACCTTTTAAAGGCATGTGCATATTTCTTGGAGACCAAGCATACCTTAAGTGAGTTTGCTAAGCTGCAGAGATTACTGTGTAGGCTGTTACACAACATCTTCGTCCTGGTGGTTCAGTTAACATGCTCGAGGGTCCTAAAGCAAGTGGTCTTGGATGCTTTCAAGAGATGATTGGGAGGAATGGTCTTCTTTGGGTGTTTGTCCCCCTTCGAAAGTTAGTCGTGCTTTTAAGTTGTTTTGATTATGAATCTTAAGTACATTTATGTCTAATCTATAGAATTCTATGAATGTTAAAGTTCTAGAGCTGTAATCTATTCACAGCAATAGAATAGGGTAATATTTTTATTAATCCTAGACGTATAAATGTTATTATATATATAGTGTCTTAGCGAAATTAATAGTGTTTGTATCTAGAATAATGTCTTATATATGTAGTATAAAACTTCTTTGTTTACCTGATGTATTTAAATAAGTAGTAGTTAATATTTCCTATATTTTCTATTTAAAACTGTACAATTCAAACAAAGGTTTAAGCTAGAGGATATTTTCGTTTATTTAAAGCTATGAATCGTCTACAAGCATGACACGATCCTTTATTTTTTGGAAATAGTAAAATAATACATATATTCTCAAATTCTATGTTTATCATTATTTTATAAACTAAAAATACATGTTCTTTGTCGAACGACAGATCTAAGAAAATATTTACCAGAGTTATATGGAAGCGGGTTCATATATGGATGTGCATCCCTATATGCACACAAGTAATATAACACAATGCATATATGGAAGTGCTTCCGTATATGTGCGCCAGACTTGCATTAGTATATGCACACAAGTGCATAAGCACAACGCATATATGGTGTATATACACTAGTGTATATACCCATATATACTCTAGTGTATACACTATATTTTCTTTGTGTAGGGTGTTAACAAGGCTCTATGTGAATGAGGCTATATGTATAGTATATACACTCGTATACATTCATATCCAGCTCCCGTTTTGTGCATTTTTTCATGGCACCTCAACACTAAAATGTACCAACCACCGATCTTTGAAAACGTTCAACCACTGGTCTCTGTGTAGAGTCTAAATTTGAGGCTTTCAACTTGGTTAGAAATTAATGAGCTACAATCATCACTCTCCAAATGGGCCAAGTGGTTTTTGGAAGATGGGTTTGCTACTCATTTTTTCACATTCAGGTTAAATCACAAATAGGAACATTCATTGAACAAGGAGGAAATGTTGCATAATATGAAAGAAAGGAAAAGTATAATATACTATGGTAATCTAATAATACACTAGTGTATATACCAATATATACACTAGTGTATTACTAGTGTATAGTACCGGTATATGCACTAGTGTATATACCGGTATATACACTAGTGCATTACTAGTGTATAGTGTATATACCTCTAATATACACTACTGTATATACCGATATATATGCTAATGTATATTACTCCAGTATATACATTAATGTATATTACCAGTATATGCACTAGTGTATATTACCAGTATATACACTATACATTACTGTATATTAGTGTATATACACTAATATACAGTAATGTATAGTGTATATACTGGTAATATACACAAGTAATATACACTAGCATATATACCAGTATATACACTTGTGCATATACTAGTATGTACACTAGTGTATATACCGATATATACACTTGTGCATATACTAGTATGTACACTAGTGTATATACCGGTATATATGCTAATGTATATTATATCGGTATATGCACTAATAATATACTCTAGTCTATATACCATATATGGAAGCGAGCTTCCGTAAATGCGCATTTTTCCTTCTGTATATGCACATTTACAGAAGGCAGAAATGCGCATTTTCGGAAGCTCTTTTCCATATATGCACATTTTTTCTTCCGTAAATGCGCATATATGAAAGAAAAAATGCACATATAATTTTTGTTTTCCGTAAATGCGCATATGAAAGATAGCTTCCATATATGCGCATTTTTCCCTCTGTATATGCGCATTTACAGAAGGAAAAATGTGCATATACAGAATCTTTATTCCGTATATGCGCATTTTTGCCTTCCATATATGCATATATATGGAAGGTAGAAATGTGCATATACGGATTAGAGCTTCCGTATATGCGCATTTCTAGCTTTCATAAATGTGCATATACAGAAAGAAAAATGTGCATTTACGAAAGGCAAAATGCGCATATATGGAAGCTCTCTTCTGTATATGCGCATTTCTGCCTTCAGTATATGCACAACTCACTTCCGTATATGCGCATTTTTTCTTTCGTATATGCGCATATACGGAAGGAAGAAATGCGCATATATGGAAGAGAGCTTCCGTATATGTGAATTTCTGCCTTATGTAAATACGCATTTACAAAAGGAAAAATGTGCATATACGGAAGAGAGCTTCCATATATGCACATTTACAGAAGGCAAAAATGTGCATTTACGGAAGGAGAAATGCGCATATATGGAAGATCTATTCCTTGTATGCATATATATACAGAAGGCATAAATTATATTCGCATATACATAACGCAAACTACAAAACAAAAAATGTGCATATACAGAAGGTATAAATTATATGTGCATATATGGAAGGAAAAATGTGCATATACGGAAGAGAGCTTTCGTATATGCGCATTTTGCCTTCCGTAAATGCTCATTTTTCCTTCTGTATATGCGCATTTATGAAAGGTAGAAATACGCATATACAGAAGCTCTCCTCCGTATATGCACATTTTTTTCCTTCTGTATAGGCGCATATAGGGAAGAAAGAATTGCACATATACAGAAGAGAGCTTCCATATATGCACATTTTTTCTTTTGTATATGCGCATTTACGGAAGGCAGAAATGTGCATATATAGAAGAGAGCTTCTGTATATGCACGTTTTTCCTTCTGTATATGCGCATTTACGGAAGGCAGGAATGTGCATATACGGAAGAGAGATTCTGTATATACACAATTTTTCCTTCTGTAAATCCACATATAGAAATGGAAAAATGCGCATATATAAAATTCGTTTCTATATGCACATTTATGCCTTACGTATGCATGCGCATATACGAAAGGAAGAAATGTGTATATATGGAAGAGAGCTCCCATATGTGCGCATTTATACCTTTCGTAAATGCGCATATACAGAAGGAAAAATGTGCATTTTTGGAAGGAAAAATGCGCATATACGGAAGTTATCTTCCGTATATGCACATATACGTAAGGCATAAATGTGCATATACCAAAGAGAGCTTCTGTATATGCGCATTTTTCCTTTTGTATATGCACATTTACGAAAGACAAAAATGCGCATATACAGAAGAGAGCTTCCATATATACGCATTTTTCCTTATCTATATCTGCATTTACGGAAGGCATAAATATGCATATATAGAAGAGAGCTTCAATATATGTGCATTTCTGTCTTTCGTAAATCTACATATACAGAAGAGAGTTTCAGTATATGCGCATTTCTGCCTTTTGTAAATCCACATATACAGATGGAAAAATACGCATATACAGAAGCTCGCTTTCGTATATGCACATTTCTTCCTTCCGTAAATGTGCATATACAAAATGAAAAATGTGCATGTGCATATATAAAAGCTCTCTTCCGTATATGTGCATTTCTGCCTTCCATATATGTGCATATATGGAAGGAAGAAATGCGCATATACGGAAGAGAGCTTCTGTTTCGTAAATGCGCATATACAGAAGCAAAAATGCATATTTACGGAAGACAAAATGCGCATATATGGAAGCTCTTTTCTGTATATGCGCATATAAATAAGAGCTTCCGTAAATGTGCATTTTCACCTTTCGTAAATGCGCATTTCCACCTTCCATAAATGCGCATTTACGAAAGTCCTTCCTTCCGTATATGTGCATTTTTCCTTCCGTAAATGCGCATATACAAAAGGTGGAAATACGCATTTACGGAAGCTCTCTTCTGTATATGAGCATATACAAAAGGCAAAAATGTGCATATACAAAAGAGAGCTTCCGTATATGCACATTTACGAAAGCGAGCTTCCATATATGCACATTTTGCCTTTCATAAATGCGCATATACGAAAGGAAAAATGTGCATATACGGAAGGAAAAATGTGCATTTACGAAAGACAAAATGCGCATATATGGAAGAGAGCTTTCATAAATGCGCATTTCTACTTTCTGTAAATACGCATATACAGAAGGAAAAATGCACATTTACGGAAGCTCGCTTCTGTATATGTGCATTTTGGCTTCCGTAAATGCGCATATACGAAAGCTATCTTCTGTAAATGCGCATAAACGGAATATCTCTTCCATATATGCACATTTTTCCCTCTGTATATGCGCATATATAGAAGCTCACTTCCGTAAATGTGCATCTTGCCTTCTGTATATGCGCATTTACAGAAGAGAGCTTCTGTAAATGTGCATTTTCGCATTTCGTAAATGCGCATATACAGAAGGAAAGATGCGCATTTACAGAAACGAGGTTTCATATATGCATATTTTTCTTTCCATAAATGCGCATATACAGAAGGCAAGATGCGCATATATGGAAGAGAGCTTCTGTATATGTGCATTTTTCCTTCCGTTAATGTGCATTTAAGGAAGCGAGCTATATACCAGTATATCCACTAGTGTATATTATACCGGTACACTAGTGTATATATCGGTATATACACTAGTGCCTATACAAGTATATACATTAGTGTATTATACATTAGTGTATAGACATAGTCTATACAATATTGTATATGCTAGCATATACACTACTATATAGACCTAGCACATACACTAGTATATACACTAGTGTATATATACTAGTATATACACCAGTGTACATATATGCTGCAAGTAGATACACTAATGTATAGACCTAATAGTTTACAGGTATATACACTAGTGTATATATATCCAAATTGAAATATTAAAAACAACCCCATGATAGGTATGACTTTGCAAAGTAACATGAGAAGAAGAAATATTGTACTTTCAATCATCGGATGACTATTAACTGCTTTTGAACTTTCATATGACAGTTCCATTAAGGTATTTTATCAATGGCTATCTCAAGTTCGACACCGCGGTAATGCAACTAGAATTTCATTGATCATTTTCGGGGGGGGGGGGTTGAAAGAAGAGCAGAATGAGTGCAAGAAATCTAAATCGCGACAGAAGTTTCTTTATGTGTGGAATAAGACTATTTTTTTTCATGGCATAGGTGTGTGGCTTCTTTTTTCATGCAATATATTGTGAGTAGAAAGGATGGTGTAGGTATATCAATCCTTACCTTTTGGTTTCCTCCAGAGTAAGAAATGTTCTTTTGCACCCTTTATGATGAAGTTTTGGATGTGTGTCTATGGAAGGATCAAAATTAGCTCCTTCAATGGTTGTGCTTTTGTTCACAACAATTGTTACTTTTTTATCTCTAAGATCTATTCCCATATAATTATCGACGAGATCACCTTTTCATGTTATATCCTGCGATGTCATATCAAATATTTTGTGTTAACATCTTCTAGTGTCATACCAAATACTGACATAGAACTCAGCATAGAAGAAAGTTGAAAATGAATCACAACTAGAGATTCATGTGTTCATCAGTAATGTTGGTTGGTGTCTTATCATACACAAGAATCAAAGAGTCGCCACCACATGAATGAGACATGTCCTCCAATGGATTCTCTACAAAAAGCTAGTATCTAATTCCAAAGGAACCCATCTAATCAACAACATAGATTGACTCCCCGCAAAGTGGGCTATGTACTTAATCAACAAATGGTTCGGAATACCTCAATTTATGTTCTATTTATCTTCTTCTTCACTTGATATTCTATATTGTAATTCTTCCAATATCATTCTTTTTTACAAATTCCTTTGATCTAACCCTATAATTTGGTCCCAGTGGTGCACCAACATGTAATGTTATTCGATCTCATGAGTGGACCTTTACCATGTGGCTATTGAAATCATGACACCTATTGAAGCATAGCCCATTACATTCAAGGGGAAAAAAATAGAAATAGTTACGACCTTCATGACCTTTTAAAACACTATAAGTTGCATCCTCCTACGGGTTACAAAGGTTCTATGTTTTGACTTCACTCGATGACATATTTTTCTTTGGATAGGCATTTTCTTTGAGTAGACATTTTCTTCATAGTAGCACAACCCCTCGAGATTCCCCTTTTAGATTATATAGAAATAAATACAATTAAGAATCATAAAGCACTCTCAATTACCTTTACATTCATGTCGATTATGGGCACTTCCTCTATTGTTTGGAGGCATTCCTAGTATTTATGTTTCTATACTTAGACCATTATTATCCCCTTGGTATATACATGTGGATGTAATGTTGGCGGGTTCACCTATTCTTAGATTATCCTTTTTAAGTTCATTGAATTACCATTTAAGAATTATCCACCCACAAGTTCATGTGTTAAATACCAACATTCCCAACTTTAAGATCTCCTAGGAATTTAACGCCACACATTGGATTAAATAGTCAAGCAATGCCACTAAAAGTAGGAATTGATGTTCCCCCCAAGACACCATTTTGCAAAACTAGCGAAAGACACCATTTTGCATGAACCATCTTGGGCATCAATGTTGACCTTACTTCCCTCAAATATTTCAAAGTTCAACGGATGACTAGGTGAAGTCAAATCCAATCATGTTATGACTTTTGAGTTATGGTGTACTTCAAATAGAATTACTTAAGACACAATCTAGATTATATTTTCAAAAAACTCTTAAATTGGACCATAAGATAAATTAATACATTAATGTAGCCAATGGGTCACATATGCACTTCACATATGTGGCAAATACATTTTTTATTTTCTTGTTATTACTAGGTTTCCATGACATAGGATTGAAACTCCTCACTAACTTCTCTCAAACCACCTCTACCCACACCATAAATCTCATCCACAAAGGTAAACTCCTTAGATACTAGTTTTTGAAATTTCTTGTATATTTGATAGCCAAAAAAATGAAGTAATCCTCATGGAACAACATTTTTACTTAAGCTATGTCCAATCGAGGTATTTATACATGGCCCTTACTCATGCTCCTCACCCTTGTCCTTTTGAGAGAGACATAGAGAGACACTCCCTATGCATCTCAAGCAACTGATGGAGTAATAGGGGCCATGGGGCACATCACTAACCCATGCAACCAGCCAACCCCCTATGGATCTAGTCACTATGAGAACCATTACAGTCTATTCAATATCTCACTAAGGTAATGCCAATGTTTGATTTTAATATAGTTTTTTGTTGCATTAGGTAATAATATGTAGGGAGAGACATTTCATAAATATCTTGGGCTTGTTGTGCACTATGGAACAAAATAGAAAGGAAGAACCATGCCTAGTGCCAACTTCCTTCTCTATAATTACTCTTCATACATGCTATGGAAAAATCTAACATGTGCATTTGATGTATACATGTAAGACTAAAGTCATGAAAAAAAAATTGTATCAACAAAACAAAATCGTCAAATTCTTTAAATTTGCATGTCTATATATGCATTTTAAACTTTTTTGGATATCTATTTATTTATCTCAACCTCAAAAAATATATAAAACCATACAATTCATGTAAAAAACATACTCAATTAAGACTTGGTGAGTAGAACTCAAATTAAATATAAATATTGGAATGAATAAAGATTAAATTAAATTAAAAGTTTTCATAAACTAAATCTATGTTTGTTTATTCACAATCTCTCATATATATATATATATATATAATTTTTACTTAAAACCTAACTCATCTTAATATTTTATTTTATTTTAAATAAAATGAGGATTAACATATTTGACATATTTTATTTTATTTTAAATAAAATAAATATCAACATATCTATTTGTTATTAATATCTTATTATTTATTTTGAAAATTATTATTAATATAATATTAAGAATTCAAAATTTTAATATGATTTAAAAAAATATTATAAAAGTTAATATTATAATTTTTTTTATTAATATACTTATAACTTAAAATAAAACTTATTTCATATAACTAATAACTTTTAATTATAATATACTATATAATAAAAATTAGAAAACTTAAATATCATATCATTGTTAGAAAATTAAAAACAATAAATTATTCTAAATATCAAAACAAAAATTAAAAAAAACTTTTGTTAATGTAAATGTTATCTATATTTGTAACCTGAATGCTTTCCACAATATTGAAGAAGCTTCCACAAACTTCATGTAAAGAAGATTGCGAGACATTTTTTTTTTAATGTTGTATTAAATAAGTATTGCAATTTGCAACCATTTTTTTACAAATATATAAAAGTGTCTAGGCATCTGAATATTGTATTGAAATATTTGTTGCAACATTTTTTTTAAAATATATAAAAATATATGACAGAGCTTTTGTTTTCATCAAATTTTACCACTAAACAAATTGAATCGTAAACAAATTGAATCGTATGTAAAGCAGTTTTCGAAGGGTTCGAAGGAGAGAAAAATCCTTTTAATTTTTGAACAGTTTGTGTAATGACAGAACTTTTCTTTATGGGAATATAACATTTTTGTCAAAACCTAATATCAGCATGATGTAGTCTAGGCCTTTAAATGGCCAAAACTCTGAAGAATACATAATTTTTAGTGTTAAATGAAAGAATTCAATGGATACGTTTTAATCTTAAAAGTCCAACATAAGTAAAAAACAAAATTCAATGGGTATGTTCTCATTAAAAAACACATGGAGGATACAACTATTGGGCAATTGTTAAAACTGAAGAGAAATATCAAGCATTGTTGCCAAAGTGGTTTGTAGAGCTTCATAAGTATTAAAAAATTAAATAATATTTATTTGTACAAAGTAGTATGTATTAATTTATAGCCCCAGTCAGGGGTGTTTTACACTTCTGGGGATAGGTATTTAAAGTATGTTTTACAGCTGGAGAGATAGGTATTTAAAATATTTTAGCAAATTGAATTAGTATAAGGTTACAACTTCAAACTATTATTATTGTAGAGATATTTATTGATATTACAATTCTGTAATTATTATGATTTTAGATATTTTATTGAAATTATAATTTCTCTGCAACCAAATTTAGATTAGATTAATGATCAAAATAACACCTCTCTGGTATATGATCACCATTTAACAACGTACAGGCAGTTGATTGAGTTAATATATCCTTACAACAATTGTTTTAATTTAGTATAAATTAACACATACAGACACTCAAATCCCCTCATACTTTCTCTGAATCAAGCAAATTCAGAAATCTTTAAATAGTAATTTTCATTGTTTAAAATTCAATATAAATCATTTGGGTCGCTTCAAATCGTTTAATAAGAGTTGAAAATAAGGACACTACAAAATTACATTATATTTATATTTGATATTATCCGAAGGTGCAGGATGTAAACTCTGTCGATGTATACCATGCATCACTAGTCTCGCCAACCATACTTGCATGAAGTTCATTTCTGGTTGGAAACTCCTGTAAAACAAATTCATTACACATATCTTGAGATGAGAGATACATGCAGAAACGATTTATGCAAATAACAACAAAGAATGCATATGATGAGGTTATTAATGTATGAGGTTGTTAATATATGAACATTTAATATAATTTATTAAGAACGGGTTCATATACCTGTTGCAGCAAAGCGAAAACGTGCGCTAAGCAGAGGATACGTGACAACTACCTGGAAATGCTGAGTATGGGAATATGCAGTAAAAGTTTGCATTTCCTTCTAACAAACTTGCAAGCCCCGAAAGGCGCTCCTCCACTTCACATTTTGCAGGATTCCAACCGCCGACAGGGAGTTTTCCAAGAGATCCTTGATGGGGAGTTTTGGGATAAATCATTGATCTCAGGGGCCGCTTCATATACCATGGTGGAGAAGAGGAGGAATATTGGGTGTGAGGAATCATCACTGCAGGTACCGGAGCCAATGCATGGATGTTACCTTGTGGAGCGCGGGCATTTGAAATTCAAAATTCAAATTGGATTATTGAAAACAACGTTCCAACTTCCAACAATGAAGCGACATGATATATGTTATGCATATATGCATGCACAGGGTACTTGGTGTATGGCCATTCACATCCATGATGATATCATATTGCTCACCGGGATGATGGGCATTCAAACACGGTAGCCGGAAAGGTATTGCGGAGGATAGGATGCGCACGGATAGTGATGGTTTGTCAGAGCCCCACAACATTAATCACTCTACTGTAGGGTGCTTATTGCTTGCCAAATGATGGACTGCATATTATTTGTACCAGAACACAACCCGTTGCTTGTATCGTGAACTACACGCTGCTAAGGATGATGGTTAGGCATGTTTGGAGTTGTTTATATTTTACACTTCATTGGCACCATGGTTGGAATTTCATTTCATCTCTACTTTTCAGATTAATTTTTTTTGACGTTTTGAACTTTTATTTACCCCGTCACATAAAGTTTGGTTAAAATAATTACCTTTTAACCATGAATTTAGATCTTTGCTATTAGAAGAAATCATGTTAAATTTGTAGCCTGCAAATCATAGTTGGGACTCGAGGATTGGTATGTACTTCTATAGAATTGGATGTTTGAAATTGGTCAAGATATAAAAGCAATGACAAGTTGGATCTCTAAAATGGTTCATAATTAGAATAAGTAGAAATTGTCGAGAATCAGAATAGGATGCGATAACCAGCACACAACAACATCAACCCATCAACAAAATAATGAGTAACAATTAAAAAAGTAGTGCTATAGTAGGTGGCTAGAGTTAATTCCAGCATTAACAACCAGTCTACCAGTACTACAACTTCACAAATAGTAGCTGTCAGTAGAGTATCCATGATTACCTACAAGTAAAATTTGGGTTTATGAATCCGTTTCAAAGTTCAACTTCTCAAAAGAACAAAAAAAAAATTAACGAGGGCTTATAAAAATTGCCAAACCTAAAAAATACTTTTTGGAAAATTGTTTACCGGTTAAGTTGAACGTTCTCTCAAAACAAGTATTTGACCAGAAAAATGCCCTTTGATAGGCAAAACGTCCTCAAATTCCAACGTCCTCGAATTCCAACCCTGTTTAGCACTTGATCTATCTGTGCACAATTTAATTGGTTATGATAGGGTATTTATTACTGTTGCCAGGATGTTGATTATTGAATTTGATTTAATAGTCAATCTAACTGTTTAGATGGGAGCTGTCTAACTAGGGAACTTTTTGACTTTCAAGTTGTTTTTCGGTGAATTTAATCCACAAAATCTATAAATTCTATTGTTGGACGACTTTAAGCTCAGAAATGAAATCAAGTTACAGGAAAACCCCCAACACCCACACTTTGTAAGATCTAGCAGTGTTTTTGAGGGGTTTTGGAAATTCCATGAAGATTCATGACAAAAAACTGATAAAACTAGTCAGAATCAGAGGTCAAAAAGTACCCTGTTTAGACAGCTCTGTTTAGATGGGATGTTATTAAGTAGCCTACGACATAGCAAAAATTGTTGGGCACTCATTGTTGGTTGTTATTGAGATCCAACTGCCAACAATGAGCCTACCTTAATAATCATTGCTATGAGGCAAGCTGATTAATTTTATCAATTAAGATATGGATAACAACAACACTAAATACATTATTGTAAAGTAGGAGTAAGCTACCGACGCGATGATTTTTCCTGGCAGCAATCGTCGTGTCAGCCCTTCGGCCACCGTATTGGCCTTCCTCCCACCGCTGACCTGACCCCGTTCACCGCGTGAATCCTTCGCCTGCTTGGTTTGTGTTAACTCGGTGTTGTTAGCCTCCGTCCATCATTGTCTCCCTCCACGTTCCCTCGCCATGCATTGAAGTTGCCACCTACTCCCTCTGGCTCGATCAGTCAACCAGGTGCAGGAGACGAGCAGTTTAGTCTATCATGAGTTCAAATCCGTTGCAGCATGAGCGTGGAGGAGGAATCCTTCATGAGTTTGAATCCGTCGCAGTAAGAGCATGGAGGAGTAAACTGTCGTGAGTTCGAGTAAGTGGCAGTAGGACCGTGGACCTCATTCAAGGTATGTTCCCATTCTCACTTCATTCTATTTATTTCAGAGTCTTGCTTCTTTTGCATTTTGCATTTGCTACAAACTAATCAGTTTTACCTTCAAAACAACAATGAGTTTGGTACAATAGAAAGGAACTCTGGTGGTATTTCCCCCTTCTGCCTTTAAAAAAACAATGAGTTTAGTACCACGCCGACCTGTCTGGTTGAATCTAGAAACTTCCTCCACATATGCTTTTACTCTATTTTCTTTACTGTTCTCATTCTTGCTTCTTCACTGTGTGATCTATGGGCCTTGATCTTCCTCCCATGAAACAATTATGATAGTGTTCCAGGGTGTTGTTTTGCTGGACAATACTTCATTTGGTTTCTTGGGTTGTTTTTTGAGTTTGCAAATTCGGAAGTTTTACTCGAATATTCTTCCACAATTTCACATTGTCAAATCCATATTTCATCATCCTCTCATTGCTCCCATAACCTAATAATTTCCCAGTCTTCCGAAGTACTTCTTAATAACTGAGAAGTAGCAGGAGACTGAGGAATCATTGGTCTCCCACCTGCTTCAGCCATGCCTTTAAGCAAGGATTCCAATACTAGACCAGAGGTGACGGTTTCCATGACTATATCATAAGCGCTCATACCATTTTTGTCATAAATATTAATATCCAGCCCTGGTACACACACCAACAGCTTCACAAGCTTCTCATCGGTTCGCTTTCCAGAAATTACAACGATGTGTAGATTCACAAGCTTCTCATCGGTTCACAATAGAAAATAAATCTAGTGGAGGGACGAGCTTCACAAGCTTCTCATCAATTCGCTTTTTCTCGTTCAACTCTTACTATTTGGAGGATTCAATGGTTTTCTAGAATTGAGCCAACAAATAATGCCATAAATAGTAATGGGAGTCAGGTGTAAAATTATTGAATTTTTGGGCTTTTTATATTATGTTTTTGAGCTTATCATAATCAATCATATTAGGAGGAGCCTCCCTAACTGCCATCATTTATTATTGTTTCATTTCCCTGCCATCACCTATTATTGTTTCATTTCCCTTCCATCATTTATTATTGTTTCAATTGAAATGAAGTGGATTCCAAAATTAATTAACCATAATACAACAATCATTCTAGCATTCACTTTTCATAAACTATGAAATTATGACGACAAATCCTAGATTAAAATGTCAATTTCTTTTGCATTTGTGTGAGTAGGCCAAACAATCATGAGGCCCATTTGTCAATCTTGGGATTTGGTCTTATCCCGGTTTTTGTAATCTTTCTCTTGCATGTAGGTTATGGTATTTTAGACTTTTCTATTGTCTTATTCTCAGCACTCCCTCACCCCTTTAATTTAGCCATGCTCGTGTTGTTAATGCATTATGCTCTCGAGTCTTTTTACTTATTCGATAGTGCCATCATACTCATGATATAGGCTTGAATGGCCCTTCATCTTGGTGTGCCTCTTTTGCGAAAATTCGACACATGTTTGTTCTATATTGCTGTTTAACATCATGTTTGGCCCTTTTGTAATATTCAAATTAGGCATGCACACATTTTTAATGCCTTGATCCATCAATCCAAATTTGATGGTCAGCACACCATGTATTCATTAGCAAACTTTGGCTCTTTGTCATTTCTGAACTACCTACCAACTTTGATTGGGTTGAAGCTAGAGGAATCTAGCATATTTATAATCCATATTAGAAAATGTCATATGTATGAACATTAGAATGTCTTTTCCATTCTTATTTGTTCATTATTATTCTAATTTTTCTTCATTCATTATCATCCTTGTTGATTAGAAAATCTATGACCAAGAGTTAAATGCAGCTTCCTCTAGTCAAGTTGTTCTGTCTATCTGGTGCAATGCATAGGCTATAACAACTTGACATTCTGTTAGGGTTATTAATAGATGTTCTTTAATTGAACTTATATTATCTACAAGTTCTTTATGTGGCATGCTTTTTTAATATATATAGATATACTGGTGTAAAATCATTTAGGGTATCATATTAGTTACATCGAAAAAAGATTAAAATGTGATCCAATCTGTTTTAAGTTCTCTTTTAGAAAGAGATTTCTTTTTTATGAGATATGTGGGTTTGATTGTTTTTATTCTGTGCAGAGAAAGAAGGATGTATTATGTTAGTTGTTCATAGTGGGTTATAACTGAGAGGGATGCAGCCACTCAAATTTTGGAAAATCGCGTTGATATATCTCAAAGTCTTGGGGAAGCAGAAATTGTAAATGATCCTATTACTGAGAGTAGAAACATAGACAATCTACCACCAAGAACGAAATCCCTAGCTCCTACTCAACAATTGGAATCCGATGCAAGACCAAACCGTTTGAGCAACTTTAGACATCCAAATGAAGGTCTATTGGAAACCACTGAAATAGTAGTGCCTTGTGCTTCTACAGGATCCATTCCTAATGGCGTATATCATGTGGGCATTGAAAGGGAATTAAGAAGCAACGATAGAGTCCTATCCCATGAAGATTCTGGCTGGCAAGCAACATTGGTAATTGCTAATATAACATTTTGTTTTTCTATAAATATTTGTATACTCTTGTTTTACACGCAGATTTACCATCAAATATGGGTGTTGTGCTTTCCCAAACACTATATGTTCTTGTCCACAAGATTGAGGTTTGTGGTGCTTCCTGTACTTCATTTCTTGTCTATTTTACTAATTCAATTACATGGTTGAGTTTCAGAATGCTTATTTCATTTGATAAGAATATGTAAGTTTCAGATGATTGTATTTTGACCTATGACAAGTGATGTATGAGTCATATAGGATATATTTGGTCCTGTGAATGTCAAGATTAAAAAGATTTCTTTTGCATATAGTTTACCTTTAATTTGTAATTCTTTTTGTCGGTCCTAATGTTCATGAAACTCTAGTGATGGATATAAAAAGTTTTGAAGCCTAGTTCAATTTCTGTCTTAATTAATGATAAGCAATTTTGGTGTTTTACAAGCTATTGAGAGTTTGGGTTTGCAAATACCTTTCTCTGATTGCTTTAAACACTCTTCCAAAATCTATTTTTAGCATTTTGCATATTTCACAATGAATTAAGTAGTATGCCAATAGTGTGGACAAAAGAGATGCCCCTCGTATGATCAAAGTCTTCTTGAGCTCTTTCCATTCAAGGTGATTTGTTCTGGACCTCGGTCTACAGACCAGTATGTTCAGTAGTTCACCTTTGTTGTACAAAGTTATCAAGTGATTTGAAACAATATACCTATTTTACTTCTTATATTTTGTTAGAAGCACTATGCTATCATTTTTATTTTTCCTCTAATTTGATATCTATACCTGTTAAAGTGTATTTCAGCTAGTTCCTTTCATAGATTTCTGTTGATATGGTCATCACTAATAATGTAAATATCATGAAGAGGGATTTACTCTAGTTATAACTTATGCTTGGTTAAATCTATCTGCTATTGTGAACTTTTACAGATTGCTGATGATTAGGATTTACTGCTAGTGGGTTTCTTATAAAATATTCTTAAAACATTGAAATGAACTATTAAGATCCACTGACCAAAATACCAATGGGACTCAACAATATAAGTAATGATAGCAACATAAAGAGTGCCTAGGGAATCTCCTCCCTAAAAGGGTAGAAAAGAAAATGACAATCTTCTTACTCTTATCCTGCTATTTCGTTTTCACAGGAATTGTCTTGGTTGATTGGAGTCACGAATGAACCACAGATCTTAAAGCAAGTAAATGTCTAAGTCATTTTTCTCCTTTATTGATTTTCTTTGGTATTTTATCTGTTTAGGTTGAAAGCATAACATTTTCAGCATTTTATTTAAATAAGTGCAAGGAATTCATATGTTATGTTTGAACTCATGGTATTCATCGTTGTAAACATTGATTGTGACTTGAAATGCTGAATAGTAAATGGATGGCCAACTATATTCCTCGGCCCTTTTTTGAGGGTCATTGAATTTATAATGTGTATTTTTTTGTGTTAACTGGCATGTATCCATCTTAACTGCATATCTATTAAGCTCCAAGAGGGATCAAACAAAACTGTAGATTCAAAATTCTTGGTGCTTGAAATATCCAACATTAAGATGGATTTATGCTGGTTTATTTATGTATTTATTTATTTTTTCACCTTGGTGCTTTATTCTACATTAGATTCTGGATGTGTTTTTTTTTTCATTTTATTTTATAACCATTATCAATGTACATATGGATGCACATACATAGATCTCTCTAACCAACCATGGGATTTAACCCTAGAATTTTAAGCACTGAGAGGTTTGCATCTGTGTTTCTGTTTGATCTCTCTAAGTGCTTAAAAGTTAATATATTTGGGTTTAAGATGGATCTATGTTAGCTGTCCATAGTTCTTGAAATCAGTATACTAGTATAGGCAGTATTACATGCATGTAATTTGTTGCTTTTATGTAGGAATGTGGTACACATCGGAATGTTGGTCTAAAGTATTATATTAAGGTGCTTCTTGCATATGATTTTATGTATTTAGCACAAAATTCCTTTGGAGCAATGATGTGAACCCAGGTTAACTCTCTTCTTGGCCATCAGCTTAGGCTCAACAGCGTGTCACAAATTTGTGTCATTTAACACTTTGTCACATAGTACCTTCAACCTTGCAGTAAGTTTTAGGTCTCGTATTTGTTAGTTCCTAGTTTCATTTTATATAATGATTTGTAATAAATCTACTATCCATAATGTTCTAAAATGAAGCCTTACAACATGCTTATTAGCTTTAGAGTTTACTTTCATTTTGCTTTTGACTTGAGATATCTTTTTATTAGCTTAAAATAATAACATTCATGTCTATGCCAAGACTAGTGAGGTTCTTTTAACTACTTTTTGATTATTTCTTTCAAATAACAACCTACTTATTTTTAGCACAAATAGGCTAATCTCTTCCCACATAGGACAATAAAGAAGTCTAGATTAGCTTTTGTATTTGCTTGTTAGATTTTGGGTATGCCACATTGTGTTCCATGCTTGTATTGGAATTTGGTTCTAATGAGATTCACGTCTGATAGAACCACCTTATGGTTTATGTCTTCTTTTAACACTTTAAAAAGATTCTTATGTGCATCATATGTTGAAATGTGCCTGATTCGAAGGACCACACATCATTATAAATCTTTAAAGTTTCTAGATAAGATAAGATAAGATAATTTTATATATGTCCACTAATGACCACAAAGTAGGTCAACAGGACTGCTGGTTACAATGATGTTCATGCATGTGGGAGGACCAAATGATCTCCCTTAAAAAGAAATACATCACCTTTTCCTTCACATGAACTTCTACTAGGGGTATAATTCCACTTCGTTTGTCGACAGTCGTTTGCATAGGGATCATTCTTTTAGCAAATAAAGTATTCTCATTTTACTCTGTTGAGTTGTTTTCTCCGACATTAGGTGCTGCCATTTCATTATAAATATGCAAGACAATCAAATTTGTTAAAATTACTTCCAAATTGCTTTAGTTAAACCTTCTTTTTGTTGAGAGGAAAGGGCTTCTTCTAGTTTACTATATTGAAAAAATGTCAGGGCATCAATTAGATAGTGTTAAATAAATAGGAGGCTACATAACATTCGAGGATATATATACATATATACATATATATATAGATACATACATACATACATATATATATATATATAT
>LPNX010688331.1:953348-1020436 GCA_001517045.1 Pseudotsuga menziesii
TAATGAGTTGGTTGCGTATAGAAATGTGGAAGACATTCCTTTTTCAAGAGACTTGATGATTCAGATTGATCACAAGAACGAGACAGGTTTACTACCAGTATATGGCTTAATGGTCCCATTTCATATTTCCACTATTAAAAGTGTTACAAGCCAAAAAGATGGCGCCAGCTCTTGTATTCGTGTTATTTTTAATCTACCTGGGGATGGGTTCAATGTTAATGATATCTATGTGAAAGAAATCTCTTTTCATTCAAAAGATACAAGGCATGTTAACCAAGTGGTGCAGCTGGTTAAAGCTCTGAGGGGCCATGTTGCATCAAGAGAATCTATGAAACCTGAAAGAGTTATACCGGTGTCTCAAGAAAAGATGCAGCTTTCAAAAACAAAGCCTATCAGGTTGTCAGATATATTGATCCGGCCTTCATTTGGTGGTAGAGGAAGAAAGATGACTGGAACATTAGAAGGTCATTCGATTGGTTTTCATTACTCAACCATGAAGCAGGAAGAGAGAGTAGAGATCATGTATAAGAATATTAAGCATGCATTCTTTCAGCAAGCAGAAAAGAAAACGATTACATTGATACATTTCCACCTTCACAACCACATTATGGTAGGAAACAATAAGACAAAAGATGTCCAGTTTTATGATACCTTCCTATATTGTATAGTAAACTAGCGCAGAAAGAAGCATAAATTTGTCGAATTAACAATCTCACAGCCATGAACATGAACATAAACATTGCGTATATTACCTGGTTGAGGAGCTTATTGAGAAATTGAAAGAGCTGCCCATTGGCATCGTTGGCTCCTGCCATGGCCGATCTTCGCCCTTGAAATCACTTAGGTTCCGATCTAACAATGGATCTTCGTGGCTTGTGTTCCCATCTGGAAATTATTATGTGTTGTTTGCATATATATACGAGAGAGAGATATACTAAGACTTGCAAGGGAATGAAAACAATGAGAAATTTCTTCTCCTTGCCTTGCAGGTAGGGTTTAAAGAAGGACCAGTCGGCGCCAGTCAAGACAATCAGGGTAAAAAGCATAATTCTCTTCAAAAAACTGAAAATATAAAACAGAACATCCCATCCATGGGTTTTTTTAGTTCTCTTAATGAAAGACTTGTCCTCTTCCTCCCAGAGGATATTTAGATCTTTCAGATAGACGAGGGTGGCCATGAATACACGGGTCCGGTAGGTCATAAGACAATTTTTCATAACCACCTAGATCCAAACCCCAACCAACGCAATAGATATCAAAGACAGTGAAAAAAAGATTCGACAGAAGGGTTTCACCGGCCAAAAGATAATGCCCGGTGCCATCACCGCCCCCCTCAAGATTATAAATAACTGTAGTTACATCCATTGAAACCACGATGTCACAGATACAATTGGAAAAGACCAGAGTAACTTTGGTTTGCTTCGAGCTCTTTGAAAGTTTTGTTGAAGGGAAATGAATTCTCCAAATCCTCAAATGTAAGGAGGGGTGTGATGAACTTACTCTTGAGTACACAGCAAATTTCTCCATGTTCCAGATCTTGCAAGACATGAAGCCAGACATCTCTGGCGCTCAGGAAGAACTCCATGGACTCCAAGTCGATATCATTCTCCTTGATGGCCTTGTACGAGGAATCCTTCACATAGATTTCTAGGAGGCCTTTGTGTGTGAACCCGAATTCCTTGAAGGGAATGATGAAATGGTAGTCGGATCGAATCTCTGAATGCCGGCTTTCAGCTGAACAAAAGGGAAAGAACCCCATCAAATATACCATGATTTCCATTGCAGAAACCCTTGAATTGGACTCCTTCCTAAAGATTTGAGATGAATATTTCATTGCATTGCAGTCCATCCTGGTAATCACCAAAATGTCGTGCGGAGGGAAGAACATTTGGAAAAATGGCCATAGATTGAAAAGCCTTGAACAGGGTCATCTTGGGCTTGAGGTTGAGTGAAATGTAAGATTCTACATTGGCACCCACCACTTCAAGTTGGCGCCAAAACCCAAATTGTGAAACTACACTAACATGATAGAATGAAATTTGTATTTGTTTAACTTGAATTCTATCATATTTGTATTTATTTAACTTAATTTTTTTATATGTATTAATAGTATATAATAAGAAATTACTTGTTATATTTTTTTAAAATTTTATATCTATTATTAGTACATAATAAAAAATACTTAGTAACATTTTTTTTAATTTATAATGTAAATAGTTTAATAATTAATATTATTTATACATAAAATATTTAAAAACAAATGTATATAGGTATATTTGTATAGTTATTTTCAAATATATAAGTAATAGCTTACCGCTAGGACATTGTCATAGTTAATTTACCATTAAGACATTGTCATAGTTAATTTGGTGTTAACAGTGGAGTTGTAACACATGAGGCTCTGCAATTTACTAAGTTCTAGGGGGTCTATGAATCCATTTGTAGTCTTAGAATTTAGAAAAATATACAACATTGTCAAAATTGTAATTTTTCATTGCCGAACTGATCCACAATTAAAAATGACCAAATAAATGACCAATTGTTATGTGGTCATTTTTTCTAGATACCCCGTGACCAAATTTGGTCATTTATCTTGGTCTTTTTTAGTTTAGTTTTATCATGTGACCAAAATTGGTCATTTATCTTGGTCTTTTTTAGTTAGCCCGCTTAAATTTATCAATTTTGGTCATTTATCCCTTGAAAAAAATTGTGGTGACCAAAATTTTTGGTCTCTTGGTCACTAATCTCTCATTTTGCACTAGTGCACCAAGCACTGTGTTTTTGTGACTTGTCTAATAAGAGATACTTACCTAGGAAAAAGTATTAAAAGACTTGAATAGGATTACTTAGAATGGCCATTGGATTTTTTGTCTTTGTGACTTGTCTAATAAGAGATATGAGATTGCAAAGGGATTAAAAGACTTACATAGGCTTACCTAGAATGGTCATTGCGTCTTTGTGACTTGTCTAATAAGAAATATGAGGGTTAGGCTGAGGGAACAGACTAGATAAAAAATATCCTCCACACCTTGGCCATTGTGTTTATATGCCTTCTCTTCCTAAAGAGGAGGATTGTCTAATAAGAGATTCCATGTGCAAGGATGAGAGGCATGGTCTCTAACAATAGTTAACACTAAATAACCTATGGAGACGTTATATCTAGACATAACCTATAATATAATTTGTCAATAAAAAATAAAAGAGTTAATAAAAGTATATTTCTCATTCCTCAAAAGTTTCGATGATGAGTATCCACATTATCTCCCAAGGTGACTTGGTTTGCAACAAAAACATGATCTCAAAGACTTACAATATGATTTATGTATGCTAACAATGTAAATAAGTTCTAATGTGAGAACACTTGAGATACGACCAACGTAGGTTCATTAGGCCAAAAATTCTTAAGTAATAGGTCTAAGCATTTCATCAACCTCACAATTATAGAATACAAAATGAACCTTAATGGTGTTTTTCAATGAAATCCTCATGGAAACATCCATGCATGCCTACTGATTGTGCAATTATAACCAGCTAGAAATTAACAAGTGCCTTTCCTAGCAGCCACTAGTGGATGATTTTCCCAACCAATCGGATTCTCTTTTGGGTTGTCTTATTTATAACCTCTCATCTGTACTCTTTTTCTCTATATATGCCCTCCTAGCTACCTCCACATAAGTAACGGCCTTAACTATTTGGATTCTTATTTATGTGGTTTAAACTATAAAAATCATAATACTCTTGCACCTCATTGCTTCATTTACCATGTAGGTTACTTTAGCGACCTCTTGTGCATCATATTTCATGCACACCTACTACTCCCTAGACTCCGTAGATAGAGGTTGAAGACCCTGCCTAGACTCCGTAGATACCTGGAATGTGATGCTTCGATAGTAAACCTATGTACCTGAAATCAGCTTAAACACGCAAACACATCAAAGCTTCCAAAATATAATCTATTGATCCATGTTAGTGACTAAGGAATCTAACAACATCCATGTGGAATCAAACAACAACAATAATGTGGGATGGAAATCAACTTGCATTAAGATAGAAATGGAGAAGTTTACAACCAAGCCTTAGTGTTGACATGCATCTCCATGAAACCAAGCACTCTCATCCCCATAAGCTCTGACTCTAGCTCTCTATGCTCTCCAATGGCTTGGGCCAAGTAATCAATCCAACAGCATAACAATACCTCAAGAGTTCTCCCCTCAACCATGGATATGAGCTTGTATTTATAAGGCTCAATGGATAGGGATGGTTGAGAGATTAGTGGATGAGGTGGCCTCTAAGATCCTAGGATGAGGGATCTCGAGCTCAATTGACCCACAATGATAGGGATATGGGAGGACATGAGTCTCATCATCTAGAAGCCTCGAGAAACTTCTCTTTTTCCCTTTTTACCCAAGGTACCCTGTTTCTCCTTCAATGATAGAGCGGTTCTAGTAAGAAACACTTATGGAATAAGGGCCATAAGCGGTGGCACCGCTTGTGGACAACAAGGGATAGGTGGTGCGAACAAGGTACCACTCTTGGATAGAGGGGAAAGTGCGGTGCTGAGCATTTTTGTGAAATATTGATAAATGGTATGAATTTCCACTCCAAGTGCTAGGATTCAAGGCAAGTTGGTATGTCAAAGGTCTTATCACATGATGGTGATAGGATTTTGGTATAACAGGATGCCCCCCAAAGCATGAGTCTTAGAGGGAAACGATAAACGAGAGCTTTAAGAGAACAAGTCGTTGCTACGAGGTGAAAATGTCGGCTCGATCGGAGCATGTTGTCAAGTAGGCATCTATAGTACATCGGTATGTTGACTCATAGACACAAGTAACCAAACTCATGGCTGTAGACCAATACAAGGTAGATCCATGAGAGGAATAAACAAGCATGGCTACTAGAATATAGTGTAGATCCATGTGATAGAGGACTCAAACTTGGACATAGATACCAGACATACAATGCATATCTATGTCATACAGACACAAATTTGAGCATAGCCACGACCATACAAATGTGGATCCATGCTAGATATACAAAACTCCAGCGCAACCTGGGGAAAAGCAATGAGTGCTTTAAACAAATACCCAGGGTCTTCATCTCGTCTTTGTCTCATCAATGATTTCCAAGGTACTCTAGTACAATCCAATGAGTGTGAATAGATGTCCTGATGTCGAACACCCAGTCGATTCTATCGATCAAAGGTCAATGATGTGAACCTATGTCGAGAGCGAGAGAACCTGTCATTAAGACATATAGATCTCAAGGTACCAAATATTGTTTCTAATACTATTTCCCAGATGATGTGCTGATGTCGATGGGAAAAGTCTTGTCGAACGAGGGGAATGATGAGTCCCACATTGACGACATGAAACTTGGAACATAGTTCTGGAATGATGTGAATGTAATAACCATAAGACTGGCTCAAAGATACTGACACAAAAACTATGTAGACTGCAGAGTTAAAACTTCTTCAAATCCCCTTTAAAAATTGGGCAGCACGACAAAAATTCTTGGCAGCATGACTGGACGAGAAATACACACAATGTGACAGTGGACAACGCATTCTTTTGAAAGACTCAAAGGAATGACATGGCTCATGAAAGTGGATCGTCATGGAGATCTGCTGAATACCCAATTGACTGACATGATGTGCAGACAAGTTCCATGCTCAAAGGTTACAACAAACAACTACCATTATTTACAAAATGATTCCCTTCCCATTTCCCCCATCATGATCGATGAGTGCCTCTTTTCTTTTTTACGAGTTCAAAGAGGGTAACAAACACTCGATATAACTCGTCAGAAGACAAGTCCAGAATCATATGTTTTACGAACCTGAGAGAGGAGGAGTTCGTTTCCAAAATGGGTCTCTCAATGTTTGATTTAATGAGTCCACTGAAAGAAAACTCGGTATCGTTCACGTTTAGAGAGTCTGAACAATTACGTAAGAAGAATCCAAAGGGGTCCTTTTTCGTATGATTTAGTCTTTAAGGCCCAAAAAAGTGTAAAATCATACCTTAAAGAACTCTTCCAGTCATGATTGCCTGGAGTGTTCCTTTTTCGTAAAGTCCTACCCAAACCAAAAAAGAGATAACCTACCATCGGACGGACAACTCTTCAAAGACTTTAACGAGCATGAAGAAGACAAGATCGCTCGACAATCTTTTCGTATTTAGGGAGCCTAATTTTTTTTTAAAGAAGACTCCATTATACTTTTTCATGTTTGAATCTAGAGCACGAAAAAGTAATAAACTAAGCTCAAACCACTTTTCATGTTTTAACCAGAGCACAAAAAATGAAAAGTAATCTCAACACCATCTTTCTATTTCTAACGAGCTCGAAAATCAGTTGAAAGAATGCTCGAATATTGGTTTCATTTTTACGCAAGCTCAAAACCAATGGGTAAACTATGCTTGAAAAATTCCATTAACATGATATACAGAGGTTGGAATCTTTCCCCCAGCATGATTTCTAGCGAAGCCTACCCCTAACATGGTTGCTAGGGGCTCGACATGCCACCCAAGCTTCATTTCATCTGACGATTCTTATTCCATACCCAACCTAAAAACCTGGTTACTAATGTGAAAATTTTCACCAGGAGGGTAGGAAGAACGAGAATCGGGAAGGTGAAAAGACTCGACTCAAGGGAAGGGGATCTGTTTCATTTTTACACAAGCTTGAAACAGAAGGTAACTATGCTTGGAACATGGTTTCATTTTTATGCAAGCTTGAAACCAAAAGGTAAACTATGCTTAAGGAAACCTACTTCATTTTTTAACGAGCTTGAAATAGAAAATGAACTATGCTCAAGAATGATTTCATTTTTATGCAAGCTTGAAACCAAAAGGTAAACTATGCTTGAGGAAATCCATTTCATTTTTTAACGATATTGACATAGAATGGGAACTTTTCTCAAAGGCATCTCTTTCATTTTTTAATGAGCTTGACACAGAATGGGAACTATGGTCACGACATGGTTTCATTTTTATGCAAGCTTGAAACCAAAAGGTAAACTATGCTTGAGGAAATCCATTTCATTTTTTAACGATCTTGACATAGAATGGGAACTTTGCTCAAATGCATTTGTTTCATTTTTTAATGAGCTTGACACAGAATGAGAACTATGCTCACGACATGGTTTCATTTTTATGAAAGCTTGAAACCAAAAGGGTAAACTATGCTTAAGGAGTGGTTTTATTTTTTAACGAGCTTAAAACCAAAAGTAAACTATGCTCTAAAACCTGCTCCTGTCCAACATGATATCCAGAGGTTGGTAGGTTTCCCCCATTTCATAAAATATAGCGGATTAGCTCCATTATGATGTCCATAGACTAGATCCATGCCCCCCATTTTACTTATGATGGTAAGAAGCTAACTATAAGAAGGGGAAGGAATCACAAGAACATGCGGCACATTTAGGGTAGTCTGATTACTAGGAGTAATGAGATGGTCAAATGTAACAAAAGAAAGCTGATCAATGGTCACAATCTTCCCATCATGGGGAAAATGCATAACTCTAAAGAGTGTGGACACTACGGATTTCATGGCGTAAACATAATCAAGTCCAAGGAGCAGATTAAAATCTAAAGGACCTTGGACCACCATAACATCAATACATATAGTTTTCTCTCCTAATGTAATAGGTAAATAAGGAAGGGTCCCTAAAGGTGTAGTAAGTCTATAATTAAAAGCCAGTATCTGATCAGTGGCTGGCACAAGCTAAGGAGAACCTAAAGCTTGCCAAGTATTTGAGGATAGAATACTAACAGAAGCCCCTTCGTGAACAATAGGGAGAAGTATCCTCCTAGCAGTAACATTCACAACTATCTGGAAAGGAACACTCGAATGAAGGTGAGACTCTATTAGGTTACTCCAGTCAATGGAAATAACCTCACTACTTAGAGAGGGTTCTGTTGAAACAGACAAAATTTCCTCTTGTCGAGAACAATTAGAATGAAGCATAAAAACTTCGGCAGGTTTCAGTCCATTCTCTACTGAAGAGAAGAACAAGACGAAGATTTGGTTGAAGAGAATACTTCAGTCTTAACACTCTCTGATGAAAGAGCGAGATCGGGTGGAAATGACACTGACTCGACCACTTTAACTTCACTCTCCAAAGGAAGAGTGGGATAAACCAATAAGGGATCAAGGGATAACTTACTATCACTTGTTGGAATCACTTGTTGATGATCAGTAATATTTTCCAACCAATGTGAAGCTTCATCCATGCTTGGACAAAGAAAATTATGATGCATAGCCTTACATATCAAACAAGGATACAAGAATTTACCCTTACGACCTTTTACCAATGGGTCACTGGTTGAGGGAGTATCGTCAACATGATGATCAGAGGTTGATAAAACAGATGGTTTGGACCTTTTAGATCACTCTTCTTGTACATGGGAGAGACCGGGACACTCCTTAAGAAGGTGGTACCCCTTGCAAAGCTTACAAGGGAACTTGGGTTTTCCAGGTGTTCTCTTAGAACGAGCACCATCAAGAGCAGATGGTTGCTACCTTTTCTCTTTCTTATCCTTCTTCTTTTTACCCTTCCCTTTCTTCTTCTTCTTATCCACCTAACTACTAACCATAGAGCTTTGGTTAAGTGAAGAAGAAGAAAGGGATGAAGCAACAACTGATGAAGAAGGAGAGTAATTAGGTTGAGGTCGATCATCTCCTAGAGGAGAGGTGACATTTGACACATTAGGTGTAATAGGAATTACTGGATTAAAAATATAGATCGGTAATCCTATAGTTAATCCAGGAAGATTTAGAGTGGCAATAAAGGGAGGAACAATACCTTCACTTGGAGGGAATACAAAAGGTACACCTTGGAAAGGGACCCCTTGAGTGGTAGTCCCAGATGAGGATGCCATCTCTAAACTCTCTAATAACCCCCTAATTACCATGCACAAGCAAGTACTACTCAAACTAAAAGCAACAAGAAAACATGTGAAAGGAGTGGATAAGAGTTAGGAATCTCACAAGACAGGTCAAAAGGATAACTCAGATGGTTTGAGGATTCCTAAAAGGGTCTCCCGATATATGCAAGGTATGTGGGAGATCAAATCGGTAGTAGTGCTGTCTAATGCATAACCGTACACAAGGGGCCTTCCGATATACAATCGAATACGTGAAGTACCTTTCTATATACCTCAAGGGTACGTGAAATGCCATTCGATATACCGACGATATATGGAAGAACTGTTCGAGTCCTGAAATGTAACGCGGACAAATAACGACAGCTCCTATGTTTAACGACGCCCGAACATGTCTCTAAATTATCACTCAAATTGCTAAAAGTTTTAACCTAGTACTACCGTTGGTTTTATCTTGTGCGTTTAGGTGGAACCATGGAGTGAAAACATGAAATTAAACAAGATGCACACTGATCTATATGATAATACAAGTTTTCCTCTTCAATGAAATTCTATCTAAGAGAGGGAGAGAGATTTACTTTTCTTCCCAAAAATGCAAACCCAAATGCAAATGCAATTCTATCTTTTTAAACGAAAAGGAAAATATCAATGCACCCCAAACAATATTCAAAGCAAATATAAAAGAGATCTAGAGAACATCAAACATAAATAAACCAAAAATATTTCCTATCTTTTCATGCTTGAAAAAGACGCATAAAAAACTCAATGGAAAGATGATTTCACTAACATTTCCAAACAAATCTAACTCTAATGCACACAAAGATGAAAATAGATGTTTCTTCTCAATGAAAGTAAGATCTAGAATTTCAAACAATCATGCACAAAACAAGAAGAAAATCATTCAACAAACTTGTGAATAAAGGAAAAGAGAGAGAAAACTAAAACTTCTCTTTGAAACAAACAAGGAAATGAAGAACAAATCTTTCCTACCAAGCACTGAAAGAATCATCATGCAAAAGGAAACAAGAATCACCCAAGAAAAGAAAGACTCAAAACAACATGGATCACTTATGCATTCCAAGTCCAAAACAAACCAAAAACCTACTCATGAAAATGAAATGTATATTTTCCAATTCCAACAAATAATATCTACAGAAAGGAGTATGAGGTTTCAAGCAAAGAAAATAATGTAAACTCCAATGCAAGAAACATAAATTCTCTTTGAATGCAGAAAGAACACAACAATCAAAGAGACTGTAGAATATACAATTCATGGCCCCTCTTGGCCACGATGGAGTATTTTCTTTCAAAAATACACTTCATTTTCATCAAAATGTAAGCCAAAAACACACAAAAATCAAAATACAAAGTCTGGAACAGGGCCTACCTCACATCGTGCAGATGAAGCTACTGACAGGCATTTTTGAGGCAGAACCACTTCTTGCTCACTGGATTCAGGCAGTGGCACCGCATATTGCTAACTAGACTCAGGCGGTGGCACCGCTCCTTGCCAACAGGACATGTGCGGTTCCCTGTGTAAATCCAAAATGCATAGGAGAATGATAGATCAAATCAGAAAAAGACCAGATCAAGGTTAAAAATGATAGATTGAGCATAAAAAAGGAGCATAAAAGGTCAAGATGATTTAGATCTAGACAGATCTGGACGTTTCAAACCGAAATTCACTGAGTCATATAGCAGATCTGACTGAAGAGAGTTGGAGAAGGAGCCTGGATTCGGACAAGATTTGAAGAACTAAGGAAAATCAGATCCACTGATACATACATTCATTCCCCAGTGGAGTCGCCAGATTTGTTAGTAGGAATATTTCACCTTCTGTGGACAGTAAGGTGTTCCACTGGTTTGAATGGTTCAGATCCAGAACAAATGAAGGACAGAGGTTGAAGACCTTCCATGGATGTCGTAGATACTTGGAATGTGATGCTTCGATAGTAACCCTGTGTACCTGCAATCAGCTTAAACATGCAAACACACCAAAGCTGCCAGAATATAATCTACTGATCCATGTTAGTGACTAAGGAATCTAACAACATACATGTGGAATCAAACAACAACAATAATGTGGGACGGAAATCAACTTGCATTAAGATAAAAATGGAGAAGTTTACAACCAAGCCTTAGTGTTAACATGCATCTCCATGAAACCAAGCACTCTCATCCCCATAAGCTCCGACTCTAGCTCTCTATGCTTTCCAATGGCTTGGGCCAAGTAATCAATCCAACAACATAACAATACATTAAGATTTCTCCCCTCAACCATGGATATGAGCTTGTATTTATAAGGCTCAATGGATAGGGATGGTTGAGAGATTAGTGGATGAGGGATCTCGAGCTCAACTGACCCACAATGATAGGGATAAGGGAGGAAATGAGGCTTATAATCTAGAATCCTCGAGAAACTTACAGTGGAAGTAGAGGATATCTACTTCTTGACTGGTCTCTCGAGACGGGGTTCCCCCATCTCACTGGCAGGTTCCCGTGGGGGGGGGTATTACCACTCGAGATCTTAGCCATCCCAGATAAATGACCACGACATTTATCATGGCTATATGTGGCAATCATTTATCATGCATGCATAGTTCACATGCATNGGGGGATATTACCACTCGAGATCTTAGCCATCCCAGATAAATGACCACGACATTTATCATGGCTATATGTGGCAATCATTTATCATGCATGCATAGTTCACATGCATGGTTTTATTTTTTAACGAGCTTGAAACCAAAAGTAAACTATGCTCTAAACATGGTTTCATTTTTATGCAAGCTTGAAACCAAAAGGTAAACTATGCTTAAGGAGTGGTTTTATTTTTAGGACACATGCATAGTTTCATTCTGTTTCATCTGACGATTCTTCTTCCATAACCAACCTCAAAAATATGGTTACTAATGTGAAAATGTTCACCAGGGGGGTAGGAAGAACGAGAACCGGGCATGTGAAAAGAAGGTTCAAGTTCTAACACTAAAGTGAAGACTCGACTCAAGGGAAGGGGATCTGTTTCATTTTTACACAAGCTTTAAATGGAAGGTAACTATGCTTGGAACATGGTTTCATTTTTATGCAAGCTTGAAATCAAAGGGTAAACTATGCTTAAGGAAACCTACTTGATTTTTTGACGAGCTTGAAATAGAAGATGAACTATGCTCAAGAATGATTTCATTTTTATGCAAGCTTGAAACCAAAAGGTAAACTATGATTGAGGAGATCCATTTCATTTTTTAACGAGCTTGACATAGAATAGGAACTTTGCTCAAGAATGATTTTATTTTTATGAAAGCTTGAAACCAAAAGGGTAAACTATGCTTGAGGAGTGGTTTTATTTTTTAACGAGCTTGAAACCAAAATAAACTATGCTCTAAACATGGTTTCATTTTTATGCAAGCTTGAAACCAAAAGGTAAACTATGCTTAAGAAGTTTACAACCAATCCTTAGTGTTGACATGCAAGATTGTCAATCTTTCAAGCCTTAGTGTTGAGTAACCAGGTGTTAAATGATTGCCACATGCTCCAGAGTGGCAATCATTTAACACATGTTTAGCCTCCTCATGGGTGAGGTATCGCCGAAGAATAGAGTCAATCCCACATCTATACAAGGTGTCATTCAGGATGAGATAGTACTTTGTGTGGTGACGGATACGGCAGTGATCATCGCGGGATAAATGCGGCTGAAATTGTTGTGTTAAATGATTGCCATTCTGGAGCATGTGGCAATCATTTAACACCTGGTTACTCAACACTAAGGATTGAAATATTGACAATCTTGCATGTCAAAACTAAGGCTTGGTTGTAAACTTCTGAAGCATAGTTTACCTTTTGGTTTCAAGCTTGCATAAAAATGAAACCATGTTTAGAGCATAGTTTACTTTTGGTTTCAAGCTCGTTAAAAAATAAAACCTCCTTAAGCATAGTTTACCCTTTTGGTTTCAAGCTTGCATAAAAATGAAACCATGTTTAGAGCATAGTTTACTTTTGGTTTCAATCTCGTTAAAAAATAAAACCACTCCTTAAGCATAGTTTACCATTTTGGTTTCAATCTTGCATAAAAATGAAATCATTTCTGAGAAAAGTTCCCATTCTATGTCAAGCTTGTTAAAAAATGAAATGGATCTCCTCAAGCATAGTTTACCTTTTGGTTTCAAGCTTGCATAAAAACGAAATCATTCTTGAGCATAGTTCATCTTCTATTTCAAGATCGTTAAAAAATGAAGTAGGTTTCCTTAAGCATAGTTTACCCTTTGGTTTCAAGCTTGCATAAAAATGAAACCATGTTCCAAGCATAGTTACCTTCCGTTTCAAGCTTGTGTAGAAATGAAATAGATCCCCTTCCCTTGAGTTGAGTCTTCACTTTAGTGTTAGAACTTGAACCTTCTTTTCACATGCCTGGTTCTCATTCTTCCTACCCCCCTGGTGAACATTTTCACATTAGTAACCAGGTTTTTAGGTTGGGTATGGAAGAAGAATCATCAGATGAAACAGAATGAAACAATGCATCTGAACTATGCATGTGAACTATGCTGAAGAAGTTTACAACCAAGCCTTAGTGTTGACATGCAAGATTGTCAATCTTTCAAGCCTTAGTGTTGAGTAACCAGGTGTTCAATGATTTCCACATGCTCCAGATTGGCAATCATTTAACACAACGATTTCAGCCGCATTTATCCCGCGATGATCGCTGCCGTATCCGTCACCACGTGAAGTACTATCTCATCCTAAATGACACCTTGTATAGACGTGGGATTGAATCTATTCTCTGGTGATGCCTCACCCATGAGGAGGCTGAACACGTGTTAAATGATTGCCACTCTGGAGCATGTGGCAATCATTTAACACCTGGTTACTCAACACTAAGGCTTGAAAGATTGACAATCTTGCATATCAACACTAAAACTTGGTTGTAAACTTCTTAAGCATAGTTTACCTTTTGGTTTCAAGCTTGCATAAAAATGAAACCATGTTTAGAGCATAGTTTACTTTTGGTTTCAAGCTCGTTAAAAAATAAAACCACTCCTTAAGCATAGTTTACCCTTTTGGTTTCAAGCTTGCATAAAAATGAAATCATTCTTGAGCAAAGTTCCCATTCTATGTCAAGCTTGTTAAAAAATGAAATGGATCTCCTCAAGCATAGTTTACCTTTTGGTTTCAAGCTTGCATAAAAATGAAATTATTCTTGAGCATAGTTCATCTTCTATTTCAAGCTCGTTAAAAAATGAAGTAGGTTTGCTTAAGCATAGTTTACCCTTTGGTTTCAAGCTTGCATAAAAATGAAACCATGTTCCAAGCATAGTTACCTTCCATTTCAAGCTTGTGTAAAAATGAAACAGATCCCCTTTCCTTGAGTCGAGTCTTCACTTTAGTGTTAGAACTTGAACCTTCTTTTCACATGCCCGGTTCTCATTCTTCCTACCCCCCTGGTGAACATTTTCACATTAGTAACCAATTTTTTAGGTTGGGTATGGAATAAGAATCATCAGATGAAATAGAAAGAAACTATGCTTGTGTCCGAAAAATAAAACCACTCCTTAAGCATAGTTTACCTTTTGGTTTCAATCTTGCATAAAAATGAAACCATGTTTAGAGCATAGTTTACTTTTGGTTTCAAGCTCGTTAAAAAATAAAACCATGCATGTGAACTATGCATGCATGATAAATGACTACCACATATAGCCATGATAAATGTGGCGGTCATTTATCTGGGATGGCTAAGCTCTCGAGTGGTAATATCCCCCCCATGGGAACCTGTCAGTGAAATGGGGGCACCCCGTCTTGAGAGACCAGTCAAGAAGTAGATATCCTCTATTTCCACTGGAAGAATATGGGCCCCCACCTCGAAATACTACTGCTTTGGATTCCACATCTGCAGTATGTGTTCTAGTAACCGCTCATGTGACACCATGCTTGGGGTCCGGAAGAACTTCAGGAGCCCACAGTCCCGTAATGCGGCAATACAACCCGCATTTCTCTCTGCAAAGGCATCATCATTGTCATGTGTTCTTTCTTTCCATATCACCATGTTTTGAGCAACCAAGACCTGTCAAAAACAATCTTAGAGTGCATTAGAATCATTCCTAATCATTAAAAATCAAAAGAATGACTTATTATTGCTCATTCTATGAGTTTAAAGTCTCCATGGCCGGCATCACCTTTGCACCATAGGAGATAGGCAGTGGCACCTCCTGTCAACTATGTTATAGGTGTGGTTCTTGGGTGGTACCGTGCATCCGGCAAGGGGTAGCCACAGTGCCCGCTTTTAAGGTTTTAGGGCTTTCCATATGAGCCCAAAAACCCACCAAAACTCAAAATAAACACTGAAATGAAAGAATAGGGTGCTAGCTATTACCTACAACTGACGATGCTCAAAACGGACGGCGGAAACTCATGATATTAGCTGTAGAAGATCTGGCTATAAAAATTCTCCAAGTGCTCTCCGCTATGGGTAAATAGTGAAATGATTTGATTTTTTACTATTTACATGACTTATATAGGCATTTTTGGGTCATACATACTATAGTTTGATATAAAATCATATTTTAGTCAAAGTTTATCTGTCGTAATCCCTTAATGCTAGTTATAAATGTATTTAACACTTGTTTCTGAGTCAATTACAGGATAAGAGAACCATAGTAAGAAGCTTTGGAAGTTTGTTTATGGCTTTTTCACACTTTCATAAAACAGAAAAGGTTGATGAGCGTTCAGTACAACTCTTTGATCACGCTCTTTAAACCTAGTATCAAAGGTCCGAGTCCATTTCAATTTCTTTCCAGGCTCGTAAAAAATTGACATTGTATAAAGAAGCGTCATGGAGTCCTCTTTTCACCTCTTTTTTAGGCTCTTTAAACACGAAAAAATCGTCGAGTCCAATTCCGATTCTTTCTAGGCTCGTAAAATATGACATTGTGTAAGGAAACCTCATGGAGTTCTCTTTAAGCTCTTCCCAGGCTCCTCAAATACGAAAAGATCATCGAGCGATCTTGTCTTCTTCACGCTCATTAAAGTATTTAAAGAGTCGTTCGTTCGATGGTAGGTTATCTCTTTTTCGGTTCGGATAGGACTATTTACGAAAAAGGAACACTCCAACCAATCATGACTAGAATAGTTCTCTAAGATATGATTTTATACTTTTTCAAGCCTTAGAGACTAAATCATACGAAAAAAGGACCCCTTTGGAGTCTTCTTCTGTATTCGTTCAGACTCTCTAAAAATGAACGATATCGAGTTTTCTTTCAGTGGAGTCATTAAATTAAACATTGAGATACCGGTTTTGGGAACGAACCCCTCCTCTCTCAAGTTCGTAAAACATATGAGTCTGGACTTGTCTTCTGACAAGCTATATCGAGTGTTTTTTACCCTCTTTGAACTCATAAAATCGAAAAGAGGCACTCACCGATCATGATGGAGGAAATCAGAAGGGAATCAATTTGTAAATAATGGCAGTTTTTTGTCATTACCTTTGAACATGTCACTTGTATACACATCATGTCAGTCAATTGGGTATTCAGCTAATCTCCACGACGATCCACTTTCATGATTCATGTCACTTATTTGAGTCTTTCAAAATAATGCATTGTCCACTGTCACATTGTGTGTCTATCCTATTTAGTCATGCTGCCAAGTCTTTTTGTCGTGCCGACCGATGTTCAAAAGGGATTGGAAGAAGTTTTACCTCTACAGTCTACACAGCCTTTGTGTCAATATCTTTGAGTCAGTCATATGGTTACTACATTTACATCATTCAAGAACTATGTTCTGAGTTTCATGTCGTCGATGTGGGGCTCATCATGGCCCTTCTTCGACGAGACTTTTCCCATCGACATCAGCTCATCATCCAGGAAATAGTCTTAGAAACAATATTTAGTACCTTGAGATCTGTATGCTTTAATGACAGATTCTCTCACTCTTGACATAGGTTCACATCATTGACCTTTGATTAATAGAATCGACTGGGTGTTCGACATCAGGACATCTATTCACACTTAATATATTGTACTAGAGTACCTTGAGAATCATTGACATTAATGGTGATCTCCCTCACACTTGTTAATGGTTCACATCATTGGCCAGTAATCAAGTGGTTTCTAGCATGTTCGAATTCAGATCATTGTAATCACATGGACACAATCATACTTTGTGCAAGACGAGACGAAGACCCTGGGTATTTGTTTAAAGCGCTCATTGCTTTTCCCCAGGTTGCGATGGAGTTTTGTATATCTAGCATGGATCCACATTTGTATGGTCATGGCTATGCTCAAATTTTCATTTGTATGACATAGATCTACATTGTATTTCTGGTAGCTATGTCCAAGTTTGAGTCCTCTATCACATGGATCTACGATGTATTCCAGTAGCCATGCTTGTTTATTCCTCTCATGGATCTGCCTTGTATTGGTCTGCAGCCATGAGTTTGGCTACTTGTGTCTATGAGTCAACATACTGATGTACTACAGATTCCTACTTGACAACATGCTCTGATCGAGCCGACATTTTCACCTCGTAGCGATGACTTGTTCTCTCAAAGCTCTCATTTATCGTATCCCTCTAAGACTCATGCTTTGGGGGGCATCCTGTTATACCAAAATCTTGTCACCATCATGTGATAAGACCTTTGAAATACCTACTTGCCCTGAATCCCAACATTCATAGTGGAAACCCATCCTAATTATCAATCTTTCATGAAAATTCCTAGCACCGCGCTTTCCCTATTGTCCAGGAGCAGTACCTTGTTCGCACCACCTATCCCTTGTTGTCCACAAGTGGTGTCACCTCTTATGGCTCTTAGTCCATAAGCGTTTCTTACTAGAACCGCTCTGTCATTGAAGGAGAAAAACAGTACCTTGGGTAAAAATTGAAAAAAATAAGTTTCTCGAGGCTTCTAGATGATGAGCCTTGTGTCCTCCCTTATCCTTATCATTGTGGGTCAGTTGAACTCGAGATCCCTCATCCTAGGATCTTAGAGGCCACCTCATCCACTAATCTCTCAACCATCTCTATCCATTGAGCCTTATAAATTCAAGCTCATATCCATGGTTGAGGGGGAGAACTCTTAAGGTATTGTTATGTTGTTGGATTGATTACTTGGCCCAAGCCATTTGAGAGCATAGAGAGCTAGATTCAAAGATTATGGGGATGAGAGTGCTTGGTTTCATGGAGATGCATGTCAACACTAAGGATTGGTTGTAAACTTCTCCATTTTTATCTTAATGCAATTTGATTTCCATCCCACATTATTGTTGTTGTTTGATTTCACATGTATGTTGTTAGATTCCTTAGTCACTAACATGGATCAGTAAATTATATTCTGGCAGCTTTGATGTGTTTGTGTGTTTAAGCTGATTGCAGATACACAGGGTTATTATTGAAGCATCACATTCCAGGTGTCTACAGTGTCCAGGGAGGGTCTTCAACCTCTGCCCTGCATTTGTTCTGGATCTAAACCATTTAGACCAATGGAACACCTTACTGTCCATAGAAGGTGAAATATTCCAGCTAACAAATCTGGTGACTCCGCTGGGTATCCAAGGCTTCTCTGAATTTTCTCGAGGCTTCTAGATGATGAGCCTTGTGTCCTCCCTTATCCCTATTATTGTGAGTCATTTGAGCTCGAGATCCCTCATCCTAGGATCTTAGAGGCCACCTCATCCACTAATATCTCAACCATCCCTATCCATTGAGCCTTATAAATACAAGCTCATATCCATGGTTGAGGGGAGAACTCATAAGGTATTGTTATGCTGTTGGATTGATTACTTGGCCCAAGCCATTAGAGAGCATAGAGAGCTATATTCGAAGCTTATGGGGATGAGAGTGCTTGGTTTCATGGAGATGCATGTCAACACTAAGGCTTGGTTGTAAACTTCTTAAGCATAGTTTACCTTTTGGTTTCAAGCTTGCATAAAAATGAAACCATGTTTAGAGCATAGTTTACTTTTGGTTTCAAGATCGTTAAAAAATAGAACTACTCCTGAAGCATAGTTTACTCTTTTGGTTTCAAGCTTGCATAAAAATGAAATCATTACTTAGCAAAGTTCCCATTCTATGTCAAGCTCGTTAAAAAATGAAATGGATCTCCTCAAGCATAGTTTACCTTTTGGTTTCAAGCTTGAATAAAAATGTAATCATTCTTGAGCATAGTTCATCTTCTATTTCAAGCTCATTAAAAAACTGAAGTAGGTTTGCATAAGCATAGTTTACCCTTTGGTTTCAAGCTTATATAAAATTGAAACCATGTTCCAAGCATAGTTACCTTCTGTTTCAAGCTTGTGTAAAAATGACCTATGGTTTCATTCTTGATCATAGTTCATATTCTATTTCAAGCTCATTAAAAATAAAGCTTAGCATCAAGCTCTCATTTATCGTATCCCTCTAAGACTCATGCTTTGGGGGGCATCCTGTTATACCAAAATACTGTCACCATCATGTGATAAGACCTTTGACATATCTACTTGCCCTGAATCCCAACACTTGGAGTGGAAACCCATGCTAATTGTCAATATTTCATGAAAATTCCCAGCACCGTGCTTTCCCTGTTGTCCAGGAGCGGTACCTTGTTCACATTGCCTATCCCTTGTTGTCCACAAGCGGTGCCACCGCTTATGGCCCTTAGTCCATAAGCGTTTCTTACCCTTGGTTGTAAACTTCTCCATTTTTATCTTAATGCAAGTTGATTTCGGTCCCACATTATTGTTGTTGTTTGATTCCACATGTATGTTGTTAGATTCCTTAGTCACTAACATGGATCAGTAGATTATATTCTGGTAGCTTTGATGTGTTTGTGTGTTTAATTTGATTGCAGGTACACAGGGATACTATCGAAGCATCACATTCCAGGTATCTACGATGTCCAGGGAGGGTCTTCAACCACCGTCCTTCATTTGTTCTAGATATGAACCATTCAGACTAGTGGAACACCTTACTGTCTGCAGAAGGTGAAATATTCTAGCTAACATTCATAAAGCTCAGCATAAATCTCTCATTTATTGTATCCCTCTAAGACTCATGCTTTGGGGGGTATCTTGTTATACCAAAATCCTGTCACCATCATGTGATAATACCTTTGACATACCTACTTGCCCTGAATCCCAGCACTTGGAGTGGAAACCCATGCTAATTGTCAATCTTTCATGAAAATTCCCAGCACCACGCTTTCCCTGTTGTCTAGGAGCGGTACCTTGTTTGCACCTCCTATCCCTTGTTGTCCATAAGTGGTGGCAACACTTATGGCCCTTAGTCCATAAGCGTTTCTTACCAGAACCGCTCTGTCATTGAAGGAGAAACGTGGTACCCTGGGTAAAAGGGGAAAAAGAGAAGTTTCTCGAGGCTTCTAGATGATGAGCCTCGTGTCTTCGCTTATCCCTATCATTGTGGATCAGTTGAGCTTAGGATCTCTCATCCTAGGATCTTAGAGGCCACCTCATCCACTAATCTAAACAATGCTGACCTTTGTAAATGTGAAACATGTTGCCTTTATAGCCTGCCAAACATGTCCAAAAGCCTTTCAAAACCACTCCTTAAGCAATCATTTAACACAACAATTTCAGCTACATTTATCCTGCAATGATCACCGCCGTATCTGTCACCACGTGAAGTACTATCTCATCTTGAATGACACCTTGTATAGACGTGGCATTGAATCTATTCTCTAGCGATGCCTCACCCATGAGGAGGCTGAACATGTGTTAAATTATTGCCACTCTAGAGCATGTGATGGTCATTTATCTGGGATGGCTACAGCCCAGAAAATCCTTCGCGCTGGCTATTTCTGGCCTTCTGTCTTCAAATACTGTCATGAGGCTGTTAAGAAATGCCCACCTTTTCAACACTTTTATCCTAAAAAGTGCAACCATCCTAATCCGCTGCATCCCATCATGGTCATTGGCCCATTCACCAAATGGGGGATTGACTTCATGCATTATAAGCCTACCTCAACCGGGGGGCATGGTTATATCATCGTAGCCATTGATTATTTCACAAAATGGGCTAAGGCCATGGCTACATATGCAGAAGATGGTAATACTGCCACTCTCTTCTTCTTCAATCATATCATAGCTATATTTGTAGTTCCACAGTCCATCGTTACTAATCATGGGTCCCATTTCCGTAATCAAATGATGGAGGAACTGAATGCCAAGCTAGGTTTTCACCATAAAAACTCTACGCCATATTATCCACAAGCTAATGGTCAGGTAGAGTCCATTAACAAAGTTTTGAAAACTATGCTTCATCGGATGGTTGGAGATCATAAGTCCAACTGGCACCACGTTCTTTTCTCCTCTCTATGGGCTTATTGGACATCTGTGAAAACAACCACTAGTTTCACACCATTCCATCTTGTCTATGGACTCGAAGCTATCTTACCGATTCAATGTCAGATTCCATCCTTAAAACTTGCTGTCGAACTTCTCCTAGACACTTCCATGGAGGAAGAAATATTTTTGTACTTAAGTAACCTTGACGAGACTCGGAGAGATGCTTCCTTGGCTAATGAGGCACATAAGAAATGCGTCAAGGCGCAATATGATAAATTCATCCAACCTCGTGTCTTTAACGAGGGTGACCTAGTCTTGACTTATGATTAGAGATATGACAAACTAGGGAAGGGTAAGTTCAAGTCCATGTGGTATGGACCTTTCATTATTTCTAAGGTGTTAGAGAAAGGAGCTTACAAGCTCCTTGATGATGATGGAATCCCTTTGGGGAAACCTTGCAATGGGTTGTACCTGAAAAGGTCTTATGCCTAGGTTTTTCTTGGATAGTATCTTGTATATATGTATATTGATTGAATTTCAGTGTGCTTTTAGTATTTTCAAGATGGTTTTGAGTTTAGTGTCCACATCTGTTTATACCATGTTTTGGTCATGCAGATGGCTTTCTATAGCTTCATTGACGGTGCTTTCCATCACACCTTGAATCTCACCTCAGCTGCTTGGGTCCTCTATTCCCCAGCTGAATATTTGGTCATTTCAGGAGCGGTTTGTATAGGTCCCGCTACTAATAACATAGCTGAGTATGAAGCATTCATCGGTCTTCTAACTGAAGCTGCCTCCCAGGATGTTCATGATCTAGTAGTTTTGATGGACTCACAACTCGTGGTTTGTCATTTAAACCATGTTTACACCATTAGAAACCTGGTGCTCCTCTGCCTCTTCCGAAGAGTACGTTTGCTAGAAAGATCATTCGAAACCATTACCTATAGGCATATCCCTAGGGAGCATAATGTAGTTGTTGACTCATTAGCTAATTACATCCTAGGCTAGCATATTTCCCATTCATGAAGGCAAAATCAAACATGGTACATTGTAAATAAACATTCAAAGACACATAAAACTCAAAGAAAATGCATTTGCTATTTGAAACACATAAACACCGTGTAAAAGTCTATATATATATATATATATATATATATACAAAAAAGTTTACAAAAAAAATAGGTCCCAAAACCTCATCTAAAGCACGTAGACTTTCACAAAAAATCATCATACAAAATCCTGAAGCTGTTAGCTTTCAGTACATATCTCACACACTAGTGGTGCTCATGATAGCGCACCACTGCTCGAGCTACCCTATGTAGAAACCTATTGAATCGACCCGGTACTCCCACTGTGGATATCTGATATCTCATCAGGAGGTCATCAATCTCAGCATCTGGGATATCCAAGTTCAACCTCTCCAAGTTTTCCTCTAGCTCCCTAGTGATATCATCACCATGTGGTACAAAGTGGGCTCCAGCTTGCCTATCCAATGGAGAAGCTTCTCCAGGTTGCACTGCTCTGACATATACATGAGAATATATAGGTCTCATCACTTAACATAAAAAATATAAAACATCAAAACATTTCATCCATTTTAGGGTTTCTTGCTTCTTACCGATGTTTCCCCACTGTCCACCAGGTGGGAGTGGTAGGTCAGGATCTCCGATGAAGTCCATACCTGCGTAAGCATAATCCTCAACCATGAGGATCTAATCTCGGAGCCATCTGAAGAATGGATCACCTAACTTCACCCTTCCCCTATACGATCCATGACCTGGACCCACCTCAGCATACGGGGGTCCCGTGCTCTCAGACTACGGAAGACCACCTAAGGTCTCATATGTGGAACCCGCTCGAAGAAGAAGCAGGCTAAAATGGAGCTAAAGCCAAACTGCTTTAGCTCTCCTTGTCGACACTTAGTCAGCTCATCTTTGAATATTGGAAGCATGGCTTCCGCCCAGTTGAACACCGTGGGTGCCATGGCCTCTATGGAATACAACATGTGTGCCCTAGAAGCCTGGTGCACACCTTGACTCCCGAAAACCCTTTGAATAGTAAATAGGACGGTCGGTAGAGGCCCATCTGTCACTTCTCTGATGGGGATTTTCTTCCCCGATGTCCTTGTCCCTAGAGCACAGTGACGATCTATAAGCTCTCGAGTGGTAATATCCCCCCCACGAGAACCTGTCAGTGAGACAAGGGCACCCCGTCTCGAGAGACTAGTCAAGAAGTAGATATCCTCTACTTCCACTGTAAGAATATGGGTCCCCACCTCCAAATATTGCTACTCTGGATTCCACATCCGTAGTATGTGTTCCAGTAACTGCTCATGTGACACCATGCTTGGGGTCTGGAAGAACTTCAGGAGCCCACAGTACTGTAATGCGGAAATACAACCCGCATTTCTCTCTGCAAAGGCATAATTGTTGTCATGTGTTCTTTCTTTCCATATCACCATGTTTTGAGCAACCAAGACCTATCAAAAACAATTATAGTGTGCATTATAATCATTCCTAATCATTAAAAATCAAAAGAATGACTTATTATTTCTCATGCTATGAGTTATAGTCTCCAAGGCCGGCACCGCCTGTGCACCGTTGTAGACAGGCGGTGGCACCGCCTGTGCACCGTTGTATATAGGCGGTGGCACCACCTATCAACTATGTTATAGGTGCGGTTCTCAGGTGGTACTACGTATCCCGCAAGGGGTAGCCGCAGTGCCCACTTTTAAGGTTTTAGGGCTTGCCATATGAGCCCAAAACCCCACCAAAACTCAAAATAAACACTATGAAATGAAAGAATAGGGTGTTAGTTGTTACCTGCAACTAACGATGCTCAAAACAGATTGTTATCAGCTGCAGAAGATCTGGCTAAGAAAATGCTCCAAGTGCGCTCTGCTATGGGTAAATAGTGAAATGATTTGATTTTTTACTATTTACATGACTTATATAGGCATTTTTGGGTTTGACATACTATAGTTTTGATATAAAATCATATTTTAGTCAAAGTTTATCTGTCGTAATCCCTTAATGCTAGTTATAAATGCATTTAACACTTGTTTCTAAGTCAATTGCAGGATAAGAGAACCATAGTAAGAAGCTTTGGAAGTTTGTTTATGGCTTTTTCACACTTTCATAAAACGAAAAAGGTCGATGAGCATTCATTATGACTCTTTGATCCTGCTCTTTAAACCTAGTATCAAAGCTCGGAGTCCATTTTAGTTTCTTTTCAGGCTAGTAAAAATTTGACATTGTGTAAAGAAGCGTCATGGAGTCTTCTTTTCACCTCTTTTTCAGGCTCCTTAAACATGAAAAGATCGTCGACTCTATTTCCAATTATTTCCAGGCTTGTAAAATATGACATTCTGTAAAGAAACCTCATGGAGTTCTCTTTAAACTATTTTAAGGCTCCTTAAATACGAAAATATTGTCAAACGATCTTGTCTTCTTCACGCTCGTTAAAGTATTTGAAGAGTCATTCGTCCGATGGTAGGTTATCTCTTTTTCGGTTTGGGTAGGACTATTTACGAAAAAGGAACACTCCAGCCAATCATGACTGGAAGAGTTCTCTAAGGTATGATTTTACACTTTTTTGGGCCTTAGAGACTAGATCATACGAAAAAGGACCCCTTGGGAGTCTTCTTCTGTATTTGTTCAGACTCTCTAAACATGAACGATACCGATTTTTCTTTCAGTGGACTTGTTAAATTAAACATTGAGAGACCCGTTTTGGGAATGAAACCCTCCTCTCTTAGGTTCGTAAAACATATAAGTCTGGACTTGTCTTCATGCAAGCTATATCGAGTGTTTGTTACCCTCTTTGAACTCGTAAAACCGAAAAGAGGCACTCATCGATCATGATGGGGGAAATGGGAAGGGAATCATTTTGTAAATAATGGCAGTTGTTTGTCGTTACCTTTGAACATGGCACTTGTCTGCACATCATGTCATTTAATTGGGTATTCAGCTGATCTCCACGACCATCCACTTTCATGAGTCACGTCACTCCTTTGAGTCTTTCAAAATAATGCATTGTCCACTATCGCATTGTGTGTTTGTCCCCTTTAGTCATGCTGCCAGGTCTTTTTGTCATGTCGCCTGATGTTCAAAGGGGATTTGAAGAAGTTTTACCTCTGCAGTCTACACAGTATTTGTGTCAATATCTTTGAGTCAGTCATATGGTTACTACATTTACATCATTCTAGAACTATGTTCCAAGTTTCATGTCATCGATGTGGGACTCATCATGGCCCTCATTCGACAAGACTTTTCCCGTCAACATCAGCTCATCATCCAGGAAATAGTCTTAGAAACAATATTTAGTACCTTGAGATCTGTATGCTTTAATGACATATTCTCTTGCTCTCAACATAGGTTCACATCATTGACCTTTGATTGATAGTATTGACTGGGTGTTTGACATCAGGACATCTATTCACACTCAGTAGATTGTACTAGAGTACCTTGGGAATCATTGACATTAATGGTGATCTCCCTCACACTTGTTAACGGTTCACATCATTGGTCGGTAATCAAGTCGTTTCTACCATGTTCGACTTCAAATCATTGTAATCACATGGATAGAATCGTACTTTGTGGAAGACGAGACGAAGACCCTGGGTATTTGTTTAAAGTGCTCATTGCTTTTCCCCAGGTTGCGATGGAGTTTTGTATATCTAGCATGGATTCACATTTGTATGGTCGTGGCTATGCTCAAATTTGTGTATGTATGACATAGATCTACATTGTATGTCTTGTATCTATGTCCAAGTTTGAGTCCTCTATCACATGGATCTACACTGTATTCTAGTAGCCATGCTTGTTTATTCCTCTCATGGATCTGCCTTGTATTGGTATGCAACCATGAGTTTGGTTACTTTCATCTATTATTCAACATACCGATGTACTACAGATGCCTACTTGACAACATGCTCTGATCGAGCTGACATTTTCACCTCGTAGCGACGACTTGTTCTCTTAAAGCTATCGTTTATCATATCCCTCTAAGACTCATGCTTTGGGGGTCATCCTGTTATACCAAAATCTTGTCACCATCATGTGATAAGACCTTTGACATACCTACTTGCCCTGAATCCCAGCACTTGGAGTGGAAATTCATACCATTTATCAATCTTTCACAAAAATGCTCAGCACCGCGCTTTCCCCTCTATCCAGGAGCGGTACCTTGTTCACACCACCTATCCCTTATTGTCCACAGGCAGTGCCACCGCTTATGGCCCTTAGTCCATAAGAGTTTCTTACCAGAACCGCTATGTCATTGAAAAATAAACGTGGTACCCTGGGTAAAAAGGGAAAAAGAGAAGTTTCTCAAGGCTTCTAGATGATGAGCCTCGTGTCCTCCCTTATCCCTATCATTGTGGGTAAACTTCTTAAGCATAGACTACCTTTTGGTTTCAATCTTGCATAAAAATGAAACCATGTTTAGGGCATAGTTTACTTTGGGTTTCAAGCTCGTTAAAAAATAAAACCACTGCTTAAGCATAGTTTACTTTTTTGGTTTCAAGCTTGCATAAAAATGAAATCATTCCTGAGCAAAGTTCCCATTCTATGTCAAGCTCATTAAAAGATGAAATGGATCTCCTCAAGCATAGCTTACCTTTTGGTTTCAAGCTTGCATAAAAATGAAATCATTCTTGAGCATAGTTCATCTTCTATTTCAAGCTCGTTAAAAAATGAAGTAGGTTTCCTTAAGCATAGTTTACCCTTTGGTTTCAAGCTTGCATAAAAATGAAACCATGTTCCAAGCATAGTTACCTTCCATTTCAAGCTTGTGTAAAAATGAAACAAATCCCCTTCCCTTGAGTCAAGTCTTCACTTTAGTGTTAGAACTTGAACCTTCTTTTCACATGCCAGGTTCTCGTTCTTCCTACTACCCTGGTGAACATTTTCACATTAGTAACCGGATTTTTTAGGTTGGGTATGGAAGAATAATCATCAGACAAAACGAAGCTTGGGGGGCATGTAGAGCCCCTAGCAACCATGTTAGGGGTAAGCTTCACTAGCAATCATGCTGGGGGCAAGATTCCAACCTCTGTATATCATGTTAATGGGATTTTTTCAAGCATAGTTTACCCATTGGTTTCGAGCTTGAGTACAAATGAAACCAATCTTCGAGCATTCTTTCAACTGATCTTCGAGCTCGTTAAAAACAGTAAGATGGCATTGAGCTTACTTTTTCATTTTTTGCGCTCTGGTTAAAACATGAAAAGTGGTTTGAGCTTAGTTTATTACTTTTTCGTGCTCTGGATTCAAAACATGAAAAATTCTAATGGAGTCCTCTTAAAACTCTTTTTAGGCTCCCAAAATACGAAAATATTTTCGAGTGATATTGTCTTCTTCACACTCGTTAAAGCATTTGAAGAGTCGTCCTTCCGACGGTAGGTTATCTATTTCTCGGTTCGGATGGACTATTTATGAAAAAGGAACACTCGAGCCAATCATGACTGGAAGAGTTCTCTAAGGTATGATTTTACACTTTTTCAAGCCTTAGGTACTAAATCATACGAAAAAGGACCCCTTTGTAGTCTTCTTCCATATTCATTCAGACTCTCTAAACATGAACGATACCAAGTTTTCTTTCAGTGGACTCGTTAAATTAAACATTGAGAGACCCGTTTTGGGAACGAACCCCTCCTTTCTCAGGTTCGTAAAACATATGAGTTTGGACTTGTCTTCAGACGAGATATATTGAGTGTTTGTTACCCTCTTTGAACTCATAAAACCGAAAAGAGGCACTCATCGATCATGATGGGGGAAATGGGAATGGAATCATTTTGTAAATGATGGCAAATGTTTGTCGTTACCTTTGAACATGGTGCTTGTCTGCACACCATGTCAATCAATTGGGTATTCAGCTAATCTCCGCGACGATCCACTTTCATGAGTCATGTCACTCCTTTGAGTCTTTCAAAAGAATGCATTGTCCACTGTTGCATTGTGTGTCTGTCCCATTTAGTCATGCTGCCAAGTCTTTTCGTTGTGCCACCCGATGTTCAAAGGGGATTTGAAGAAGTTTTACCTCTGCAGTCTACACAGGCTTTGTGTTAGTATCTTTGAGTCAGTCTTATGGTTACTACATTTAGATCATTCCAGAACTATGTTCTGAGTTTCATGTCGTCAATGTGGGACTCATCATGGCCCTCCTTCGACGAGACTTTTCCCGTCGACATCATTTAATCATCCTGGAAATAGTCTTAGAAACAATATTTAGTGCCTTGAGATCTGTATGCTTTAATGATAGATTCTATCGCTCTTGACATAGATTCACATCATTGACCTTTTATCGATAGAATCGATTGGGTGTTTGACATCGGGACATATATTCACACTCAGTAGATTGTACTAGAGTAGCTTTGGAATCATTGACATTAATGTTGATCTCCCTTGCATTTGTTAACGGTTCACATCATTGGCTGGTAATCAAGTGGTCCCTACCATGTTCGACTTCAGATCATTATAATCACATGGATAGAATCGTGCTCTGTGGAAGATTAGACGAAGACCCTGGGTATTTGTTTAACACGCTCATTGCTTTTCCCCAGGTTGCGATGGAGTTTTGTATATCTAGCATGGATCCACATTTGTATGGTCATGTCTATGCTCAGATTTGCGTATGTATGACATAGATCTACATTTGTATGTCTAGTAGCTATGTCCAAGTTTGAGTCCTCTATCACATGGATCTACGTTGTATTCTAGTAGCCATGCTTGTTTATTCCTCTCATGGATTTTCCTTGTATTGGTCTACAGCCATGAGTTTGGTTACTTGTGTCTATGAGTCAACATACTGATGTACTACAGATGCCTACTTGACAACATGCTCCGATCGAGCCGACATTTTCACCTCGTAGTGATGACTTGTTCTCTCAAAGCTCTCATTTATCGTATCCCTCTAAGACTCATGGTTTGGGAGGCATCCTGTTATACCAAAATCCTATCACCATCATGTGAGAAGACCTTTGACATACCTACTTGCCCTGAATCCCAGCACTTGGAGTGGAAACCCATGCTAATTGTCAATATTTCATGAAAATTCCCAACACTGTGCTTTCCCTATTGTCTAGGAGCAGTACCTTGTTCGCACCGCCTATCCCTTGCTGTCCACAAGCGGTGCCACCGCTTATGGCCCTTAGTCCATAAGCGTTTCTTACCAAAATTGCTCTACCATTGAAGGAGAAACGCGGTACCCTGGGTAAAAAGGGAAAAAGAGAAATTTCTTGAGGCTTCTAGATGATGAACATCATGTCTTCCCTTATCCCTATCATTGTGGGTCAGTTGAGCTCAGGATCCCTCATCCTAGGATCTTAGAGGCCACCTCATCCACTAATCTTTCAACCATCCCTATCGATTGAGCCTTATAAATACAAGCTCATATCCATGTTTAAGGGAGAGAACTCTTAAGGTATTGTTATGCTGTTGGATTGATTACTTGGCCCAAGCCATTGGAGAGCATAGATAGCTAGAGTCGGAGCTTATGGGGATGAGAGTGCTTCGTTTCATGGAGATGCATGTCAACACTAAGGCTTGGTTGTAAACTTCTCCATTTTTATCTTAATGCAAGTTGATTTGCGTCCCACATTATTGTTGTTGTTTGATTTCACGTGTATGTTGTTAGATTCCTTAGTCACTAACATGGATCAGTAGAATATATTCTGGTAGCTTTGATGTTTCTACGTGTTTAAGCTGATTGCAGGTACACAAGGTTACTATCGAAGCATCGCATTCCAGGTATCTACGATGTCCAGGGAGGGTCTTCAACCTCTGTCCTTCATTTGTTCTAGATCTGAACCATTCAGACCAGTGGAACACCTTACTATCTGCAGAAGGTGAAATATTCCAGCTAACAAATCTGGACATGGTTTCATTTTTTAACGAGCTTGAAATAGAAGATGAACTATGCTCAAGAATGGTTTCATTTTTATGCAATCTTGAAACCAAAAGGTAAACTATGCTTGAGGAGATCCATTTCATTTTTTAATGAGCTTGACATAGAATGGAAACTTTGCTCAGGAATGATTTCATTTTTATGCAAGCTTGAAACCAAAAGGGTAAACTATGCTTAAGGAGTGGTTTTATCTTTTAACGAGCTTGAAACCAAAACTAAACTATGCTCTAAAAATGCTTTCATTTTTATGCAAGCTTGAAACCAAAAGGTAAACTATGCTTAAGGAGTGGTTTTATTTTTTGGACACATGCATAGTTTCATTCTGTTTCGTTTGACGATTCTTCTTCCATACCCAACCTAACAAACCTGGCTACTAATGTGAAAATGTTCACAAGGGGGATAGAAAGAATGAGAACCGGGCATGTAAAAAGAAGGTTCTAGTTCTAACACTAAAGTGAAGACTTGACTCAAGGTAAGGGGATCTGTTTCATTTTTACACAAGATTGAAACGGAAGGTAACTATGCTTGGAACATGGTTTCATTTTTATGCAAGCATGAAACCAAAGGGTAAACTATTCTTAAGGAAACCTACTTCATTTTTAAACGAGCTTGAAATAGAAGATGAACTATGCTCAAGAATGATTTCATTTTTATGCAAGCTTGAAACCAAAAGGTAAACTATGCTTGAGGAGATCCATTTCATTTTTTAACGAGCTTGACATAGAATGGGAACTTTGCTCAGGAATGATTTCATTTTTATGCAAGCTTGAAACCAAAATGGTAAACTATGGTTAAGGAGTGGTTTTATTTTTTAACGAGCTTGAAACCAAAAGTAAACTATGCTCTAAACATGGTTTCATTTTTATGCAAGCTTGAAACCAAAAGGTAAATTATGCATAAGGATTGGTTTTATTTTTTGGACATGTCCATTAAAGCCTTTCAATCTAAACAATGTTGACCTTTGTAAATGTGAAACATGTCCCCTTTATAGCTTGCCACAAGAGAAATGATTAGTGTGCTCAATACCCTATGTTGTTGGGGGAGGGTTGGCTCTTCTATCTATCCAAACTCTAATGTGGCTTATTGTCTCTATCATCTATATCTTCTTGTTCCTTTTGATGGATTTCAAAAGTATAAAATATTGCAACATTGATCCCTTGAACTGTTCTTGTCTGTGCCTCATACTTTAGGAAAGCAATTCAGCTACACTTACTTCATTTGGCTCTTACAAGAAGCCTTGAGCCTCCTTGATACCCCTCCTTGCATTAATGGTGGATCCTCCATGACCACTAGAAGAGGTAGTCACCCTTCTCCCTTACTTTTAATGAGAATCATTTTGATCCACCAACTGGAAAATAAACCCATTGGTATAGATCAATTATGGCCTTCTTTTGTGCCTAATTACCTTAATCTTGGCATGGGGATGCATTCCAAATGCATTGTGTAAATGAAGGCTTTGATATTTATATGCATGGGTGTTTAAATATCCTGGTGATGCGTTGTGCAAATTATACTCCCCTATGGGCTCACATCATGGCCTTGCTTGACTTGTGGTATGGCATTTGACTTGCAAGATGCATGGAAGTATAGCCAATTTCCAAAAGTAGAGGTTAGGCTAGGAAAAACCCAATAATTTTACAACACATGACATGAACGTCATCTGATACGAGTTAGAGGGACATGTGGCAGTCTTTGATTGGCTACCAAAAGGATGTCTAGGTTGGGCCTAGTCCATGCGCTAGGAAGTGCCTTCTCCATTGGGATATGGAGTCATTCTGCTACTTGAAACCATTAACTTCATGATGTTTGACACCTCTACTACATAATTATGCTGTCATTTGCATCTACAAAATTTTAAAACTACAACTTGAATTCTTAGTAACACCCAACAACAAATTTCAAAAACTTCTTTTGTTGCTCTACATTGAATTCCTTGATAACCTCCCACAACGTCGCTATGACAGGATGTTCCCAATCATAACCTCCAGATTAATCAACATTTGAGCACAAGTCATCAACATCTTACCCTAACCTTCCTGTGTTGAACCTGAAATGTGAAGTTGAAGCTCATGTTTGTTAAACATGTTTAACCAATCAGATGGTATCGAGTGTCGCAATCCTCGTAAAAATGAAGAGCTTTGATTATTTATTTGATTATTCAAGCGATGGTTTTCCAAAATATGAATGAAGCTAATAACATTTTCATTAGTTACTTGCATATCCTTTGCACCTGGCAGTATTTCCTCTTCCTTTTGTTCACCATACTCATTATTCCCACATACAAAATAGAGGCCCGGTTGGGAAACTTCACCATCATAATTCTTCATGAACTTAAGACTCCGATACAACTCAGGATCCAAAGAAGGAAAATCATGCAAACAATTATTCCTTTCTTTGAGCTTGGTTAAAAAGAGTGCGAAAAATGGGATGTCAACTTAAATCCCTCCAAACATAGCCTTTCCAAGAATTTTTCCAATAAACTCAAAATATTGGAGATGAGAATGTATTGTTGCAAACTTGCAGATACAGGATTTGGATATATTAGATGATCAGCAGTTTCCTTGAAAAATCCATACTATATATCAAAGGTTGTTTTTGTTATCTTCTCCATAAAATATTTGAACATACCACCTCCATCAATACGAGCTTCTTCAAGTCCAAATTCATTCACAAATGTTACACGAATTATTCCCCTAAGTTGCTCTCTTGTCAATCTATTTAGTTCCGTGTAGGCATCCTCAATAACCTGTTTTTTCCTTATCGTGATTCCATGTCGTTCAGAAGTATCTATGCCTCTATTCCTGTTTTGTTGTCTGTCTAAGTCTAACAATGAAGTATAAATTTGAACCCTGCTTGTAAATGGCACTAAGAATGGTTCTCGTTTCAACAGCTCAAGGGTAATTGGATTTTCATTTCCAGCCTGCATATAGAAGCATCTTCCCTCAATTGCATCACGAGCATGAAAATCATCTGGTGATGTAAATTCTCTCCTACAATTCCAATCCTACAACTCTTCCAAGAGTTCAGCTTACTAACATGCTTAATCTCTCTCCTTGTAACTGAATTCTTTTTTGACTTGAAAAAGACTGGACAAAGTTCTCATCATTTTTAGGAATCACCCATAGCATCTCCCACAATGTCTCTTTCAAAATGATAACTAGCTCCTTAACATCTTGCAATGAAAGTGGCTTCTGTTGCTCATAGAAATCCTCATTATCAGCTATCATCAACATTTGCCTATACAATGGATAGAAAACAAAAAGAGACACCAACCAATCAAAAGAAAGAGCATCCCCTTGTTGTTGCAAAAATGCTATCAAAGCCTCCGTTGATGGCAATTTTCGGCTCAAGTGACACCGTTTCATGTACTTCCAAAGAGTACGAACAAGTTTAGTTGTATATGCCAGTGTAGTCATGACATTCTTAAGGGGTAACATTGTGATAGAAACATGCAAAAATCTACAAACTGCAGTAACAACTATTGCTTTTGTACTAGATGGCTCTTCATTGGAATTAGTACATTCACCAAAACATGACACGTCTCCATATAGAAATATCACAAGTAGTTTCAGAAAATATAAGTCAATTGCACTACGAACTTGCTTCTATAAATCCTTGCTTAGTATTATCTGATCCTCATGACAACCTATTTCAGATTTGGGAATTGCTTCCATAGAAATGGAATGGACAAAATTTGTGCTGGAAAACTCAATTGCATATTGTGATCACTGTAGATCAGCTTCTGAGCACTATTGGAAGCAAGTCTTGTATGTAAACAGTCTATCCCAAACACTTCATTTCCAACGATGATGGTTTGAATTCCCTACAAGGTGAGGGTCAGCTCGCGGAAATGTCTGAGATGTATATCTCTGCAAAATATAGTCCATTGTGTTTCCAGCCCAGGGAAGGGTAGAATCTGTTAAACTTATTACTGTCTGTAACAACAACCCTAGTGAATCAACAGATTTTCCTGATGGTCTTAAAAGCTCGATGTTTTGATGCACAACCTGTAGACAACAAAAGGAAAAACGTTTTACTCTATATTGTATGATGGCTTGATCAGAAGAACAATGATAATCTCCATTTGTAAATATGTCTAGGAGATTGTCAGAAACTTGGACAGATTGATGAAGCAATAGGCTTGCACAAGACGAGGTATATCCCCTTGGTCATTTGCACTAAAGAAAAACAATAACTCGTGGAGATATTTTGAACTGGGTTTGAATGCATTCAATTCATCCTTTCCACCATTTTCGCCAAAACTAAGGCAAAACTCTTTCCGTATCACTGACTTGGCAGCTAAAGCTTCCCTTGTTCCTCTAAAACATTTCTGGATCGAATGTTCAGAACCAACGCCGATATTTTAGAGGCCCTTGAGAGCTATATCTTCGTTCTCTATATGCCTGGCTTCTCGATAATATCAAGGTCTGCTTTCTGGCTCCTTGAATATAGCTTTTGAATGTAGTTTTTACCCCCTTGCTTGCTTGCTTGTTAAATTTCTGCCGAGGGCAGAGTTCACATGGTTTATGCAGAGCCTTCTCCCCTTTGTTTCTTGAACATTGCCTTCGTTTCACAAACATATCTACGCGTTGGTTGCTGCAGGGGTAGGCGACGTTGGTTGCTGGTTGCTGCAGAGGCAGGGGAGATCGCCGGGCGGGATCGGGATTGAATTCGAGATCGTCAGGTGGCAAATTAAATGGACAGCCGCGGACGGAGGGAGACGGAGATGGACGTTGACGACAACGAAAAGAGGATGAACAAGGCAGCAAGGAGGGTGTGCAAACGGAGGCGAGCGATGGAGAGAAAAACTGAAATGGTGGCTTGAGAGCCGACGCGACGATTGCCACTGGCCAAAATCATCGCGTCGATAGCTTACTCCACATATATATGCATTTAGTGCTTCTGCCAAGATGTGGACCATTGAATTTGGTCAATCCAAACTGTACTAGTTAAATTCACTTTACTATTGTAGTGCATTTATTGTTGCAGCTAAGATATTGACACTATATTTGATCCAATAGTCAAGTGCATTTACTATTACAGCTAAGATATTGACACGAAAATTTGATCCAATAGTCAATCCAATGGTTGAAATCTCACCAAAAAAGAATAAATATACTACTACAGTGTATCCGCTGTATCCAATGGTTGAGATCTCACCAACACAGAATAAATACACTGCTGTACTGTAAAGTAAATCCAATGGTTGAAATAATGGTTGAAATCTCCACCACAACCATAGTAATAAATAGACTAATATAAGATAACTATTTGTGTCTTTGAAATCCATGACCAGCACCGTCAATCTCCACAAGCTCTACTCTTTAGAATTAGGCGCTGATATTTTATTGAATATGTAAAATGGTAAGATATTTTACTAAAGATGTAAAATGCTAGTAATTCGAGTCGCTAGTGCCAAGATCAATAGGTGAGATTTATTGATTGGTGTTGTGGGTATGCCGTACTGTGTAACCCAATCCATAGGCAAGATTTGTGCCTTGGAAGACACCTAAGTTGTATTCTGCGGTAGTTGTGCATTCGTTATGAGCGGCTGGGCTCTCATATTCGAATGAGAGATTAATGTTCCTGTACATTAAAGGTCAGAGGAAGATCATGGACGTGTGAGGATTGGTTTAGTTAGAGCGTTCTCTTGTATGGTAGGGTGAGAAACCGTTTGTACGGAGCCCAGTGATTGAAATCGTGGAAGATATGCAGGAGAAGGCTGTGTGCATTCACAATTCACTCCAGATTTGTGCTATTGATATTACATTACGATAAGCTATTGTTATTGTTATCAGATGATGTATAGAGACCTACTTTTATATGGATTACAGTTTCTGCCCCACTGGAATTAATGTTTCTTGATGATAGATTTGTTGAAGTGTAGCACAGTTCTTGTGGCATGTCACCAATGTTGCGATTGTGGCAAATAATCAAGGAGATATTGTTTTCAAAAGTTTTGATGTGCTGTGAACGCTGCTAAGGAAGAAGCAAGTTTCAGGTCGACGATGTAAGCCTTCATGACTTGATTGGGTGATTTAGAATGAATCAATTGGTTGTTTGAACGAAGAAATCTGGAAGCAATCGTGAATGTGATTGCTCTCTAAGACGCATTGTGAGATTTATTGAGCCAGGGATGCTTGTGTGATGCTGTCACAAACCTTTTGTTTAACACTTACAGAAAAGCCTTCATGATTTGATTAGATAAATTTCCAATGATTCAATTTGTGGCTTGAACTATACAAATCTGGAAGCAATTGTGAAAAACAAGCTGTGTAAGGCACATTGTGACATTTATGGAGCCAGGGACACTTGTGTTGATTGGTGGCTAGAACTAAACAAATCTAGAAGCAATAGTTAATTCAACCAGTTCTGTAATTTATTGAGACAGGGATCGTGCTTGTGTGATGCTATTTCAAACTTTTTATCAACATACTAAAACAGCCTTTATAACTTGATTGAACTTTATTTGATCAAAACAGCCTTTATAACTTCTTGATTGAACTTTATTTCATCAACATACTAAACAAGTCTTAACACTTGATTGAATAATTTACTAGCATAGATTCATCTTAAAAGGGATTTACCAAGTGTATAGAGGGATCAAATCTTTGAAGGTCTATACTCTTTTTTAGAGTCTAAATGTTGAGAAAGCTTTTTAATTTCTTAATTTGTGTAATTTTATATATGTAGCTTTGTAAATGTTTTAAATCTAATTTAAGCTATCATGTTTTTTTTTATAATATTTTATTATTTTTAAAAAAACACATGATATCGAATTCAAAGGTAAATAATGAAAAAGTTACACCCCCATTGAGCTGTATAAAATGGGCCTCTTCCGTACAGCAATGACTCAATTAGACGCTTAAACTAAGAAAACCTAGAAGCAATTGTGAATGCAGCAAACTGTGTAAGGCACATTGTGAGATTTGTTGAGCCAAGGATGCTTATGTGATGCCGTCTCAAACCTTTCGTCAACGTACATAACAGGGCTTCATAATTTGATTGGGTTATTTACTATGATTCAATTGGTGACTTGAACTAAGCAAATCTCGAAGAAAAATTGAATGCAATAAGTGGTGTAAGGTACATTGCGAGATTTAGTGAGCCAGGGATTGGCGTGTGACGTTGTCTCAAAACTTTTGTCACAAATCTGGAGTGAATTGTGAATGCAACAAGCTGTGTAAGGCATATTGTGAGATTTATTGAGCCAGAGATGCTTGTGTGATCCTGTCTCAAACGTTTGCCAATATAGAAAACAAGCTTTCATGATTTAATTGGGGGATTTACAATGTTTCTATTGGGGGCTTGAACTAAACCAATCTTGACGCAATTATGAATGCAACAAGTTGTGTAAGACACATTGTGAGATTTATTGAGCAAGGGAAGCTTTGTGTGATGCTGTCTAAATAAGATTGAAGCAATTATGAATGCAATAAGTTGTGTAAGGCACATTGTGAGATTTATTGAGCAAGGGATGCTTTGTGTGATGCTGTCTAAACGAGATTGAAGCTGTTGGAACATCCCAAAGATACCAACAAGGTCTTGCACTAAGATACCGTATGTTGGGTGCCTTAGAGTTGCAGGAACACAGTTGCAGGCTGCGAAGAGGTCACAGTGAACGTCCTGATAATTAATCAATCTGAACAAAGCATTTAAAGGATGAAAACGTGGTGCTGTACTCTTTGATATGTGAAGATTGGTTGGTTTAGGTCCCGTAGATATGTTGACGGAAGCCATTCAAATAGTATTGAGCATGTGGTGCAACAAACACTCTGTGATTGTTTAAGTGCTAAGCGCCTAATATTACTTATTTGGTCGATGAGAAGGTTGTGTGATGGTGATGTGAGAATGGTGTACCTGCATATTAAACGTTTTCAAGAAAGCATTCTTCTGAACAAATAGGATTAAAATTGTTCACTTGTACAGATGAAAATGTTTGCGTGATTTACTTTGTTTACGGATAGGTCTTTTTGATTCTCTAGTTTATTTATGTGAAGTTCTAGATGTATATTTAGGTGACGGAGTTGAGCGGTATGTTATAATTACAAAATCCTGGTTAATACAGTTTCAGGAGTTTTGGTGTGTATCTGAGAAGTCAAGTTTAAAGTTTGCAGTGTTGGGTTAATTTTGATTCAATTAGAAGGGATAAAGATGTTATTAATTCTCACAATGATGAGTTTATTATAGTTAGTTCTTATATTAGCTTCAATGGAGGTAGCTGATTGGTTGGTGGGGGCAGAATAATGTCTTTGTGTCCACCAAGGTTCAATGCTGGCTAGCCTTTATGATTCTTTTGTTATGGCATAGCCTTTATTATTCTTTTGTTATAGCATCTATATTTCGTATTTGATTTTAGCACACATATCTATAGACTTGGTATACTTCATTGTATAATGCTTCATTTGGTAAGAGTGTTTTTGGATTGACTAAGGATATAATAGAATATGTGCTCAAGTTTTTTTGGATTGGTCCAAGGATAATAGAATATGTGTTAAAGGATAACTTTTATTTTTTTTTGAAATGTTTTCAAGTTAAATAGTTAGTTTGGTTGGAAAATGTTAACATCTTGCTTACATAGTACATAATAAAATAAAAAATGGATGGATATTTTAATTTTTTTTCTTTTTCTTTTTCTTCTTTTTCCTATTCCACATTCATTATATACTTTTTAATGAACATCCTTATAATTTATCCTTCTTACATCTCATCACTTTTGTCTTCCTTATCTAATTCATTACCAATGAACATCAATGCTACAATTTAACTTACTTTTGTATTCTTTATCTAGTTCCTTATCTTGTAGATAGACTTTCTAATGAACATCCTTATAATTTATCCTTCTTACATCTCATCAATGCTACAATTTCTTGTAGATAGTTTCCTTCATCACTCTTGTCTTCCTTATCTATTTAATTACCAATCATGCATATAAGTCTTTTTCTTCGCTACTTCAATGCACATATCTCTCCTATTATTGTAATTCAAGCATGAACATATCAAACTCTTCTTCGATTTTTTCTTCTTAGTCCTTTTCATCCTCAATTGTTGCATTCTATTCATTACCTACAAAAATATTAGTAGTCCAATAATCATGAGAATTAATATTTATCAAAACTAAACTCTTGCAACTTCTCATTCCATGTTAAATTATAATCTATATTAATGATAATCATGCCCTCATTCATGGTGGTGGTGATTAATGTCCAAAAAAATTGGTTTATGAGAGCTTAAAAAGGTAATAAATCATTTTGTTTTCTTTAGAATTTTATTTCTTTGTTCAATTTTTTTGAAGAGAACCATTCCTAAATCACCATAAATTTGATAAAATCAAAAGTATATTTTGAATTTACGATTTAATATGGTTGTACATAGGACATTCTAAGTGAAATTAATTTTCATATTCAACCCTCTTAGTGTCATAGAGATGACACATTTTTTCATCCCATGATGTTTTATGAATTGTTTAGCACATTATTTACTATGAAACTCATGTAGAGTTTGTTCTTGTTTAACTAATGTTAATTTTCTTATTTATTCCTTTTGGTTCATATTCAACAACAATGTCATGCTCATTTATCCTTTGTTGTTTCATTTCCAAAGCATCCAAAAAATTGACATATTTTGTCGCCACCCAACAATAGCACTTTCATTTCCATCATAAATTCCTTCAATACTAGGGATTCCCTTTGAACCCATATTATAATCTATATTCAACCTTCTCTAACTCTTATCCCATAAACTTCACAACAGAGTCAACCAAACCAACAACCAATATTTGTGTTATATATACAAAATTGTAAAACTAAATATGTACACAATAAATCAATTCAACCCTACGTTATTGCACAAAATGAATATTTGTTTTCTTCTTTATATATTCTTTCTTCAATTAAAAATGTGTGATTACAGGAATATATATTATAGTGTCATTATTGTTAACTATTTTTTATTAATTAGATATCCTATAGATAATATACATAACTTTATGATAAAAATCACAATATCTTTATTATATATATATATATGGGCGCTCGCACGAAGTTGGTTCCACTTTTTAGTGCCACTTAAGAAATCAGAAACGCACTTCCGAAATGTAAATCGATAATGCATATGCGTTATTGATGGTACGTTTGGAATAACCCAAGTCCAAATACAAGGCTAAGGTTAGTAAGGAAGTATCGCTAATGTGATATATCGCATATGCGTTCTGTAAAAGTTAAATATCGCATATGCGAATATGGAAATAAAAAAATAAAATAAAACAAAATAGAGGCCGTGGGCCTCATTTGTCATTTGCACAGTGAGCATTTTGGGAGAGCGATAAACCACACAGACGATAAACTGCACAGGCGATTTGTGTTTGAGCATTTGGAGATCGATTTGGAGGTGGCTGTGGAGGTGGCTTGGCTCCAATGGTAGGTTACTACTCATATCAATAACAAATTGTTTTCAATTCTTTATTGTTTTTGTTAATTTCATAGTTTTTATATTTGTTTAAAACAAATTTAATAAAAAAAATTGAATTAAATCAAAGAATGATAAATTAAAACAATTTGTGTTTTGTTGTTTAAATCTTAACAGATAATAGAAATGAGCAAGATATTATGGAAAACAAACCCACTAATAACCAAGAACCTACCCAAACATGAATCCAAACCCAAACCCAAAGGGAGAAGAAGACCGAAACTCATAGATTCCGGCACGTTTGGCTACATTGAGGCGCCTTAGCTCATCTATTAGAGGGGGGGATCATTTGAGACAATATTTAGCTGAGGCATTGGACACAATAACAAACACAATTTCTAATGCCCAAGGAGCTCTTTACAACATTAGCTCATACAGAGAATCCAAGAGGCAATACTACTCCGATGGTTTGAGTTATAAAGACATCAAAGACCTAAAGATTACAAAAGACCAATTATTTTCATTATTTTGGGACACTAGCACCAGATTGGTTCCACCCACCAGTCGAGCACACATTTCCATAGATTTGTGCGTGGAACCAAATATAAAGGCCAATTGGATGGATTGTTGGTATATGGTCTTCGATGAAGACCCTCGTGGGAATAGGGACATCCCGTTTTATTTCCTTAAGAAGTTGTATGCAAAATTCATCCTAGGGAAACATGTTAACTATTTCGATATCTTAGGCTTCCAGGGTGTTGGTCATGGGATGCCCCAAGGTAGGGAAGGGGCCATGATGGATCCTAACCATGTGCCACGCACACCAAAACCCCCTCAGCTATATCCTCCTGCAGGTTCTGTGATTGCGGATACACAAGAGGCCTTATTTGACTTGGCATATACATTGCTTCAGAATGGAACTGATGTCCAAGGAAATGTAGGCCAAGTGGTTGGCACTTCTAAGGTCGGCCCATTGCACAATAAGGATCCATCTATAGATCGCGCAGGAGACGCAGAGTATTTAGAGCGTCTTGTTACTCCACACCTTTACACATCATGTGGAGGAATATGCTATGGCCCTATTTCAGACTTTCAGGATGATGGATTACTTCAATTTGTAAGTAAAACTCATTATTTTCATATTATATTTTGTTTCATATCACAATTTTCAATTGTTTCGCAATTTATTTCTATTAAATTATCTAACAAATTATCTGAACAAATATACAGCTGGTGTCCCATGGCACCCCAGAATCGCATATTCCATTGATTAATGTTGAGAACATTGATGCTGCTGTCAATATTGCATATGGGTTTGGTTCTTTACCATTAGCGGTAAGAACTATACTTGTTAATTTGTCAATGTTATTTACATATTTATAGTGGAGATTGTAACATTCAATACATCCTAATTTTGATACAATATCTTTTATGTAGGGTGATCAGGATGAATACATTGAATCCCAGCCTAGTCCCTCTCATGTAGAGGTAGATTCCCAGATGCAGGTATTATTTTAAATATGCTTTTAATTATGTTTCGCTTTCTTTGGAAAATCATTTTTCGTCCATCGTGTATATGTCTCGTTTTTTTTGTATTATCTGACATTGACATATGTTACGTTATGCAAGCATCCATTGAGCCATTGGTGCTTGAAGAGCACCAAAGCAAGGTTGTTGTCGACCCACCTCTTTCCCCCCGCCAGGTACATGTATGTTTCACTTTCTTTGAAAACATCATTTTTCGTCCATGTAGTATATATGTTTATGATTCTTTTTATTATCTAAATTTGACATATGTTATTTTATGTAGGCTTCTAGTGAGGCACCGGTGCTTGAAGAGCACCAGATCGATGACCCACCTATGACGAGCCAGCATGTACGTTTATGTATTGCTTTCTTTTAATTGTGATTTTAATGATTCAACATGTACTTTTTTAATTTTTTGAAATTGTCTAATTGTATCTTTATCCTTTTGTACGTAGGAACGTGAGTTTGATGAATATGTCCAAAAAGTGAGCTTCTTCGCTAGTACAAGTAGAAGTCCTTTTCTCTCGTTGCTAGTTAATCGATCCACTAGTTACACACCTCCTCACATCCCCCAAGTATATTTATACATTGTAACTCTTGCTTATATTTCTTTTTGTACATGCAAGTATCTTTTTCTGTGTTGCCCCCATTGATATGTCTCTTTTTCTTTGTATTATCTGACATTGACATATGTTACGTTATGCATGAATCCATTGAGACAGTGGTGCTTGAAGAGCACCAAAGCGAGGTTGTTGTCAACCCACCTCTGACGAGCCAGCAGGTACGCTTATGTATCACTTTCTTTGTACGTTTATGTATGGCTTTATTTGATTTGGTGCTTTCTCTTTGCATGTTTATGTATCTCTTTGGAATATGTTACTTTATGCAAGAATCTATTAAGATAGTGGTGCTTGAAGAGCACCAAAGCGAGGTTGTTGTCGACCCACCTCTTCCCCCCCACTAGGTACATGTATGTTTCGCTTTCTTTGGAAACATCATTTTCCATCCATGTAGTATATATGTCTCTGATTCTTTTTATTATCAGAAATTGACATATATGTTACTTTATGCAGGCTTCTAGTGAGGCACTGGTGCTTGAAGAGCACCAAATTGGTGACCCACCTCTGACGAGCTAGCAGGTACATTTATGTATCGCGTTATTTGTACGTTTGTGTATCGCTTTCTCCGATTTAGTGCTTGAAGAGACCCAAAGAGGTGACCCACCTCTTCCCCCCCAATTTACATGTATATTTGTTGACATTGGCATATATATTTTTTATGCAGCTTGATAGTGAGCAAGTGGTGCTTGAAGAGCACCCAATCGGGGTCACTAGCTCTTCACCCAATCGGGGTCACTGCTAGTGAGGCACCACGATCCACCATTACTTACTCACGTACAGTAAGTAAAAATGTTAATTGGTTTGGAATTTGAACAAATGTACATAGAATTTTTATAGGTTGGTAAACTAACTTACAAAATTTGGTTTTTCTACAATCTCCACTGACGTGACCTATCCCTCTTGTTCAGCGATGGGGATCACCAGTGAGCAGTCAAAAAATAAATATAAACTTCTCCGAAGACATTGGTAGTGGTAGCGAAAGGGGGGATGACTAGAATAAATGTATATGGGTGATACATAGATGTAACTTTTTGTTTTTATACACACAGATGTACAGTTTGATCCACTATTTTGTATTATGGCCATGTGGCATGCCAATTTCTATAACATTATTTGTATACATATATAATATAAAGCAAGGATCAAATTTATACATATATGGTTGACTTGATCTTGGAACATGATATGTGTGGTTCACATGTGTGCTAGTATGAATTTCCAATACTTAAAGGAAGAATTTATGACTCATCAACTTTTTAACATTATGGCTATTCTCAACTTTTTAACACCATAACCATACCATATACTACCTAAATTACATACACTAACATCATAAAACTAAGTCATGCATGCATATGTAATATACCATATCATACCCTACAATACCCTATGATACTAACATCATACCATACTAATATACAATAGCATACCCTATGATACTAACAGCATACCATACTAACATACAATAACATACCATAACATAACATACTAACATCATACCATACTAACATACCATACCATTGTAATATACCATACCATACCCTACAATACTAACAGCATACCCTACAATACCTTATAATAACATAACATGTACCATAACATACTAACATCATACCATACTAACATACCATATGATACTAGTTCTACATACCATATCATAATAACATGTACCACACCATACCATACATGTACATGTGTTTCTAGTTCCATGTCATAACTTGTAAAGAGGTCACTAAACCCTAGTTCCATGTCATAACTTGTCAACCCTAGTGATAGCATGCAAATTGGTGTTCATGAAACCCTAGTTGGTTTCCAATTTGTACATGTCCATGTGTTTCTAGTTACATTTCATAACTTGTAAAGAGCTCACTAAACCATAGTGCGATGTCATAACTTTTCAACCCTAGTGATAGGATGCAAATTGGTGTTCTTGAAACCCTAGTTGGTTTCCAATTTGTACATGTCCATGTATTTCTAGTTCCATCTCATAACTTGTAAATTGCTCACTAAACCCTAGTTCCATCTCATTACTTGTCAACCCTAATGACAACATGCAAATTAGTGTTCATGAAATTCTAGTTGGTTTCCAATTTGTACATGTCCATGTGTTTCTAGTTCCATCTCATAACTTGTAAGGAGCTCACTAAACCCTAGTTCCATCTCATTACTTGTCAACCCTAGTGATAACATGCAAATTGGTGTTCACAAAACCCTAGTTGGTTTCCAATTTGTACATGTCCATGATGTGTTTCTAGTTCCATCTCATAACTTGTAAAGAGGTCACTAAACCCTAGTTCCATGTCATAACTTGTCAACCCTAGTAATAGCATGCAAATTGGTGTTCATGAAACCCTAGTTGGTTTCCAATTTGTACATGTCCATGTGTTTCTAGTTCCATCTCATAACTTGTAAATTGCTCACTAAACCCTAGTTCCATCTCATAACTTGTCAACCCTAGTGATAGCATGCAAATTGGTGTTCATGAAACCCTAGTTGGTTTCCAATTTGTACATGTCCATTTGTTTCTAGTTCCATCTCATAACTTGTAAAGATCTCACTAAACCCTAGTTCCATCTCATTACTTCTCAACCCTAGTGATAGCATGCAAATTGGTGTTCATGAAACCCTAGCTGGTTTCTAATTTGTACATGTCCATGATGTGTTTCTAGTTCAATCTCATAACTTGTAAAGAGGTCACTAAACCATAGTTCCATGTCATAACTTGTCGACCCTAGTGATAGCATGCAAATTGGTGTTCATGAAACGCTAGTTGGTTTCCAATTTGTACATGTCAATGTGTTTCTAGTTCCATCTCATAACTTGTAAATAGGTCACTAAAACCTAGTTCCATGTCATAACTTGTCTTGACCCTAGTGATAGCATGCAAATTGGTGTTCATGAAACCCTAGTTGCTTTCCAATTTGTATGTCCATGTGTTTCTAGTTCCATCTCTTAACTTGTAAATTGCTCGCTAAACCCTAGTTCTATCTCATAACTTGTAAACATACCCATTTCCATGTGTTTCTAGTGTTCATACCATACTAACATACAATAACATACCCTACAATACCCTATGATACTAACAACATAACATACTAACATACAATAACATACCATAACATAAGATACTAACATACCATACCATTGTAATATACCATACCATACCCTACAATACTAACATCATACCCTACAAACCCTAGTTGGTTTTTAATATGTACATGTCCATGTGTTTTTAGTTCCATCTCTTAACTTGTAAATTACTCACTAAACCCTAGTTCCATCTCATTACTTGTCAACCCTAGTAATAGCATGCAAATTAGTGTTCATGAAACCCTAGTTGGTTTCCAATTTGTACATGACCATGTGTTTCTAGTTCCATCTCATAACTTATAAAGAGCTCACTAAACCCTAGTTTCATCTCATAACTTGTCAACCCTAGTGATAGCATGCAAATTGGTGTTCATGAAACCCTAGTTGGTTTCCAATTTGTACATGTCCATGTGTTTCTAGTTCCATCTCATAACTTGTAAAGAGCTCACTAAACCGTAGTTCCGTCTCATAACTTGTCAACCCTAGTGATAGCATGCAAATTGGTGTTCATGAAACCCTATTTGGTTTCCAATTTGTACATGGCAATGTAATTAAATGTATATTAAACTAAAAACATCAAAAAATGTAAATTTCAACAACTCGAGAGCATGTTTTCCGAATTCTATTTGTTGGTGTCTAAAGGCACTGTTCTTAGCACCTCCAATGTGCCATAGATGGTGTTTGTATCCTAGGCACAAGAAAGGCTAGACATTAGTAACATCATAAGAAAAAAAAAAGAACCCAATGAAAATGTGCAAACATGATTTATAGGTAACTCACCCGAGGTTCTACGATCGTGTTTATAGTGTCCAGTATCCTTTGAATAATATTATGTTTGTGAATGGCATCGGTCAATCACAGGTTTATTACATTGGGAATAAACTAAGGCTAAATAAATGAAATTGTGCTTCATCATTCACTTTAAAGGTTAAATAATGCACCTGACAATGCACTCAAACGAGTAGGCCATCTGGATCATCTCTGGTGCCGATGGTGTCCATCAATATTTTGTGCTCTATATGAGATGGCAAGTATCATACATGTGACCTATTTTTGTGACCAAGTGTGCGCAGCTTGATGTTTATACCAACTACTATGTTGGTGAAGTGGTATACAATAGCTCTCGGTCTATAATCCTGATATACATACCCATCCTTCATTTTATGTTGTGCTGCAAGTGTCAAGTAATCCCCTTTTATAACCATCGAACCAGTTGAGAATTCAATATTTTCATCATCTGTAACAATGTTAGAGAATGGTTTGTTTCCCCTCTAATCAACGTGCCAACCAGTAGTCAGAACCCCATTCATTATTTTTTGGGGCAACCACTGCATATATCTGACCCGTGAAAGGAAATAGGTCAAGTTAACAATACATTTTTTAAATAAGGTCTTGCATTTCTAATTTCTACATAAATTAAATTCTACATAGGTCGATTAAACAATACATAAATTCATTTTCTAACTTAGGTACTACTCATGTACCTACTTGTATGAGATCAGATATGTGATCATAGTCTGTAGAAATATGTGTTTGATCATCTTCCAAATGGTCTCTTTCATTAACCCCGTTGAAATTGGTGCCAAGTGTCACTCAATCCCATGTATCAACGCTATCTGTATACTCACAATCATCCCATTCATCGATGCTACAGGAACTGCAAAAGAAAGCCTTCAATCTTGTACAAATTTGTAGGGCTGAGTTGTCTGAGCTTCTAATTGAATGAAACTGTCGAGTTCCCTACAATGTGTTCACCCGATGTTTTTGGGATCGGTCCACTTTGTCACCTCCTAGAATATTCTTCGCACTAGGTTTTTCCTTGTTGCTTGTTCTCCCATGACAGATGCACACCATTTCACTATAGATGCATTGTCTCAAAGGTGAGCACCTGTAAAATTCATCTCTTCCCTTCAAATGGAATTTTTAATGCATGCACCAACACCATCGTGCTCTCCTTTACCATGACTAGTTTCAAAGTAGTTCCATACATGTGGCACCTTGTATTTTATGTGCAACAAACACAACCATTCAAATACATGTGCATTCTTGAACTGTCTAGCACAACCATCTGACCAAATGAAATGACGATAAAATGGTATATCCATAGCTATCACATGATCATAGAATAATTTAAAGAAATGTTGCACGTAATGGATGTCATGGGTCCGGTCATCACTTATGTAGAAGTGGCTTTCTTTCAGTATCACAAGTTTCTCTTCATTGCTATCTGGCCCATGTCGATACATGATATGCACCATTATGCTCACCTGGTCTAAGTGACAGTGTTGACTTTGTATTTCATTTTGTGGTTGTAGGGTGTAATTTTCCGCAAATTCAACCACTGATAGTATTGTTCTGAGAGGGAAGGTGTCATGTCATAATATGAATTGATCATCTTGCCATCGTGCCATATCGACATGTTGAATGTACTGCTGGATCTTTGCACGAAACTATGAAATAAAATCACATACTTGCACCTGGTGTTAAAAAAAATAGTGTTATAAAACCACATAAAAAATGTGTACATGATATTAATATGTCAATATTCAACAATTTACCTGTGAAGTCACCAATTTAATCTTCTCGCTTTCTTTCCCATCATGTAGCTGATATGTCTCATAGTGGTAGTTCTGCTTCTCGACAATTGCATTCCCGAATGCTTGATCTTCACTTTCATGGATGCAATCTAACCATAATGATAGCCCACCAAAATTGTTGCAAGAACCGTCTACACATTGTTTTAAGTAACGTTTCTGCCCATCTTGCCTCGGACACATTATGCTATGGATGAAATCTCTAGATGACATTGGCGGTATTGTACTTGAGCATTCCTGCACATGGTTAGGATGCAAAAAATGATGTATATGTGCAAATGTATGTTGAATATAGTTCAAACTCTATGTGGTATCTACAAAAACAAGTGTTTTGGATGGTATTGATTCTAACATACCAAGGCTTGCATTTTTCAAAAGATCTTTGCCCTATCCTTAGCTCTACGTGGGAAACTTTAAACATCTCGAATAGTTGAGTTTGTGTCATTTCAAGATAATGTTTAACATGAGGTTCATTGTTTCTAGAACCCCTACAATGTTTTAACACATCCTTCATGTTAGAATAAGGCCTAGTGTTATCGTGCCAAAACGTGTACACTAGGCCCTTCCCTGCTTCAACTAACTTCATGTCTTTGTGGGGCAACCTACCGCTAAATTCCCATAATGTTTCCAATTGTCCCTCTACATCAAGGTTGTCTCTTCTTACTGAATATTTTTTAAGTGTCTTTGGATGTAAAGGCACAATTTGTGATGTGCATTTAAGTAAATGACGTTGTCTTGTGGACCTACATACAATTGATTCAGCCAATACACGACAAGCCACATTACAGTCCTGTGAACAAGTTTTTTTACCAATCGACGTGAATGCAGCAGCAAGAGATTTAACAATTTGGTTACTTGATTCGATATTCTTTATTGTTCTTATGCCTAAATTTGTTCTAACAGTTGCCATATTTCTATATTTTAGCAAAGCTAAAAACAATTGGCATTTACCGACTTCGGATTTGTTATCAAAATATTGTTTCATTATTTGAGAACAATGACGAAGGATAGTGCGTTTAGCCACCTTACCTTCCATGGAATTTGATTCGCTCTCGTCCACTTGTATGCGTTTAGGAGTTCTCTTTCGTTTTGATGCAAAATTTCTTGCCATTTGAAATGTTAGAGTGACGTTTACATCCTGTAACACCCCGGTTTTGACCCCGCTTGCATTAAAGATACATGATGTATATATTGTAATTAATCATGGTGAGGAGCTAAAGGAAAAATCCCCACCATTGATTTGGTTGTGTTATGTTTCAGCAATTGGGATCATTGCCGATGGTATATCATGCTATCTGGCACATAATAGTTTTGCATCATGTAAATATGCACATTCATTAAAATAAACCTACATCTAGCTACGACGACGCAATGTTAAATGAAAAGGGTATGATTTCCTAAGGTTAAGGTGGGGGGGGGATTGTCTAACCCGTGAGATCCATTGGGGAAAAGCCATGTGTCAGCCACTAAACTGCTATTAGTTGAGGACAGTTATTTGCTGAGTAGTGGTGGGTGGCAGGCCTATCCACACGCACCCTCCTCCAGCTGGGTCATTCCATTCACGTGGGGGAAAGGAAACCAACAGAAAATGCTGCCACTCTCCCACTCTCTCCAGTATGCTCCCCTTCACGCACCGTTTGGGAAAACTATCCATCGTTTTTGGCTGTTCATTTTCCACAAACAGAGGGAGATAAAAAGGACTCATGATTCTATGTGGGGGGTTCGTTCTTCCTTCTCTCACACTGATTGCCAGTCTATGGATAGGATCTTCCTCCTATTCACGTAGGGGATTGTTCCCCCTTTTCCCATTGTCGATTGTGTAATGTGATGTGGCTTCATTGTTGAGAAGGGACCATTGTTTTCCCACATTTGCTAGCTGTGTTTGGACGGTGTAATGGCATGTTACTTGATCGTTGAACCATGGCTATTGTCTTCCCTGATCGGTGGCTGCTATGAGCACCTATGTGGTGTTGGTTGTGTTTTCCTCCATGCTTTAGAGCTATTGTAGGTTACAATTGTGTTGTTTTGGCCATGATAGGGCCAAGAATAACTCAGGGACTGTTTTCCCTTGTCAAAGTTGTAATTGCTGGTTTTACTACATGCATGCAATGATTGGTCTTTAGATTGTGTCGAGTGGAATTGAAGGGTGGGTATGCTTGAGAAACCTGGGTTTGGGATCCATGCAGACAGAGTTAGATGGCTGGCTTTCTTCTCCACAACCACGGAAGAGCAATAGCAAGGGAAGTCAGGGCCCGAGGGAATGTGAAGCAGGGAATGGACTGATTCCTGGTGTCGGTTGTGTGTGGGTGTCTTAGAGGTCAGGCTAGCTCTAGTGTAGGCGTTCTTAGCTCTTCCATGAGCTCACCAGCTTAGCATTTAGCTTCTCCTAGATTCTTGATAGCCTGATAAGCCCTACTGCGTGGGCTTGGCTGATTTGTGTACCTTGGCTATGTGTAAGCCTGCTTCGTCCCTTATTCCTTGGGGAATCATGCCCAACTCAGGGGTGGCAGTGTTGCTGAGATATTGATGAGCACGCTGGCCTATGGTTGGGTGGAAATTTGCAGTGGCATAGCTGGTTGCGGGACAAGTTCTTTATGAGATAAGTATCCTTGTCTATTTCTTGCCTGCAATTATGTTTACTATTAATGAACTATGATGAACATGTGTATGAATGAATGTTGTTTTGCTTCCGCTGAATATATGTATGATTATGCATCTTAGTATTTTTGATGTTTTAAGCATTTTATGTATGTTCATGTTCATGGGGCTAGTTTCCTGATCTGTTTGATGGTTTAGTAGCGTCCTCTTCACTGGTCGGAGGGTCAGGGATGTTACAGTATGGTATCAAATTCAAGTTACAGCATGGGCCTGAATGGGCCATGAAAGGTCAGGCAAGTTTCCTTTTGCCCAACAAAAATCAGAAGGAATCTATGCATGACAAGAGAAATTTGGAAAATTCCTCTAAATATTGGGATCATCAGATCATTAGAGGACTTAGTTTGAAGTCCCGTTGATGCATCGAATCACCTAAGAGGAAGGCCACCTGATGGGAACCACGGAAGAAAAAATTCGAAAGTTTCTCCAAGTGTTCAAGCTGTTGGCTGTCGGAAAACTCAGTGGGACGCACCTTCGACGCATCGAAAGTTTTAGGTGGAAGGGTTTCCGATGGTGCCGGTGGAGAAAAGACGAAGGAAAGAAAATTTTGGAAATTTTTTTCTAAGTCTAATCGTTGGAGATCGACGGAAGTTAGTTGATTTCATCGCCGATGATTAGATGATGGGAATGAAAAACCATCGGCGGAGATCCTGTGAAGGTCGCCGAAACGCCGACTCGCTTAGTCGAGACCATCGGTGGAAGTTAGGTTATAGAACTGCCGATGACTACATCAGAAACATTTAGCTGATTGCGCACCCACCGTTGCAGTTGGTTAGTGGACTATCCTTCCGATGGATAGTGGCTTCAACCGTTAATGCCGCAATGACTAGTGCTTCCAACAGCCGATGAGAAGAAAATTTTGAATATTTGTTGAGTATAAGGTTGTTGGAAAATAGATGAAGTTCAAGCTGAAACATCGGCTCAGCTCAATTGAGGGACACCGAAACGGTGGTAGAAGATAGAGGATATGAGCCTCGAGACCATCGGCAGAAGTGTTGCAGCTGCAACATTTTCCCAAAATTCAAAAAAAAATTGGTCCCTCCTTTTATTTCTTTTTGCTTAGCTCCTTGGTTTTATTGGATGTTTGATCAAGATTGGCTTTTATGCCAGCAATGTTTCACGAATTGTATTGATTTTTCCCTGCCATCGGAAGTGTTTTAGACTATTGAGTCAGGAGTCTTGTTATCTGCACGCTCGCCATTGTGGAAAAGAACAGGACATCAAGTCCGATTCAAGTGTTATTGGTCTCCGATGCATTTTTCTTTATCGGCAGCTGTATTAAGATCCCGTCGAAATGTTTGTGCATACGTTTTCTGTCGTTGCGGAGGAAGTATCATGAATTTCCCTGATTGTTGTATGATCCTCTTCTGATCGCCATCATTTTGATTCGTAGATCATTACGTTTTCAGCTTCTGTCGTTGCGGCTCTGGAAACCACTATCCTTCCGATGTAGTTTGTTTGTTTTCCACATGACTGAAGTTTTGTTTGATTTTTAACCTCCGATTTTGATTGGTTCGTGAAACTCGGTGCCTTTATGGGCAGCTCTTCAACTAACTATTGGTCCGAGGCCTTGGCTTGGCGAGCTCCGGTGTGAAGTTTATTTATTTCTCCTGTCGACGCCATTGCGGGTCTCCTAACCATTTCATCATCTGCGGTTGCGGAGGCGATACTGATAGGATCGTTGATCCCATAGCCATTCCATCTTCTGATTGTTTTATTCTTTCCCGCCGATTATGTGTTAACCGTGGCGTATGTATTGGGGTCGGGGTTTATTATTTTTTTATTGTTATTTTGCACATTGCCTATGCTGTCGTTATCGCTTGAGCAGACCAACGTACTCGTTGTCGGTACCTCACTCCTAGGCGGCTCCACCATGGAGGTTTGCGGTTTTTTCTTGATCAGTCACGCAACACATTGCCAGGTAGGCCTTGATTCCCGTTTACTTTTTCCGTTCGATTGGTTGGACTGATTTTGTCGCCCTTAGTTAATTCCCCATCTACGGTTAATGGATACCTAGCTTTCCATTTTTAGTGCACATATATAATTTATATGGGTGGTATGGATACTTGGTGGGGGGTTTTGTTTTGCTTGACGATTGAGTCCATAGTCGTTATGAGCTTGCAGCCCGCACTCGACTATTTGGGGAACTGGTGTAGACAACCATTATGCTGTCCGTACCAGTTTCCCCTAGCTTGTGTTTGGCCGTCCGGGGAGGGTAGTTCCCTGTTTAGTTGTAGGAGGAGGGTGCTTCTTGTTTATTTCAGAGATTCTAGGGTTGTTGTTTCCTAGCATGCATGGTCACCCGCATTTTCTTATAGGCTAGGGTAGCATTTTGAAGTTATGGCCCACTTAGAATGAGATTGGTAAATTTGAACACAAGCCACGGATCAAATTAGGGTTTAGGATGCATTATCTATTCAGATCTTGATGCGAGTGCCCTTTTTAAGGGGTAGCTTTATCTTATTCTCCACATCCAAGCCGAATGTATCAAATGTTTAAGAGGCACCGCCTCTTTCATCTTATGATTTCTTTGTTCAACCACCTTTCTATCATTACCACCAACCTCAAGCTTACAATGAGTTAAGTGCACTATCACAATGCAGTATCCTTCACATGGGATTAGGCATCTTATTTTTCGTGTAACGATTTAGTTCATAGTGCCGAGAGGAAATTTTTTTCTTCATTGAAAAAAGCCATGATATTCTAAGTTAATTCTGCAAATGTTGGTCATGAGCTGGTTTTAGCCTTTTGGCAAATTGATTTTATGCGGGAACATTTGGTTTAAGTATTGTTTGTTTATTTTCATCGCTGCAATCATGTTTAGCCTTGACGAGGTAAAATGCTCATACAGATTGTCTCTATTTTTGAATGTTATCTAGAAATGGCCCAACAGAACCTAAATGATTTTGTGTATGACAGGGAAATTCTTCAGAATTCGAGATGTCTAAACAGCAGAAGAAGAAGGCTCCCATAGTAGAGGAGGAACCCGAGGTGGAAATTGTCACCAAAATTGAATACACTTATGAAGATACCAAATGCATAGTGGGTGTGGGACTTCAATATAAATGGGGGGAATTCTACAGACTAATAACACACCGAGAGGTACCTGACACCAGTTTTGAGTAGGAAACCATATATGCAAATATAGAGAGATCTGTGCTGATGAGAGTTGCTACTAGACCTGAGCTTTTCCCGTGATCAAAGGTGATTGGATGGATTCTTCCCAGGGCAAATGTAACCACCATGATTTTGGAAAATGTTGACAAATAGGGTTATGCTGCTTATAGACCTGTGTATGTATCACTGGCCTACCACTTACCAGAAGCCCAGGTGTACTTGATTGAATACTGGATGAATACAATTTATCTAGACCTAGTCGAGACACTGAAGAGAATGCTGGTGCCTGGAAAAAGTTTCAAGACTAGGCCATCAGGGGAATATGATACTGCCACTTTGAGGACCCCTTACAAGTTCATTGCCCTGATGTTGAATAGTATTTTCGGGAGGGCCCACAGTAAAATCTTTAAGTTGGAGTGGGTGCCTATTATCTTCTATGTTGCAACACAGGGGACAGTGTTCAATTGGGAAAACATTGTGTCCAACAGCCTCTCAACTTGGATTACTTCAGCATTAGGAGGGGTGTCCCAGAAGAAATCAGAGTTCTATATGAGCTCTATACTGATTGATTGCATACTATGCAACCAACCCTTTCCTAATCTAAGGTGTATCTGGGACCGAGAGAGAACACCAGTCTACTCAGCTTACAAGCCACTATGGGCACACAAGTACCACAGTCACTATAGAGAAGTGTGTGAGCACTTCATCATGCTGTTATATACATTGATCTTCTCAAAAGAGTGCAACTACATGTCGGAGGAAGCATTGAAGGTTATTGAAGAATTTGCAAACTACTACTTAACGGAGGATGGATTGTATTTCAGAATGTATGGATGCTCCAGAGCACCCTCACTACTGCCAAAATATGCCACTGACTATGTAGTGCACAAGGAGGCAGTTAGGAAATTCTTCTTAGATGGCATAGGGATATTTTTATTTGAACATAAGAAAGTGGCTTATCCTCCCTTACCAGGCTTATCCTCCCTTACCATTTAATTTGGGGAGCTATAAGTTCACAAGAGTGAAGAAAGCTAACGAATTTGTGGAAGAATTGGGGAAGTTCCATTTTGGGGAAATAAATTTCTATATGAACGATTCCCGGAATAAAGTGGTAGAGCACTGCAAGGAGGCAAATGTACATTTTGAATACACAAGCCATTGGGATAAAGATGAATCCATTTTTCGCAGTCCAAAAAATATAACGGCCTTAAGAAGAAGATTTAAAAAGAAAATCACCACCAAAGGCGAGAAAGGATAGGATGAGCAGAAAAAGGAAAAAGAGGAAGAGGCTAGAAAAAGAGATGAAGATGCTAGGAGACTAGCACAGGAAGCCGAAAGCTGGCTCAAAGGTAAGGAGGAAGAAAAAAGAAACGTTGAACAAGAAGCAGCTAGAAAGGCAAAAGAAGCTGCCTGGAGTGAAGAAGAGGAGAAGAAAAGGAAAATGGATGAGGAACTAAGGAAGCAGGAAGCAAAAAGACTAAAATTGATGGAAGCAGTGACTGAGCAATAAGCTTCCGATCCTGTAGATAGTCAGGCTCAGGACCTGGGTAACCCTGATATTCAAGATCCTGAGGCAGGTGCTGGTAGCACAATAGGATAGGCTATGGTCCCTACCCTAAGGCTAATTCCTTTCGAGCATAAGAAAGGGGAGGAGGTATCGGATTTCAACACTATTTTTTATGACAGGGAAAGAAAAATAATAGTTAAGAGGACCGAGAGGAAGGTCGAGACTGGGGGGCAGTCAGGTAAAATGATAAATGATACAACAGTAGTATATGGGACAGACAAGGACCCCAGATTCACCATCAGAGTTGGGGCTTCATTTATCCATGCTTCTGAGGACAATGTAGATCGGATAATGACTAATCTTGAATAGTCAAAGAAGTCAGTTGCCCAGCTAAAGGATACCCTAAGAAGAGAAAGGGAGGAAAATAGTAGATTGAAAAGAAAATTTGAAGACATACAACATGAAATACAGTCTTCAAAAGCTGAGCTCCAGTTCCTCCAACTAGAGAAGATATCTCTGGAGGCTTCCCAAGAAAGTCTGGATAAATTGCAGCAATAATGTCAAGGGTTGAGAACAAAAAAGGATGAGTTGAAGACGGTATGTGAAAGTCTTCACACAAAAAAGGAGCAGATGCTAGGTAAAATAGGGGAGTTGGAGCTACATAAAGCTACATTGGAGGAATCTGAGAGGCAATCTCAAGGGTGGACTGCAGAGCTTAAAGGACAGGTTACCTCATTAATAGTAGCTCTAGAAGAGGCCAAGGAACAACAAGTCAACCTTCAGCCTTTCAAGGAGCATGTTCTATCACAAAGGAGTAAGATGCACCAGCTGCAAGTAGCCATAGAGGAAGAAAGGTGCAAGATCTTGTAGGTAGACAATCGGTTAGAAGAGATTTTGCAAACCTCTTCATATTTTGTAGACATATCGCAAGACATCTTAGAAGTTTTAACAGGAAGAATGGCAAGATTAGAAGCAAATGAAGAAACCCCTGTAGATCTGCCATCAAAAGATCAACAAGCACTGAGGCAAGACTATGATTCACTGGAGTTTTCCATAAACACAGCCGAAGAATTCAAGAAGGTTGTCAAGAAGATAAAGGGGGATTGTGCAGAGTTCCTCAGAATACTTTTGATTACTTATAATCTTTTCCAGGTTGAGGCTGAACAGAGAATGGATACCTTTCCAGAACACAGCCTGTTTTTGGAGATGTTTCAAAGGAGGTATCAGGAAGATGAACAAAGGGTGCAACACATCAAGGCCCTAGATGAGCAGACCTTGAGTAAGGAAGTAGCTCATTCCGCAATTAGTGTGTAGCTGCTAGAGGACCAACTTCGCCTGAGCACAGCCATAATAGAAGTAATAAGAAATCAGGCCGCTAAATTTGAAATTAATATTCGTTTCTTAGAACCTTCCAAGTTCGAAAGCACTGCCTCAGAGGCTTCAGCGTGGAAAAAGCTCTTGAATAGATAAGCGGGACCCTCCTCATAAGCACTTTATTTGTTTATTGTAATATATTAAAGAATAGTATGGGAGGTGAAGCGTTGGGGAAGCCTAAGAGTTGTTTGTGGGCAGCCCAACAGTTTTTCTCTTTTTGTATAAATATAGAAGATTTAGATAGGAGGGGTTCTTTTTCCCAGAGAAACTTCTGAGCTACTTGTTGTAAGAGGAACTACTTCATTTTGCAATAATGAAATTACAAATTTTTTCCTGTTGGAGAAAGTGTTGTGTGGAATGTTCAAATGTGATGAAATGAATAATGTTGAAGGGGAACTATTTCATTTTCAGCTACGTTTCATTAACTGTGAGAGCGTTCTAACTTTCTGAACCTATTTTCTTATTTGAATATTCTCTGGTTTATTATGTGCTAATTTCCACTATGAGTAATGGATGTTTTAACAGGTGACGAGCTATCTTGTCGTGTTTATCTTTATTCATGTTTATATGTCTTGATTCTAAGAACAACTATCTGTGATTTATCTTAACATGTGAATAGTGTTACATTTCTCATGAATTAATAATCTCGCTCCCTAGGGATAACTTAGTTAGATTTTGCTTTTTTTAGTTGTGTGTGATTTAGATGCAAGAGAGTCTAAGACGAGAGGTAAGAACCTGTGCATCACATTATGGCCACTCCTTGCATTCTTCATCAATCTGCATCTTAGATAGGCACTTGCACATCATACTTAAAGTCAAAAATACAAAAATATACACGGTGGACCGGGCCGCAACCGTAAAACCCTTTTGTTTTTGTTACTTGACCTATGGTAGCCGGACCGCAAACCAGACGGATTCCCTACACCAAATAGCCACGGTCTAGTTGGGAACGTTGACTGGAGAGAATCCCTTGCTGTTGTTGCCTGCGAATTTCCAGTCCTCAACAGTTTCTGGCACTAGAAGGAGGGCCACCAGTGCATGGCTGACCGGGGAAATCCATTTCCTCGAAATAACTCCACCAGTGATATTTTTGAAAGAATTTTGTTCCTTGATCCAAATACTAAAGAGAATAGAGAACATTTTCCTGCTGTGGACAACCAAGTAGTAAATGATCTGAGAAGACACACACAGGCTTATGTAAAGAGTATTGGAGGATTACCCATTATCCCTGATTTACCTTGAAGAGAATACAAGAAGAAATACCATCCCATCTTGGAATATTCAGTGTTGTTTGTAGATTTGGAAGAGTTAGTAGAAGTAGCATTACAGAAGGTTGTTCAGCCATTGAATCAAGTAGGCCCAAACACACCTTACTGTTCTCCTGCGCGTACTCTTGTTCCTTCACCTCCTGACTCTCCACCCAGACTCATGGCAGGTGTAAATGCAAACCAGCCACCTAACCCACCAAATCCACCACCGGCTTGGAAAGCCAGATCACCCTTGAACCTAACACCTCCGTTGCATGACTTACCTCAAGATTTTGAGAAGTTGCTACCTAAGTTTGATCCAAATGAGAAGGTTGTAGTAGATGACCATTTTCAAAGTTTATATTTGGAAATAGAAGGCTTAAGGGCTGGGGAACATGAGGATGTAGTTTGTAGAATTTTTCCACACACCCTTAAAGGAGCAGCAGTATCATGGTATTTTGGTTTGCCTGCAAATTCTATCCCAGATTGGGATACCTTTGAAAGGATTTTCAAAAGTAAGTATGCAGCCCAAAAGATGCATGCAGAACTAATGAAAGGTTTAGGCGCTTTAAAAAAAGAAAGGAAATAAAAGGTACACAGTTTCACTCAAAGATATTATCCTTACCTCAAGAATTTCTATGCAACTGATAAGCCCTCTGATAAAGTTCTAATTGAGTATTATACCTCAGCTTTAGGTCCTGACTTGGCTATGTTCACAAAAGCTCAAGTTAAGCCTATGTTAGCAAAGACTTATGAAGAAGCAGAAAGAGTAGAGGCTGAAAAGGAAAGTATAGAAGATTATCTCAAGCAATCTGGAGAAAAAACTTCCAGGAAAAGAGCCTTATTGTTGTCTAAACCTAAAGAGGAGCAATCACATGATTTTGAGGGAATGTTAAAGATGATGCAAAATATTTCCAATAGAATAATAGATTTGGAGAAGGAAAAAGAAGCTCAAAAAGCTTATAAGGCTGATTACAAAAAAAGAGAAGATAACAACCAATTCAAGACCCCTCCGCACGGTTCAGCATTAATGAATCTGACAGAGGTAGGGATGGATAATTTTTGCACTTTTCACCAACAACCCCATTCTTAAAATAATTGTCCTCAATGGTTAAATTCAATGACGTTGGTGATGAACCATCTTTTGGATTCTAAATTGACTGAGGATAGTGATGAAGAGGAAAAGGGTAGTAAGACCATAGAAAAACAAGAGAATGATACCATGTTTTTATGGGATTGTGTCTCGCTGTTTGATACAAAAAAAAAGTACTCTGAAACCTAAGAATATACCAATGACAACAAAAGGCCTGGATTTGGTAAATAAAGACAATTCAATGATCTCTAAGATTAAGAAGTTGCAAGAGAATGTCAGGAAACAACCCAAGAACAATGTTGATGGAAAAATGCCTGAAATCACCATTATCAGCCAAGATCTAAAGCAAATAAACAAGCCTGCTAAGCCTATGGAAGACCAAGTAGGTGTTAACAAAGAAAATACTAAAAGTCCTGAAGAACCAGAGGAAGAGATACCCACCGAAAACCACCCTGTAGAGGAAGAGGTCGACTCAATTGGGGAAGGGAAAACTAGGTTTAAAACCCTACCTTTCCTTTTGACTTTAGAAATTCTAAACCATAAAGTGCATAATTGTTTGGTAGATTCTATATCATTAGTGAATGTTATGCCACTCGTGGTCTTCAAAAGAATTAATGGGAAGCCCAAACCTACTGCTTGGGAGGTTACTCAACTAGATAGAACCAGTGTCAAAGTAGTTGGGGAAATGGAAAGTGTTCTCATTCGTTTATCTGCAAATGAAAAGATATGTCAATTTATTGATATTGTGGTGGCAGACATACCAGATGGGTATGGACTGATTCTGAACCAAGACTGGTCTGCAAGTTTAAAGGGGTATTTTGCTTCAGATTGTTCACATCTATGGTTGCCTCATAAAGGGGTCCCAAATCGGCTCAAAATTTTAAGGGAACCTTACATGAAGCACACTATCACTAAGTTGGAAGAAGGAAATAAATCTGCAAATTCTGTTTTGGGGAATTATCTGATAGAGCTTGAACTAAGAAAACATGCATCAGAAGAAGCCAGCAGTATGACTGACACTCAGCCTGATCTCCTTCAATGTTCACGGGCTGATGAGATTGATTGTAATTTAGTAGACAAAGTTTCGGTTTCAAAAATAGCAGAATTAGATCATGGTTAGGTATTTCACTTCTGCAATCAAGCCTAGCCCCTTGGATCATAGGTTGATAGAATTTTAGGGGTGGACACAGAATTGATCAGGTAGTGGTTGGTTCTCAAATTTTACTTTGATTTTTGATTTGATGACCTTGTACATAAATATCTTGATGTAGTTTTACTTTGATTTACCGCTGTTGTTTCTGGTTATTTTGGTTTGTTTTTGAATAAAAGAGGCAAACTTTTGGTTGCATGGAAAGCATCAAGGTTCTCGATTAACTGGAATCTTTGGGATAAGACTGTGTATTCTTGGTTGAACTAATAGAATCTCTTCTAGTAAGTAGTTTTCCTAAATGGCTATATGCTCATTGAAGTCCTTCTTAACCCGTGAAAATAACTCAGAATCAGAAGGTCTAGAATACTATTTCGAGGCTCCATCCACTTCACATCTAAGGTGTCCTAGGGGGTGATAGAAAAGGACACATGGAAATGAAGCAAGGTAAATAGTCTATTATATATAAATGATCCCATGCCATGATTTTAAAAGCGTAAAGGCTGTTAAGAGTCAAAACTCCTGAAAGAAGCAATACATATCAAAGCAAAGTATCATAAACATGAATATCAATCTGCCAAAAGTTCTTCTCCATCCATGAGCTGAAAAGTAAATACATCTCTCACACAAAAGGACACTATGGATAGAAGAGCCTGAATAAAATTCAGAAAGAAAGGCACATGGAGGACTCAAAAGAACAAAATTTCAAAAGGCACAAAAGTGCAATTGGCATGGGAATGAGGAACAAATGAATAGCTCTGTTTACCATATGTTACGATCCTGTGGTGTCCAAGCTAGAAACTACCCAAAGATAGAGGTAAAATAAAACTCACCTACTAAGCCTCGAAAGAGTTATCCAGACTTTGAATATTTTGGTGTTCCCATTTCCAAAGAATGGACTGTCATCAATGATTTAAGTGCATGTGTTTTCCATTTTATGAATGCAAGCATCTAGAAGAATTCAACTTATGAGTTAAATGATTAAACAATCTTTTACTGGGAAGAAGTTGATTCAGAAATTTGGGGTTCACCAGGTAGTCGCCAATTGTTGCAACTGCAACATTTTCCCAAAATTCAAAAATAAATTTGGACCCTCCTTTTATTTCTTTTTGCTTAGCTCCTTGGTTTTGTTGGATGTCTGATCAAGATTGGATTTTATGCCAGCAATGTTTCACGGATTGTATTGATTTTTCCCTACCATCGGAAGTGTTTTAGACTATTGAGTCGGGAGTCTTCTTATCTGCACGCCCGCCATTGTGGAAAAGAACAGGACATAAATTCTGATTCAAGTGTTAGTGGTCTCCGATGCATTTTTTTTATTGGCAGCTGTAGTAAGATCCCGTCGGAATGTTTGTCCCTACATTTTCCGTTGTTGCGGAGGAAGTATCACGAATTTCCCTGATGGTTGTATGATCCTCTTCCGATCCCCACCATTTTGATTCGCAGATCATTACGCTTTCAGCTTCTACCATTGCGGCTCTAGAAACCACTATCCTTCCAATGTAGTTTGTTTGTTTTCCACTTGACCGAAGTCATGTTTTATTTTTAACCTTCGATTTTTATTGGTCCGCGAAACTCGGTGCCTTTATGGTTTTCGTTGTTGCGGCTCTTCAACTAACTCTTGGTCCGAGGCCTTGGATTGGTGAGCTCCGATGTGAAGTTTATTTGTTTCTCCTATCGACACCATTGTGGGTCTCCTAACCATTTCATCATTCGTCGTTGCGGAGGCGATACTGATAGGATCGATGATCCCGTAGCTGTTCTGTCTTCCGATTGTTTTAGTCTTTCCCACCGATTATGTGTTGACCATGGTGTATATATTGGGGTCGAGGTTTATTATTTTTTTATTGTTATTTTGCACAATGATGTCGTTATCGCTTGAGCAGAACAACGTACTCGCTGTCGGTACCTCACTCCTAGGTGGCTCTGCCGTGGAGGTTTGTGGTTTTTTCTCGACCAGTCGTGCAACACATTGCCAGGTAGGCCTTGATTCCTGTTTAATTTTTTCATTCGATTGGTTGTACTGAGTTTGACGCCCTTAGTTAATTCCTCATCTGCGGTTAATGGATACCTATATTTCCATTTTTAGCGTGCATATATAATTTATATGGGTGGTATGGCTGCCCGGTGGGGGGTTTTGTTTTGCTTGATGATTGAGTCCGCAGCCGTTATGAGCTTGTATCCCGCACTCGACTGTTTGGGGAACCAGTGCAGATGGCCATTACGATGTCCGCACCAGTTTCCCCTAGTCTGTGTTTGGCCATCCAGGTAGGGTAGTTCCCTGTTTAATTGCAGGAGGAGGGTGCTTCTTGTTTATTTCAAAGATTCCGGGGTTGTGGTTTCCTAGCACACATGGTCGCCCACATTTTCTTCTAGGCTAGGGTAGTATTTTGAAGTTACACCTCGCTTAGAATGAGATTGGTAAATTTGAACGCAAGCCATGGATCAAATTAGGGTTCAGGTTGCATTATCTATTTAGATCTTGATGCGAGTGCCCTTTGCAAGGGGTAGCTTCCTCTTATTCTCCACGTCCAAGCTGAATGTATCAAATGTTTAAGAGACACCGCCTCTTTCATCTTATGATTTCTTTGTTCAACCACCTTTCTATCATTACCACCAACCTCAATCTTACAGTGAGTTAAGTGCACTGTCATAATGCAGTATCCTTCACATGAGGTTAAGTATCTTATTTTCCGTGTAACGATTTAGTTTGTAGCGCTGAGAGGAAAAAAATTTATTCATTGAGAAAAGCCATGATATTCTAAGTTAATTCTACAAATGTTGGTCATGAGCTAGTTTTAGCCTTTTGGCAAATTGATTTATGCGGTAACATTTGGTTTGAGTATTGTTTTTTTATTTTCATCGCTGCAATCATGTTTAGCCTAGACAAGGTAAAATGCTCATACAGTTTGTCTCTATTTTTGAATGTTATCTAGAAATGGCCCAACATAACCTAAATCATTTTGTGTATGACAGGGAAATTCTTCAAAATTCGACATGTCTAAATGGCAGAAGAAGAAGGCTCCCATAGTAGAGGAGGAACCCGAGGTGGAAATTGTCACCAAAGTTGAATACACTTATGAAGATACCAAATGCATAGTGGGTGTGGAACCCGAATATAAATGGGGGGAAGTATACAAAATAATAACACACCGGGAGGTACCTGACACCAATTTTGAGGAGGAAACCATATATCCAAATATAGAGAGATCTACGCTAATGAGAGTTGCTACTAGACCTGAGTTTTTCCCGTGCTCAGGGGTGATTGGATGGATTCTACCCAGGGCAGATGTAACCACCATGATTTTAGCAAATCTTGACAAATAGGGTTATGGTTCTTATAGACCTGGTTACATATCACTGGCCTACCACTTACCAGAAGCACAGGTGTCCTTGACTGAAGACTGGCTAAAGACAATTAATCTAGACCTAGTCGAGACAATGAAGAGAATGCTGGTGCCTGGCAAAAGTTTCAGGACTAGGCCATTAGGGGAATATGATACTGCCACTTTTAGGACCCCTTACATGTTCATTGCCCTGATGCTAAATAGGATTTTCAGGAGGGCCCACGGTAAAAGATTTAAGTTGGAGTGGGTGCCTATTATCTTCTATGTCGCAACACGAGGGAAAGTGTTCAATTAGGCAAACATTTTGTCCAATAGCCTCTCAGCTTGCATTGCTTCAGCATTAGAAGGGGTGTCCCAGAAGAAATCAGAGCTCTATATGAGCTCTATACTGATTGATTTCATACTATGCAACCAACCCTTCCCTAATCTGAGGTGTATCTGGGACCGAGAGAGAACACCAGTCTACTCAGCTTACAAGCCAATGTGGGCACACAAGTACCACAGTCACTATAGAGAAGTGTGTGAGCACTTCATCATGCCATTATATAAATTGATCTTCTTAAAATAGTGCAACTGCATGTCAGAGGAAGAATTGCAGGTTATTGAAGAATATGCAGACTACTACTTAACGGAGGATGGATTGTATTTCAGAATGTATGGATGCTCCAGAGCACCCTCACTACTGTCAAAATATGCCACTGACTATGTAGTGCACAAGGAGGTAGTTAGGCAAGTCTTCTTAGATGGCATAGGGAAATTTTTATTCGAACATAATAAAGCGGCTTATCCTCCCTTACCATTTAACTTGGGGAGCTATAAGTTCACAAGAGTGAAGAAAGCTGATGAATTTGTGGAAGAACTGGGGAAGTTCCATTTTGGGGAAATAAATTTCCACAAGAACGATTCTCGGAATAAAGTGGAAGAGCACTGCAAGGAGGCAAATGTACATTTTGAATACACAAGCCACTGGGATAAAGATGAATCCATTTTCCACAGCGCCGAAAATATAACGGCCTTAAGAAGAAGATTTAAAAAGAAAATCAACACCAAAGGTGGGAAAGGATAGGATGAGCAGAAAAAGGCAGAAGAGGAAGAGGCTAGAAAAAGAGATGAAGATGCTAGGAGACTAGCACAAGAAGCCGAAAGATAGCTCAAAGGTGAGGAGGAAGAAAAGAGAAAAGATGAACAAGAAGTAGGTAGAAAGGCAGAAGAAGCTGCCCAAAGTGAAGAAGAGGAGAAGAAAAGGAAAATAGATGAGGAACTGAGGAAGCAGGAAGTAGAAAGACTAAAACTGACAGAAGTAGTGACAGAGCAATCGGCTTCTGATCCTGTAGATAGTCAGGCTCAAGACCTGGGTAACCCTGATATTCAAGATCCTGAGGCAGCTGCTGGCACCACAATAGGACAGGCTATGGTCCCTACCCTAAGGCTAATTCCTTTCGAGCAGAAGAAAGGGGAGGAGGTACCGGATTTCAACACTATTTTTTATGACAGGGAAAGAAAAAGAATAGTGAAGAGGACCGAGAGGAAGGTTGAGACTGGGGGGCAGTCGGGTAAAATGATAAATGATACAACAGTAGTATATGGGACAGACAAGGACCCCAGATTCACCATCAAAGCTGGGGTTGCATTGATCCATGCTTCTGAGGACAATCTAGATCGGATTATGACTGATCTTGAACAGTCAAAGAAGTCAACTGCCCAGCTAAAGGATAACCTGAGAAGAGAAAGGGAGGAAAGTAGTAGATTGAAAAGAAAATTTGAAGACATACAACATGAAATACAGTCTTCAAAAGCTGAGCTCTAGTTCGTCCAAGTAGAGAAGAGATCTCTAGAGGCTGCCCAAGAAAGTCTGGAGAAATTGCAACAGGAATGTCAAGGGTTGAGAATAGAAAAGGACGAGTTGAAGACGATATGTGATAGTCTTCACACAGACTAGGAGTAGTTGCTAGGTAAAATAGGGGAGTTGGAGCTAGAGAAAGCTACATTGGAGGAATCTAAGAGGAATCTCAAGGGCGGACTGCAGATCTTAAAGGATAGGTTACCGCATTAACAGCAGCTCTAGAAGAGGCCAGGGAGCAGCAAGTCAACCTTCAGCCTTTCAAGGAGCATGTTATAGCACAAAGGAGTAAGATGCACCATATACAAGTAGCCATAGAGGAAGAAAGATGCAAGATCTTGCAGGTAGACAGTTGGCTGGAAGAGATTTTGGAAACCTCTTCATATTTTGTAGACAGATCACAGGGCATATTAGAAGTCTTGACAGGAAGAATGGCAAGATTAGAAGCAAATGAAGAAACCTGTGTAGATTTGCCATCAAAAGATCAACAATCCCTGAGGCAAGACTATGATTTACTGGAGTTTGCATAAACACAGCCAAAGAATTCAAGAATTTTGTCAAGAAGACAAAGGGGGCTTGTGCAGATTTCTTCAGAAAACTTTTGATTACTTATAATCATTTCCAAGTTGAGGGTGAAAAGAGAATGGATAACTTTCCAGACCACAGCCTGTTTTTGGAGATGTTGCAAAGGAGGTATCAGGAAGATGAACAAAGGGTGCAACACATCAAGGCCCTAGATGAGCATACCCTGAGGAAGGAAGTAGCTCATTTCGTGGTTAGTGTGTAGTTGCTAGAGGACCAACTTCGCTTGAGCATAGCCAGAATAGAAGTAATAAGAAATCAGGCTGCTAAATTTGAAATTAATATTCATTTCTTAGAACCTTCTGAGTTCAAAAGCATTGCCTCAGAGGATTCAATGTGGAAAAATCTCTTGAATAGCCAAGCGAGACCCTCCTCATAAGCACTTTATTTGTTTATTGTAATATATTAAAGAATAGTATGGGAGGTGAAGCATTGGGGAAGCCTAAGAGTCATTTGTGGGCTTCCCAACAGTTTTTCTCTTTTTGTATAAATATAGAAGATTTAGATAGGAGGGGGGATTTTTCTCAGAGAAACTTGTGAGCTACTTGTTGTAAGATGAACTACTTTGTTTTGCAATAATGAAATTACAAATTTTTTCCTGTTGGAGAAAGTGCTGTGTGGAATGTTCAAATGTGATAAAATGAACAATGTTGAAGGGGAACTATTTCATTTTCAGCTGTGTTTCATTAACTGTGAGAGAATTCTAACTTTTTGAACCTATGTTCTTATTTGAATGTTCTCTGGTTTATTATGTGCTAATTTCCACTATGAGTAATGGATTTTTAACAGGTGACGAGCTATCTTGTCGTGTTTATCTTTATTCATGTTTATATGTTTTGATTCTAAGAACAACTATCTGTGATTTATCTTAACATGTGAACAGTATTAC
>LPNX010688331.1:1020503-1046564 GCA_001517045.1 Pseudotsuga menziesii
ATTACACATGAATTAATAATCTCACTCCCTAGGGATAGCTTAGTTAATTTTTTCTTTTTTTAGTTGTGTGTCATTTAGATGCAAGAGAGTCTAAGACGAGAGGTAAGAACCTGTGCATCACATTGTGACCACTCCTTGCATTCTTCATCAATTTGCATCTTAGATAGGCACTTGCACATCATACTTAAAGTTAAAAATACAAAAATATACATGGTGGACTGGGCCACAACCGGTAAAACCCTTTTGTTTTTGTTACTTGACCTACGGTAGTTGGACCGTAAACTGGAGTCACGGGCTAGTTGGGAACGCTGACTGGGGAGAATCCCCTGCTATTTTTTCCTATGAATTTCCAGGCCTCAATAAGAAGGTAAGTTTTGGTGAAAATCAATGGACGTAGTCGCCGATACGTCGGTGGAAAAGAAGGGAAGCTAGTTGGCTGAGCCACTGATATGGTGGTAGGAAGGAGAAGAAGATAACACGCAAGGATTTATGGAAAATTGTTAAGTCTGGAAAAAGAAATCGAAACTTTTCACTATCCTTCGGGAAAGGTTCTCTGAAGCTTCGTCGGAGATGGTTGCTAAAACAGAGCCACAGTTTCGAAGATGAATAGTCGACGAGAACATCGAAACGTCGGCAAAAGCTAGAGGATGAACCAGCCGATGCCATCGGCAAAATTTAGATGATAGAACCACCGATGCGGCGGCGGACATTGGAGGAAGTTAGTTGAACGGACCGCCAATGGACTTCATCGAAAAATATTAGAGGATTGGAGCACTGATCAAAAAAATTAGTCGTTCGTGAGTCCGTCGTTGCAGCTGTTTAGTGGCCTATCCTCTCGATGGACAATTGTTCCGACCGTCGACCAAAGAATTATAGTTGAAGAGACCGTCGATCGAAAGGGATTAGCGGTTGGTGAACTGTCATTATGGAAACCTAGAGAACTAGCTGTCCGATTAATAGAGAATCCGATCGTCAATGCCATAGTGGCCAGTGTACCTGATTGCCGATACGTCGTAGTCCTTGGCATCGTCGATAAATGATAAAGGGCTCGGAATCTTAGACGAATGGGGATCCGAAACGGCAGAAGATGTTAGTTGTTTGACCGCCAATGAATAGTCCTTGGCATCGTCGATGCTGTCCAGAAAGCTTACATCAAAGAAATATAGTCGAGGGAACCGCCGATACAGCAAAAACTTATAGCTGATAGGACTGCCGATAAGCAGCGGGGAAAATTAGTGGTTTTGGCCGCCGAAACATCGGAACATTAGTTGGGATGAGACCCGATCTTGTACAAGGAAATTTTGGTTTTTCGAAGTGGATTTTTCAAGCAGTTTTCAACTATTTTTCAGTGGATTTTTCAGTACTTCCAGGGATGAAAAGGAAGAAGAATTATAGGTGGCTGAAGTTGGAAATTCATACCAAAATACAGTTGTGTTTTTTTCCTAAATTTGATGACAATCATCATGTTAGAAGTGGTGTGGTTTTCACACCTGAGGTTAGAATGAAGCATGTGGATAGGAGTTGGAAAGCTTATCTAGCAGGGAACAAGGGGGAATCCCCAGAGTTTGAATGCAGTGCTGCAAAGTACCAGTGGCTGTCAGTATGGACAAACCAGTTGTTGTGTGGAAGAGGAGTTCCATACAAAGATGAGGGATTTGAAAAGGGAAAATTCCTTAAACCCTGCCTTGCCAAATTATAATTACATTTATAAGTTTCATACATGAAATGTATGAAGATATGCCTTGCATGCATAGGATATTGCATGTTGGTAAGAGTAGTGAGAATTATACATGTATAATGAAACACTAATGGTAATTATTGCATTGGTGTTGGAATTAGTGGGAAAACCAACGACAACTTGGACATGGCTAAATATGTTTTCGATGCTGATGAATGTGACCAGCAACCCTGCAAAGAAAGGGATAAGGCAACAAGCCCAGAATCAAAAGTTGGTGAGCAAATTCTGCAATCTCCTGCAAAGGACCAACCGAACTGGTAATGTCAAGGGTGTAAGTAGGACCCATGAAGGTAAGAGTTTAATTATGACAATTGCATGGAGTGGTAAAAGAAAAAGGTCTCATACCATGTGGGTATTTGAACTTTATACCGCATTCATAGAAAATTGTGTCATGCCTGTATTATGTTGTTATGAGCTTAGTAGCCCAAGGAAAGTAAGCACTGATGATCTTGATTATAGGCATGCATCCTATATGAAGTAGTCATGGTTGGGCCATGCATGGTATGTTTGAATGCATAGTATTCCTAAATCAATGCAAGGTAGCATTGAGTGGGTATGCATTAAAATATTTTATAAATCTTGTATTTATGCATTGAATGGATGCATATGAAAAGTATGAGTAAATGTTGTAGATATGCATACATGAGTACAGGTGCAAATGTTGTGATGCAATGCATGAATGCATAAAGATAGTGCATGTGTTATTATGAATAACTAATGGTTGAAATGATGAATTGATGACAGTTCTGGAACCATTTCAAGAGCTGATGTGAATGCAGGATAGTAAGTGCATGAAGAGGTTAGTCATGATCAATTGGCTACCGGAAATGCTCTATGGAAGAGCAAGGTGGTACAAATGATACGCTTGTGAAGTAAGAAGTATCTAAACCCTTAAATTGCATAAATGAGGAGACTGTACCTTGTAAATTAAAGTACGATAATGATTCATGAAGTGAATTATTTTTGGTAATATTGATATGCTAATAGTTGGAAGTCTTTGAATTTTATAAATTCTGAAAATGCTTCAGTGATTGTTGCAGCAATGAAAAAGTTATATGTGTCTAGACTTACTAAGTGTTTGGCTGATTGAAGTGAATTCAAGGTTCAGGTAGATTGTTTGGGGCATGGCAATGTGGGTAAGACCATGACAAAGGCCGAATTCCACCCCATGAAAGAGCCAAACCTCATGAGAAGAGTCTCATGGATGTAAAAATAGTTTGTATGCAGAATAAGTTGTCAATTTGGGATTTTAAATTTCAGAATTGAGAAGTTACTAACAACTACTAATCACTGTTGGCCTGCATAGAATTGTGTCAGGAGGACGTGTTGTAAGCGGATGTTCATGTTATGCCAGTAAGCATAAAAGTATAATGGGCATAGTGGTGTTGCTTACAAGAGACCAACAAATGAGGATCACCTCATTGCCAAGAAAATAAATTTCTGTAGTAGACAGAGTTGCAAACTCATATTGAATTTAATTACTAATGCCATTGCTTGGTTATGGAACAATCAAATTTGGATTGTATTAGTAGATACTGATTGACTGTTTGGTTGCTTGATGAATGTGCCTAGGGTACACAGTGCAGGAAGATCATGTGTGATGGCCTGCATGAGCCAAACTTCATGGGAAGGTTTTCCCCTATCTTGGAAATGGGTTTCAAGTGAAACTCCATTGGACATTTTGGAAATGTCTCATCTGCACTACATGTTTGGTAATCAACATGAGTGAGATGGTATGGATTATGTCGGTAAGACATGTGCGAATATGAAATGTAAAAAGGAGTTGGGATGGCAAACCGAGGGACTGTCAACTCAAAGAAGGGAGCCCCCATTCCTCCTTAACGAAGGAGTACTGCCTCGGCAAATGGATAAGCGTTTTCTGACCCTAGCTAAGAATATGCATATCAAATTGTTAAACTCAATATGCAGAGCATGTTTCGATTTTATTTCCAATATGGAAGATTGCTTGAGTATGAATAGGGCCTACATGGTTCACATTGGAAAGGGGTGCACACTTTCTCGATGTCGGTTCATGAAATGGTTTTCAATATTGATTACACCCTTGGGGTGGACGCACTCCTGGTGTCTCAATACTTGATAGTGAATGATATGAAATGCGATTCCAGTTTTAGAACAATAATGCTGATGAGTTGCTTATATTGCGTGTGTTGTCAGGCTAAATAGATGTAGTTTGGTGTTGCACACTAAATGGACTATGGCTTGGGCTCATCCTACCTCCTACTGAAGAGCACAGAGAAGGAGACATTTCAGAGGGACTAGAGAGCAGATAAGGGGGTGGTTTCTTGTGTTGTATGGGGTAGTGGAATTAGAGCTCACTGCTGGAAATGAAACTTGGAAATGGTAATGATAAAATTTCCTTCCCAGTTGGCATAAAGATGTACTAGAAGGAGATGTTGGGCTATTATATGCCTGGGGATCCATAGTAGGTCTTGGACCTGGAAATGGCCATTTATTGTTGATATAAGTGCATGTGTTATTGTTGATGGCCTAATAAACCCAACTGCATTGGCTTGGCTGATTGGTTGTTGATATAAGTGCATGTGTTATTGTTGATGACCTGATAAACCCAACTGTGTTGGCTTGGTTGATTGGTTGTTGATATAAGTTCATTGTTGATATAAGTGTATTGTTGATATAAGTGCAAGTGAATTTTGGACGGTCTGATAAACCTAACTAAAGGTTGGCTTGACTGTGTAATTATTTGATGTTGTGGAAATTGTGGAAACAGTACAGTGTTGGCTTGACTACCTATAGTCTGATAAACCCAACTGTTAGCTGGCTTGGCCAAGTAGCCTGATAAACCCAACAGTGTATTGCCTTGATTGGCAGCATCCTGATAAACCCAATTGTATATTGGCTTGGTTGGACGGTCTGGTAAACCCAACTAAAGGTTGGATTGACTGTGCCTAATATCTATATATATATATATATTGACTACCTATAGTCTGATAAACCCAACTGTTAGCTGGCTTGGCCAAGTAGCCTGATAAACCCAACAATGTATTGGATTGATTGGCAGCAGCTTGATAAACCCAATTGTATATTGGCTTGGTTGGACGGTCTGGTAAACCCAACTGAAAGTTGGATTGACTGTGCCTGATATATATATATATATATATATATATATATATATATATAAGGATGTTGTGAAGCAGCCTATGTACTGGCCTAACATCCAAGTCCATAGGAGATCCCAAGGCTTGCAAAGCGAAGCAGGATCCTGTGGACCAGCGAGGAAATGCACAATATAGATAAGTATTGAATTATTTTGCAATTTCTTGCTTATGAATATACATGTGTATATGATTTTATTATGATGTTTTAAGCTCTTGTTTAAGAGATAAAAATTGATGAGAATAAACTAAACATATGAATTTATTCAATGTTTGAATATAGGTATCGCTAGAAGTGAGGACTATGAAAGCATCCTAGGGGTGCATGTGGACATGTGACTGTCCTGAAGAGCTCAGAATGAGCAGTAATGAAAAAGGGTGCTAGTGAGACTGTGAAGTTCCTAGCAGCCAAGAAAAAACCATGTGGGGAGGCTCCATGGTTGAGAGGTTTGAAATAGATTGGAGACACTAAGTGTCATGATGAAGAGGGATTGGTCCAGCATTCACAGTGAAGTGAAAGACGCTGAGAGCACGAAAACCACAGTGGTGGTGTGGGTTCCAGGATGGAACAAGACAAAGAGGGGAAAAACTCTTGCTGCTCTCTCTTTCCTTTTGATTATACTTATGCATTGTGAAAACAAAAGATTGTTGAATGCATGTATGACTGAAAATAGAATGTGTGTATTTTCTTAAAGTAAATTGTGAATGCTGGAATAGTTAAATCCCTGCCCAAGAATGGACATGAATGAGCTCATGTGCCTGTTGGTAAGGCATGAAAAATATGAAAGTCTCCTTGATGAGACTTGGACTGTCATGCCAATTGGGCAATTAATTGACTGATTTTAATGCCTATATCATGCTTGGTCTAATAGAATCTCAATGATGCATTTCACAGGTGAGAAAAGTGAAATCCAGTAGAGCACATTGATCATGGTAGCTGACCAAAAGCTGTTGGACTTGGCTGGAAGTCTTATTCAAACAATTACCAAGACCCATGAAAATCTTGGAGATATGCTCAAGATACAGAAAAGTCCCTAGACTTGGGGATGACCTAAAAGTTGAGAACCAACAAGAGAAACTCGTGGAAGTCGAGGGGCTTGGTCCTGAAAGTTCAAGTAAATAATTGAACGTGGGACAGATCTACAAAATTTTGATGTGCAAATGGTATATGTATTCCTATGTATTGGAACATCGAGGACAGTGTTATTCCAAGGGGGAGGGGATTGTAACACCCCGGTTTTGACCCCACTTGCATTAAAGGTACATGATGTATATATTATAATTAATCATGGCGAGGAGCTAAAGGCAAAAGCCCCACCATCGATTTGGTTGTGTTATGTTTCAGCAATTGGGATCGTTGCCGATGGTATATCGTGCTATCCAGAACATAATAGTTTTGCATCATGTAAATATGCACATTCATTAAAATAAACCTATAGCCAGCTACAACGGTGCAACGTTAAATGAAAATGGCATGATTTCCTAATGTTAAGGGGGGGATTGTCTAACCCATGAGAGCCATTGGGGAAAATCCATGTGTCAGCCACTAAACTACTGTTAGTTGAGAGTAGTTATTTGCTGAGTAGTGGTGGGTGGCAGGCCTGTACACATGCACCCTCCTCCAACTAGGTCGTTCCATTCACGTGGGGGAAAGGAAACCAACAGAAAATGCTGCCACTCTCCCACTCTCTCCAGTCTGCTCCCCTTCATGCACCGTTTGGGAAAACTATCCATCATTTTTGGCTTTTCATTTTCCTCACACAGAGGGAGATAAAAAGGACTCATGATTCTATGTGGGGGGTTCGTTCTTCCTTCTCTCGATAGGTTCTTCCTCCTGTTCACGCATGGGATCGTTCCCCTTTTTCCCATTATCGACTATGTAATGTGTCGTGGCTTCATTGTTGAGAAGGGACCATTGTTTTCCCACGTTTGTTGGTTGTGTCTGGACGGTGTAATGTCCTGTCACTTGATCGTTGAACCATGGCTGTTGTCTTCCCTGATCAGTGGCTGTTGTGAGCACCTATGTGGTGTTGGTTGTGTTTTCCTCCACACTTTAGAGCTGCTATAGGTTACAATTGTGTTGTTTTGGCCATGATAGGGCCAAGAATAACTCAGGGATTGTTTTCCCCTGTCAAAGCTGTAATTGCTGGTTTTGCTGCATGCATGCAATGGTTGGTCTTCGGACTGTGTGGAGTGGGATTGAAAGCTAGGTATGCTTGAGAAACCTAGTTTTGGGAGCCACACAAACAGAGATAGATGGTTGGCTTTCTTCTCCACAACCCCGGAAGAGCACTGGTAAGGGAAGTCAGGGCCTGAGGGATTGTGAAGTAGAGAAGGGACTGATTCCTGGTGTCGGGTGTGTGTGGGTGTCTTAGAGGTCAAGCTAGCTCTGGTGTAGGCATCCTTAGCTCTTCCATGAGTTCACAAGATTAGCATTTAGCTTCTCCCAACTCCTTGATAGCCTGATAAGCCCTCCTGCGTGGGCTTGGCTAATTTGTGTACCTTGGCTATGTGTAGGCCTGCTTAGTCCCTTATTCCTTGGGGAATCATGCCCAACTCGGGGGTGGCAGTGTTGCTGAGAGATTGATGAGAACGCTGGCCTATGGTTGGGTGGAACATTGCAGTGACGTAGCTGGTTGCGGGACAAGTTCTTTATGAGATAAGTATCCTTGTATGTTTCTTTCCTGCAATTATCTTTACTGTTAATGAACTATGATGAACATGTGTATGGATGAATGTTGTTTTTCTTCCGCTGAATATATGTATGATTATGCATCTTAGTATTTTTGATGTTTTAAGCATTTTATGTATGTTCATGTTCATGGGGCTAGTTTCCCAATCTGTTTGATGGTTTAGTAGCATCCTCTTCGTCGGTCGGAGGGTCGGGGATGTTACACATCCACTACAGGCTGGCAACTTCAATTAGGAGATTGAACCACTGGCCATGGTTGTTGCTGAGTCACATTTGCATCGGGAGTAACATAATTATTGAAGTATTCACAAGATTGTCTATTTACTAATGGATCAATAATATCAACTTCCATATAACCAGCTTCCTTTAATGTTGCATTATCTTCCTCATCCTCTACGTCACATATCTGTTGAGGGGAAATGGGAACTATTTTCTCATGTAATGAATGCCGATGATTTCTTGAATCTTCCCTCTTTTTTTCTTTTTTATTTTCAACTTCTTCCAGTGTAAGCACCTTCCTCGCTGACTTTCAACCTCTATTACATACATTCCCCATTGAAATCCACCCAAACTTGTACAAAACTATGGAATTATGTAAGTAATGATTAAATTGCACGTTGAATAGTTATCTGTGCGCGGGTTCAAAAGAATTATGTATTTTGTGACAGTAAACCTGGCCCACAACATGCAACCCAACATTTTTTATATAACACATATCGCATATGCGATATAACGCACCTTCATTTTATCGCATATGCGATATGGATACAATGCTTTTTAATTAACGGACATTTTTTTTACATGATCTCCAAAACGCATATGCGATATATCGCATATGCGATTTAGTGCTCACTAAATATGCAACTTGACTAATCTATGCTTATCAAATATTAAAATATTAAATATCAAATGCAACAATGATGGTTGATGATGAAGATGATGATAATGATGATGATGATGATGAGGATGGTGATGATGATGAGGAGGAGGAGGAGGAGGATGGTGATGATGATGATGATGATGATGATGAACAATGATGGTGGTGATGATGATCAACAATGATGGTGATGAGGAGGAGGAGGAGGAGGATGACTATGATGATGAGGATGAGGATGAGGGTGATGATGATGATGATGATGATGATGATGATGATCACGAATAGTATAACTATGATGACAATGATTATGATGATGATTATGAGGATGATGATGACTATGATGGTGATTATAATGATGATGATGATGAGGATGAGGATGAGGGCGATGATGATGATGATGATGATGATGATGATGACGATGAACAATGATGGTGATGAGGAGGAGGAGGAGGAGGAGGAGGATGACTATGATGATGATGATGAGGATGAGGGTGATGATGATGATGCTGATGAGGATGAGGATGATGATGATGATGATGATGATGATGGCAATGACGATTATGATGAGCAATGATGGTGATGATGGTGATGAAGATGATGATGGTGATGATGATGATGAGGATGAGGATGAGGATGATGACGATGATGAGGAACAATGATTGTTGATGATGATGATGATGAATAGGATGATGATGATGATGATGATGATGAGTATGATGATGGTGGTGATGATGATGATGATGATGATGAGGATAATGATGATGATGATGACTATGAGGATGATGATGATGATGAACAATGATGGTGGTAATGATGATGAACAATGATGGCAACGATGATGAGGAGGAGGATGATGACTATGATGATGATGATGAGGATGAAGATGATGATGATGATGATGATGACCATGATGATGATGATGATGATGAGGGTGATGATGATGATGATGATGAGGAGGAGGATGAGGATGATGAGGATGATGATGGTGATGATGATGATGATGATGAGGATGGTGGTGATGATGATGATGATGAGGAGGAGGAGGATGATGATGATGACGATGATGATGATGATGAACAATGATGGTGATGAAGAGGAGGATGATGATGATGATGATGATGAACAATGATGGTGATGATGACCATGATGATGATGAGGATGATGATAATGATGACGATGACAATGATGATGAACAATGATGGTGATGATGATGAGGAGGAGGATGATGACCATGATGATGATGACGAGGATGAGGGTGATGATGGTGATGACGATGATGACGATGACAATGATGATGAACAATGATGGTGATGATGATGAGGAGGAGGATGATGACCATGATGATGATGACGAGGATGAGGGTGATGATGGTGATGATGATGATGCCGAGGATTATGGTGAGGATGAGGATGAGGATGATGATGAACAATGATGGTGATGATGAAGAGGAGGAGGATGATGACTATGATGATGATGAGGAGGATGAGGGTGATGATGATGATGATGATGATGACCATGATGATGATGACGAGGATGAGGGTGATGATGATGAGGAGGAGGAGGAGGATGAAGATGACGATGACGATGACGACGATGATGAACAATGATGGTGATGATGATGAGGAGGAGGATGATGACTATGATGATGATGATGGGGATGAGGGTGATGATGATGATGATGATGATGAGGACCATGATGATGATGAGGATGATGATGGTGATGATGATGATGGTGATGAGGATGAGGATGATGATGATGATGATGATGATGATGACTATGATGATGATGATGAGGAGGAGGAGTATGATGACTATGATGACTATGATGATGATGATGATGATGATGATGATGATAATGATGATGATGACGATGATGATGACGATGCACAATGATGGTGATGATGATGACGATGATGATAAGGATGACAGGGATGATGATGATGATGATGATGATGATGATGATGACGACGATGATGAACAATGATGGTGATGATGATGATGATGATGAGGATGAGGATGATCATGATGATGATGATGATGATGAGGAATGATGATGATGATGATGATAGGTTTAGTTGAAACTTTTCTTTGATTTTATTTTCAAGCATTTGCAATGGAATAATGATGATGAACAATGATGATGATGAGGAGGAGGAGGATGAAAATGATTATGATGAGGAAGATGACTATCATGAGGAGGAGGAGGATGATGACTATGATGATGAGGAGGATGATGATGATGATTGTGATGACGATGATGATGAATAATGATGGTGATGATGATCATGATGATCATGATGATGATGACAATGATGATGATCATGTTGATGATGATAATGATCACGATGACTATGGCTATGATGATGACGATGATGATAGTAATGATATTTCACCTACTTACTATAAATACTAATTACTAAATCTTGAAAACCGTCGAAATATTTAATACACATATAAACACTCATTACACTAATGGCCACACACTTGTTTGAAGATTCCTGGTACCAGATGATCTATTCTATTCTATGGACCATACATTTGTAGACATCATTGAACAACCGTCCACCCCTCATATCTCTCCCGTCCCCCCCTCATATATCTCCCATAACCATCCCTCCCTTCCCCTTATATTTCTCCTCCCTTCATCCCCCCTACCCATCCATCCCTCCCATGGTTCCCTCTAGACCTTCCTCTCCCTCCTTTGAATTCCCCCCCCACTCTTAACCAATGTAATGTTGGGCCATGAGACACCCCATAGACCATCTCGATGGAATATTGGGAGTCTAAATGGTATTATAATGGGATAAGGATGCCATTACTCTTTTTTACTCTCGTGCCAAATTAGTTAAGCAAAAACGCATATGTGTTATAGCTTATTCATATCACATATGTGATATGAGTAAGCTATAACGTAGATGTGTTATAATGCATATGCATTTTTTTAAAATTAAAAAAATCAGCAGGAATAAGGTTTGGAATTATGTTCAGAAATAGCTTCGGACTACCGAACCTATTGGCTAGGAAAAATAAACCAGGGCCATTTCTTGTCTTTTAGAACTCTATCAATATGCTTAGTTTCGATGGCGTGTTTTGCTATGACAATATTCTTTTATGAAAATTTAGAATATTGTAGAGTACGATCTTACGATTCTGAATATGTAATTTTTTCCTTCAAAAGTATGTTTTATTTATTTATTATTATTTTTCTAAATGACACATGTAATTTTTTGAAAATAGATACATCGATTGTTTTTTATATAACTTTTGATTTCCATCACCATTTCCAAAGAAAAATATATTGTGCACTAGACGAGAGAAATCTCTACGATATTCTATATAGAAATCAAGGATTTCATTAACTTTTCCCCTAAAGTGTTGCACCCACACATAACGTTTTCATTTCAAGCTTTTCTGACTTCAATAATTAATAATAATAAAAAATAATTCATGAAAAATTCTAAATAAATAGTGTTGCACTAGGTCCATATTTCCTTTTATATGTCTGCAATATTTTATCCCAAATTGACATCATTTAGCTCATATATTGTTGCACCCGCACAAACATATATGTTAGGATGTGCTGAAAATTTGAAAACCCAATTTCACAGAAACTAATTTTATAATCATTTACACACTTTTATCTACATAAATGCTATATATTATTAAAGCTTATTTAGTACCTATCTTTTGTCTTTTTACTTCATCTTCAAATAAATTAAGGAACTACCCCTAATTGTCACATAAAGTCATAGTTTCCAGTTTTTTCTAGTATTATGTGGCTTCTAGAGAGTCTTTAAAGGATTCCATGATTGTGCATCAGCCCATATATATATATATATATATATATATATATATATATATATATATCAAAATAGTATCTTCAAAAAAAACTACCTCACATTGGATAGTATGTCTACATAATCATCTGCTCCTTCTTGACAATAACCTTTTTAATATTTTTGTAACATGTGTAATTCTTAAGATAATATGTTCAACAATTCAAACATAATTTACATCAAACATTTCATAATATATAATTAATAACCAATTACATATAGGAAACCATTTTCAAAATGTTATTTTTAATAATATTAAATAATATTAAATAATTTATTATTATTATTATGTATGTCATCCCTTATACTTAGGAAAAGAAACCCCTTCATATAACAATTTAACTTTTCATATTTTAAATCCAAATTGTTATTAAATATTATAAAAGTTTATTGTTTAATTCCCTATCACTATTGTCAAGAATTAAATTATATTGTTGATTCTTACTTGAAAAATTGAAGAATGGAATTAAAGAACATTTTTTGAAAACTAACTAAGATAATAAATCAAGTCTCAAATTATGACTCACATAAATTTTGTTTCATGAATGTGTCTTAACATCATGTTTGATTGAAAATTGATTTTATAACGAAACTTCCTTGGTGGTATTCCACATAATGGTTGGATAGAGTTAACCTTTCCTTTTCCACTATCTCAACACAAGTATAGAACTTTCAAAATAACTTTACAAAGATCTAAAATGGATCCAAACAAGTGAATGGTTGTAAGACTTAGTAAGATGCAATTGTTACTTAATAATTAATGAAGGTTAGAAAAAACATAAAATACCATGCAAGCAATATAAAATTAAACGAAATAAAATAATTAAATGAGAGGACTAAAATGGAAATTAGAGAAAGAGGGGGAGAGAGAAATGGAAACTAAAAGGTCATGTTCTTGTTTTTCCCATTAACCTCTCAAATTTTCTATATCTCATTGTAACTTGAATCTCAAAGGGTCTCTTGGAAAAAGAGAGCAATGAAATACACTCCAACAATGTTGGCGTAATTAGATTAAGAAACTATTCAAATGTTCATTTTTCCATTTTCATTTCTAAGGTAAAATCATTGTACATTATCTGATTGATATTATGTGTAGTGAGAATCTCTTATATGTGGTTGATATCTTTCTCTTATTTTAACATCCCCGTCTCTCAATCCAACTCGTGAGAGGGGGCATTAATTGTTTCAGTCTCTCAAAAATTTTCCACATAGCAATAATTACAAATTTATAACATCTAAATGCATGTGCATATACATAATAAAAATACACAGTGGAAAGAACTCAATCAACCCAAACACAACATGAAAATTTCATGCATATAAATAAAAATCATTGCACATCAAATACAAAAGAATACTTAAATATTTAACAAAGAAGATCCAAGCAACTGGTTGTGTAATAGTGATTTTCTACCCAATTGTAGGCACTATGTCTAGCATGTACTCTTTCTACTGAGAGATCGCGCCGAAGCTAGGCTTTGAGGCCACTAGGGCAAAGGAAGCATGCACATGATTCTCTCACTCTTTCCACAACCCATTCTACTCTCTATGCTTATCCAAACTTTTACAAAGCTCTACAAAGATCTCAGTCAACCATCAAATCCATGGCACTCCTTCCAACTGCTCTAGACAACACAAGGAAGGAATTCCCCTTCACTGATCCACGGTTTCATTAGGGAAAACAACCCTTAAAGTTCTTAACAGTGGGTGTAGTAAGAGCCCAACCTAACGTATGTTGTTAGACTACCTCTTGTATCATAAATGATGGATTTTCAAGAATTGAAAAGTACTAGAACTCAATGGGTAAGGGTTCCTAGCTTTCCCAACCTCTCTACTCACTTATAGCCATCTATTTTTCCTTCCCAAAATTCATCTTTGTCTCCAAATTCGAATTTATGAATTATTCACAGTATGGTAATAGGCATGACCAATAATAGGAAACTCTACATAGTGTAAAAAACATGCATGAGAGAATGATAGATTGAGTGTTGACTCCAAGGAAATGAGATAAGGGTGAAAACAAAACTGACCTAGCTTCTAACCATAGAAGAAAAAGACCCTTGATAGCTGATAAAAACTGTCACCACCCCCATGCTTCAATAACTTCAAATTTTGTTTATTTTCAACTTTCATTAACTTGGCTAGATTTTAAGTGTCTCTTTCCATCTACTTGGTGGGGTTCGAACTTGGTTCACCATGCAAAATGAGGCCCCTAGAATCCAATCATTCTAGCAATATTTGATAATATATATTCTCTTATTAAATATTAGTATAGGTCATCATTTTATTTTAGAACATATATTTTTTTATTAGAATGTTGTTGGAGATGAATTGTCCAATTTAGTAAAGTAAAGATGATCTAGAAAAATGTTTTTAGCATAAGTCATGAAAACTATATGTATAAATTATTTTTAAGAGAAAATGGACTTACAAAAATATTATGAAATTGGTATTAATTAAATGCATACCAATCGTGGGCTTCTTGATTAGCTTCATCATATTTTGGGTCCATCTTTACATCTTTATTTCCTTGTTGAATAATTTTCTCTTCCTTGTGTTCCTCCATAATTGAACCCATCTATATTCTTCTGTTGTTTGAAATTGTTTACTTGTTAGCTAAATGACTTAATTTGATACATGTATTCTTCTTCAACATGTGGAATTTGGACCCTTTGTTGAATCAATATATTGCCAAGAGCTTATAATTGCATACCTAATTTCCTGCTATATGGGCCTTATGTCTTCGTAACGCTTTTTAATAATAATTATGTCACAATGGGGACATGCTCTAGACTATCCATGATCCCCTATTTTTTTTATACAAAGTCTACTTCCTCACTATTTTCCTCTTATTTGGTGTGTTCCAATTACTGTAATATATTCTTGTTGATGATACCAAGATCAAACTCAACATGGGGTCATTAAGTCCCCAATTAGCAGCAATGAAGAAAACCCCCATAGGAATTGTATCACCTCATTGCTACAAAGCTTCCCAATATGGAAAACACCCAAAACTTTCCTAATCATATAAAACTTTCCACTAGTCCTGACATCATGCATCTATAAAATTCCTCCATTTGTAACCATATCCCATCTTCACGTCTCATAATTATCCCTAAGTCTAGGTGCCTATAGTTTCACATTAATGATTTTAAGTATCACATTTTATTTTAACAATAATCTTTTTACCTTGAATTTTTCTTTTAACAATAATCTTTATACCTTGAAAATTATTTTAATGCAATAAATTAAAACCTTCTAAAACATAATTTTCTCTTTATTTATTCATTTTTGTAAATTTCAATTATATAATATTTTTAATTATATAAAAATAAAACCCTTTAATACAAAATGACATTCAAAGTCACCAAAAAAAATACATCAAAATTCTTACAAACATATCATGCTTTGTTATTTTTTGTTAAACTATTGAAAATACACTTTTTGCATAAAGATGTGGTCTGTTTCTCCACCATCAATTCTAACGAATAAAGAAAATAACCATATAAAAATTAATATTCTTTTTTTCCATAAATGCTGTGTTCTTTCTCTCCACCATCAATTCTAACAAGTTAAAGGAAATGAACAATATAAAAACTAATATGTAAACCTTTTGCTTAGGTAGGAATTACTAATTTCTTATATAATTTAATTTCTCCTGGGATATGTGGTTATATGTTATGAGATAATAAAATTTTTGTTCTCTATTTTATTTTATTTTAATTGTCTAATTGTTGTATCTTTACTTTTGTATAATAATAATAATATATTTTTAAGGTTATCCTCTAGAAAATTCTTACAAACATATCATGCTTTGTTATTTTTTGTTAAACTATTGAAAATACACTTTTTGCATAAAGATGTGGTCTGTTTCTCCACCATCAATTCTAACGAATAAAAAAAATAACCATATAAAAATTAATATTCTTTTTTTTTTCATAAATGCTCTGTTCTTTCTCTCCACCATCAATTCTAACAAGTTAAAGGAAATGAACAATATAAAAACTAATATGTAAACCTTTTGCTTAGGTAGGAATTACTAATTTCTTATATAATTTAATTTCTCCTAGGATATGTGGTTATATGTTATGAGATAATAAAAATTTTGTTCTTTATTTTATTTTAATTGTCTAATTGTTGTATCTTTACTTTTGTATAATAATAATAATAATATATTTTTAAGGTTATCCTCTAGAAAGACACCAAATAGTGTATAAGGCTCCTTTGCTTTGATTTAAATTTGAACATATATTTAGATCAAACATAATTTAATAATAACTTTAATATCACATTTTTACTTTATTATATCTTATATTTTATTTCCCGTTTATATGTTCAGTTCATTAGTGTCCTCGATTCTACCGACCATAACTTCCCCTTGATGAGTGCTTGCTTCCATGTAAAGTTATTGAGGAGATTGAGACTATTAAGATATTTAAGAGCTAGTAAGATATCTGAACCCTTCTTTATAGTTGTATAGTCGTCCTGCCCTTTTGGAGAATGTGACACCTATAATTATTCCGAACACTTTATTAAAGGAAGCACTTTTGGAGAATGTGACACCTATAATTATTCCAAACACTTTATTAGAGGAAGCAGCAACGTGAGGGGGGACTCCTTTTGGAACCCACCACTTTTTGATCAAATTCTTTGAAAAGGATGTGATTTAGAGGTTTGTAACCTGGTTGAACTTCTGAAGCTAGTGCGTCAGATTAGTAACGGGAGCCATGAGTGCCACCCAGCCCGGGCTTGAAGTGCCTAATTTTCACATCTTTCATATAAAAAAATATATAGAATTTTGTTTTATAAATAATCTGTGTAATCACTTTATCACTTTTTTTACAATATTTTATCAATGTGTTTTATTTCACGTTTATACGCCGAGTTCATGAGTGTTAGATATCCCTAAAGTTATGCATTTTTCAGAAATCTTTTTCCTTACGTTTTTTTTAATTCTTTTATTTCAAATCACTTTTATACCGACGGCAAACTCAATTTTGCTGTTAAATGCCATATTGCTAAATATCCAATCTCTATTGAATAACTATGAACACCATATGGAATTTTGAACTCTGAAAAATATGTTATTATGCAGGGGAAATTTATAAGAATTGAGGTTTGATTCGACATCATGCCATCAAATGGTTTTACATCCACTTGATTCCAACGATGTATCAGATAAGGTATGCATCTTTTGATATCTACTTTGTAATTATTTATTTTCCCTAGTTTTTAATAAAATTACAAACTTAATAGATATTAATGTAATGTTGAAAGAATAGCAACCAATGGAGCCCAGACCCTTTTATCAGCCTGTAATGCGCCAGTGATCTCCCATATCATTAAGTAAGTAAGTAATGCGCCAGTTATCGGGGATGGCCCCTAATGTGAAGAGTAATGTAGGTGGTGTTTTAAGTATTTAGTCCGTGGATTAATAAAATAAAATTACAAACTTAATAATAGATATTAACGTAATGTTAAAAATAAAATTGATATTATGAATAGTTGATTTTATCAATCATCGAGAGAGATCAAATCTCTAAAGGTGATTTGATTCAAATCAAAAGACACATATTTTACTATTATATATAGCTGACATATAATATTTTTTATTATTTTTTATTTTGTTAGGAAGGAACATTACAACATCTTCCGCATACATGGTTTTAAAACCATGTGCAAGGCCCTCCTAAAACCATGGTTTGTTTATATATTAGCGAGCGATGAACGGAAGGATGCAGCTCTAAATCGTGGCTAGGGTTTTCCTAGCCGCCTCCTCTCACTGAGCAAATCGTCTCCTGCTTGCTGCATTTTGTTGCTGCCGTGTTGGGTCTGCGGGTTCAGCTCTTCCCAATGGCTCAAGGTTTCTTGGTCATGGATTCTCATGACTAGCTCCTGGCCTTCAAGGCCTTAGTTCAAGCGGCCGCCCCTCCGGTAGCCACTCAGGCCCCCTCTAAGTTTGTGAAGAAGATAGATGAGATCCCCTCTCTGGAGCTCTCTCCTTCGGATCCATGTCAGAAAGCACTCATCCTCTGAGAGAAAGCCCTCATTGGTAAGTTTACAGGGTTGTGGCCCAGCCCTAAGGCTGTGGAGCTCTAGATTGCAGAACATTGGAACCTTATTTTGCAAGTGTAGGTCTCTCTCTTTGCCGCTGGTAGGGGGTATTTTGTTTTCCTGTTTCTGAATAAATAAGAACGAGAGAAAGTCTTTCAATCAGGCCCCTTCTTCATGGGCTCGAGAGGGTTGTTTTTAGCTCCTTGGACTCTGGGTTTAACCCAAAAGCAGAGATTACAGCTTCTCTAGTATGGGTAAGACTGCCAGACCTCCCACTTCATCTTTGGGGAAAAAAAACTCTTGTGGATATCGTTAATAAGCTAGGGCGCTACCTACATAGTGCATATCCAAATGGGGGTCAGTTCAAATGTGCCCGCATTTGCGTAGAGGTAAATCTAGAAAAAGGGATTTCAGAGGCCCTTAAGCTTACTTTAGGAGATTGGAGTCACATCCAAGAACTGAACTATGAGAAGATTCCATTCAAATGCAACTTTTGCCATGTATATGGCCACTTCGCCAAAAGCTTCCCCAAGCTTGCAGAATCACAGAAAACAACAAATCTTCCCGCTCCCAAAGATACAGAGTTCGAAATGCTCATCAATAGACGACGACCCCCTCGAAGAAAGGAGCCTCAAGCCTCACAGCATAAGGCCTCATCTCAAGATCCGACTCCTCTTCCAAAATCTACTCGGCCAGAAAACAAAAACAACTTTAAAGTTTTGCAGGAAGTCGAAGATCCAGAATTGGAACCAGCAGATGACCAAGCACAGGCCGTGCCCTACGGCCCCTCGAAGACAGTTCTTGCTCCTCCTTTCACGAAAGAAGCTTCTCCAGCACCTGCTCCTCCTGATCCCCCCCAAGCATCAGGTCACGAGGCTCCAAACCAAGCAGGATTGGCGTCCTTAGTCCCTTCATCCTGGTCAGAGGGAAACTCTGATTCTGAAGACTTTATAGCAACTTCTCCTCCCCTCACCGGAGGGTGAAAGACCAACAAAGAACGCAGGGAAAAGGAAGTGGCCTAAAACATTTTCTCGGGCTCTCAAATGCGATTGGACCCTTTCATTAAGGGGCATATCACTTCTCCTTCCATTTACTGCTTTGTTTCTGCACTTTTCTATGCTCACAATTCGTGAGAGTTTACTCTTGTAAGCATTCTTTTTTTTCTCGAAAAAACTCTAGAAGCAAGTGGGATCTTTCTCCCAAAGTATTCATAAGAAGGCTAACAACACTAATTAGGGGTCATGAACCCTCTTTTATCTGAACTTCCCCCTTTGTAAGCTTGGCTGGGCTACAACCTTTTTAAACTAATACAATTTTTATCCGTTTATGTTTTAAAAAAAACCATGGGTTGTTTAGGAGGCCTTGCACATGGTCTTAAAACCATTTGTAAGGCCCTCCTAAACCATGTACAATAAAACCATGGGTTGTATTTTAGGCCTTGCACATGGTTTTAAAACCATTTGCAAAGCCTTCATAAACCAGGTACAATAAAACCATGGGTTGTTAAAACCATGTGCAAGCCCAACATTTTTTCAGGGATAATTCAAATTTTTTATTTTTTATTGTATTTTTTAGGTAGGAACATTACAACATCTCCCCATGTTAGGTTGTTTTTCTGATAGACATTTAATTTGGCGGATAATTAATTTCTTTTTAATGGCCAACAAAATATATTTATTATTTTTTACTTTTTAGAAGTAAAAAGTAACGCAAGATCTCCCTCATACTGGAGTGTAAAACTTTTCTCGACCCAATAATAAATGTTGTAGATTATGAGATCTTCCTGCAGTTCCATGTAACCAATAAGATAATGATCTTCCTGCAACTCCATGTAATCACATCGTGAAACAATTAAAAAAGAGAGATGTAATAATGTATACACTACACTAAATTAATGCTTTAAAGCAGAATCGTACTTCGTCAAAGAAATCTGCATTAAACATCTCACGGCCTGCAAGTCTTGGCCTTGTTACATATAAGCAGGCTCCAAATTTGAAGGCTTCAGGGCCCATCAAGGACCCTTTTACTCGTCATAGAAGACCGATTTTTTTTTAACATGCGAAATAAATTCAATTACTAAATATGCCCGTCAATCAGGAAATGGTAAAATGTTTTTAAAAATTTCACTGGAAGGGCTGATCCAAAATCTGCCCGTCAATATTTTTTTAGTGGGCTGAGTCTAGGGCAGCTGGGGGCCGGGGCTTGTGCCATGTGGACAGTGGGACCCGTCACCCTGAAATTGAAATACATAATATTAAATTATTAATACATTATACAGTGATTCGAATTTCGGACCTCGGTGAATCAGGCTAATTTAAATCAGTGTAATCACTAAATTGGAATTTAGTAATCTATCATTTCATATTAACTCCTCCCCCGAATGACGAGTCCGCTCACAGCTTCCACTGTTTTGGTTTTAAATGGATCTTGCAGGCTGCAGTGTTGTGATATCAATGTAGTAGTGGCCGTGGGTACTGCTAACTGGTTACAATTTCGAATTTTCAATGGAATTGGAATTTGGAATGGATAATATGGATTGCAAATTAGCAATTTGCATAGGATTAGAATTTAGGGTTTTCATTTGGCTTTTATTTGATCCTTGTTCACAGAAGGCCCAGGACGTTGTCAGTCCGCTCCCATCATTCCCTATTCAGTTCGCACAGTCCACATTCAGCTCGGGAAGGGTTCGGATTCGCAAGCCGCGCTAAGGAATTCATTTGAGGTTTGGATCGCCACCTTAACAGAGGTTTTGAGTGCTTTCTGTCGATGGTTCTTAGTCTCTACGAGTTGGGTGGCCACACAGATTAGGGCCACTAGTACCACCACCGAAGCCACAGCACTAATAAGAGCACTCGGCCTCCTTGTGGGGTATCGTTGGTTTTCTCCATCGATAACTTCAGTGGAGCTGATGCTCATGGAAGAACTCATTGTCATTTGATGTTACCAGTAGTCTCTGCTCTTCCTATTCTTCTGAGAACACAAGATCATAAGTCTATTCCAAGAAGCTGAAGTTTGACAGTGAACAAGAGGGACGTCGGGCTTTGTTTCATCCCCACTTTTTCTTACTCTGTACCTTCGAGGTGGGCACTGGGGATGGCGTCTGTCCTTATAAAATGATCTCAATGGAGCTCAATTTTCATTCAATGGTAGTCGAATGCAAAATTATGTCTACATGGAATGTATTCAAGGTATTAAGTCAAAATCTGATTGCATGAGAGAGAGATAGGTCTACATTGTTGCGCAAGAAGTTTGAAGTCATGGTCAATGGCATCATTTGCAGGTTTAAATCGAAGAACTCATCCCGAACTTCGGAAGTAGTTCGTAAAGGTGGGCTGAATAGATGAATTAGCTGCCATCGAGCTTCAGTAAGATGTAACATATTTGGGTTCTATTTCATATCTTTTTTAACAGCGAAGAACTTTATAGACTCAGCTACACCGGAGCGACGCACGTTCTAGTTTTTGGGCCGCATCCTCGCTAGCGGGTTCTTGGGCTTGAAGCTTTTCACTGTTACCTCGTGCTGCTTTTTATTCTTTTGTGAGTCGTGACATTTCTCGCTGGGAATTGTTGGACTAGAGGAGTTGTAATCTGGTCCATGGAAGGAAATTGGGGTTCAATCTTGCATTTACGACCTGGAGCTCTCGGTTTCCTGTGGATGGGAATTGCAGTCTAAGTTTCCACTGTTGAGAGTTCCTATTTGGTGGGGTTTCTTGTCTGAATTGTTGAACTAGAAAGGTTGTGTAACGTGTTGTTCTGGCTGGTCAAGGGAGATTGGAGTCTGTTGTTGGAAAGTTGCATTTTTGGACCTGGGGTTTCGAGTTGCTGGTGCAGGGGAGTTCCAGGTTTGTGTTTTGGCCCGGCTGTTCGAAGATCAAGGAGTCAGCCCACCCACTGCCCATCCATTTCAATTTGCAGTTGGCAGCTCTAAACAACCCAGAATAAACCAATTTGCAGGGACTCTGGGAGCCTAGGATCACTCGGAATCGAAATAAGTGAAGCAGGAATTGGTGAATGTGATTTTGCTAAGCAGAAAAATGAAGTTATAGGTATGTACACTATTTTATCCATCTTATTCTGGATTTCAAATTTTTTTTTTAGGGCCTCCCATGGCTTCATTTAAATTTTATAGATGGATTGCTTAATATGAACTTAGCGGCCGATGGGTGGTTGTCTTGGGCTCTGCACTGTGGTTTCTCCGTGGAGGGTTACAGTGTAATGTCAAGTAATGAGTTTTACCAGGCGTCCTTTTAAATCTATTTTACCAGGCGTGCCTTGCAATTTCGTCCCACGCCCCTGAGTCCTGAGTCCTAATTTGTTTGCAGACTTGAGTTATGGCCACGAATCGGAGGGTCCCCACTGGGGTCTGTGGCCATTGTAGTTCAACTGGTTAGTGTTACGTGTGTACTGTGGCCATTTCTGTTTAAATGGTTGGTGTTACGTATTAATGTAATATGTCCATTCTGTAATATGCCATATCAATTTACTGGTTGTTGTATTCTTCTTTGTTTATATACAGTTTCCCACAAATGTATCCTTCCCTTCTGGCCAGTTTCTAGTATCTAAATGCTATTTATGACCATATATTGTTGCAATATATTTATACAAAACATATGTCAAATACTGAGCCTCTGATGGCTGCCATTGTCGGCTTCCTTCTCTCTGTATATTCTAAATTGTGACAGCCTTAACAAACTCTGAGCGATTTGTAGCCAAGGATTTGTGTATTTGTGAATTGAAATCAATAAGGATTATGATAATTTTTTAGCCATGGAATGAACATGTGAATAGAATTCAATAGGATTGTGATAACTTTTCACTGTTTTGTACTGGTCTTGAAAACGATGATGAAATTGCATGTGGAAAATAATACAGACGGACATAAGGTAAAATATTTCGCTTTTGTAATTTCTACTTACAAACCATAGTGGGAGACTCCCAAAACTCTAGGCCCCATCATCCAAGCCCACAACAGTTTAGTGGACTCAAGCTTCTCAAATTTACATTGACTCTTTTAAGTGCTTTTTTAATTGAATTTACAAGTGTCTCTCTTTATTTTGCATAAGGCCATCGCTTCCAAGCCCACTAGATACTAGTCCAGTACTGGACTCAATCTTCTCAAATTTACAGACTCTACCAGTTCCTTCTATGAAGCCTGCTTGTATTAAACCAGTCTTCACTCTAATCATAAATCTGGAAGTGCTTTCCAGATTTATTCTGACTGTTTGGTACTTTTCCATGGATATATTCTGACTTTTCGGTACTTTGAACGACCTGTAACAATCAGGTTGTTAATTTCATGAACGATCTCTTTTAATCATGGCTTCATATATATTCATGGCAAGTTAGTGACCCTGACTTCACACAGAGAGGGAAATTCAGGGGAAGAGAAGTTCAGCTTTTGAACTATTCTATGAACAACAGAGTCTTTTGCTTTTCCATACCTGTATAAATCCATGCTAAATTAAGATTTCTTCTGCATACAGAACTTGTTTTTTATAATTGATTTTTTCTATGGGTTCTGATCTAAGTGAAATTTTGTTTCAAGAAGAAGAGAGTGGATTTATATTTTAATTTTTTATTTTAAGCTTCTAATTGAAACATCAAATATTTAATATTTCATCAATTAAAAATGATGTTAATAAAATCTTAAACTAAAACTGGTTTCCTTCTTATTAGTTTAACTTGGTAAAAAAAAACTAATTCACATTCCATTTCTCCACTTATTATTTTGAGTAAATAGAAAACCACCATTCCCCCTTTTGGTATCTAAACTAATAGAAAAATACCATTTTACAACTAATTCAGACTACTCCTAGATTTAACCGACCGACCAGGGAGGTCCTTCCTTAAATACAGGGGGAGGGAAAAAAAGGGCCCAGGGAAGTCTTTTCATGGCCCACATGGTCCAGGGAAGTCGTTGACCCATTCTTGGTTTTTAGGAATAAATAAAGGGCTTTAAATAGTTTCTTCGAGCTTAAAATCCTCATGACATGAAAAGAGGAAGTAATAGAGCTCCAACAATTCCCTATCCATTAACTAGGAGGAGAGGATGTGGATTTCCCTTCAAAAGCTCTGTCACTATATCAACCTTCCCTTGAATAGATTGAGGAGAGGCTGTAGGGAGGAGGCCAAATATAAATGGGGGAGGGAGCAAGAAAAAAGGAAGCACTTTCTTTATTCAATAGGGCATCTCAATGAGATAAAATACATAGGCTGTAGCATATAATGTAATTGCCAAAGTGCTGTGGGTTCTACCCAATGGAATCGCTGCCACAACTCTTGTTCACCTAAAATAATAGGACACTGTGAAGTAATACGCTCACTCCAACAGTAAATAAATATGAACTTCATGTTGTAGCTTATCATAACCCCACGACTACTTCACTTTTAATGTTTTTTTTGTTAGTTCTCCCTGTTAAAATTTTGATTGATATAAAGATAATTAGAAATCCAAATACAAAAATGGATTTAGCATTTTGATTCTATTTCTATTATAAATTTGTTAGAAATATAACTAAGATAAATCAACTTTATTATTTTTTGTTTTTTCAGATCTCTCTTTTAAAAATTTGATAGAAATATAAATAATTAGAAATCCAAATACAAAAATGGATTTTGCACTTTGATTCTATCTCCGTTATAAATTTGTTTGAAATATAGATTAATAAAATTCAAAATACAATACTAAAAATGTATAGATAATTAAAAATATTTTATTTCAACCAAGAAATCTGTGTTTGTCTGTAATGTCGATCTCTAGGTATGTTTTGGATTCTATAGCTGAGTCCAAAGTCCATCTTCAGGAGAAAGGATATCTCACTAAAATGTGATGCTATGTTCATTCTATAAATAGTGAATTAAGGCAAAATATTTTATTTGATATTCATCAAATGGTTATTATTTTTGCTTAGTTTATGTATTATCAGGAGAAAGGATATCTCACTAGAATGTGATGCTATGTTCATTCTATAAATAGTGAATTAAGGAAAAATATTTTATTTGATATTCATCAAGTGCTTATTATTTTTGCTTAGTTTATGTATTATAGGTTTCCATGTTTGAGTCAATATCAACCTGTCATTCTAATACATAAGTAATTAGAAATCCAATTTAACACTTTGAATCTACCTCAATTATAAATTTGTTAGAAATATAGATTAATAAAATTCAAAATACATATCTTGGAGATTGAAAACACAACATTTAACCTATTGTCTTAGCCATTGGAAAGACACTATTTGACCTCAGATTTAAACTACTTCCATGAATTATAGAATGAGTATAAATGAAGAATTAAGTCAAATTCATATACTAAATGAAGAAGTAAGTCAAATTGATATAAATGAATAGTGATTATGATACTTTAAAAAGGATCTCAGGTCTCTTTTCTGATCCATCTCTATTATAAATTTGAGGTCTTTTTCTTGATCCATCTCTGTTATTAATGTGATGGTTGCATTTTTACTATTCAGTTCCTCCAATTAAAAAAAAACCATCTATCTTAAACTGCAAAGTTACCATTTTTCAATTCAACATTGTCAAAAGTAAAAGATTTCATCATCAAATGTAGACAAGATTAGAAAGAGCAGAGAGCTCCTTTGGGAGTCTTATCACCCTCAATGCTAAATCTAATCAGCCATCCAGACTAGATGGTTTGTTGAAAATGAAAGTACATTGAAAAATCTGTACATAAAATTGACGTTCAGTCACTGTTAGTTCAGTGGCATCTC
>LPNX010688332.1:4632-96846 GCA_001517045.1 Pseudotsuga menziesii
AATATCATGGGACAGTACCATGGGCTACAACAAACCATGTGCCCAAACCATGTGCTAGACCTAACCACCTTTGAATCAATCCCGAGTCAAGGTTAACACATGCAATACCATGGGACAATACCATGGGCTACAACAAACCATGTGCCCAAACCATGTGCTAGACCTAACCACCTTTGACTCGATCTCAAGTCAAGGTTAACCCTAACAGGATAGTCATAATAATATTAGTTATTGACTACATTTCTATGTGTTAATTTCATATTTTCTATTGTTTTTCTGCATATTTGTGAGTAAACTCAAATTGTGAGGATTCCCTTAGCTCCTAGATCCTACTGTGAATAAATTATCACAAATGCAAAAAAGATATACTAGAAACTCCTTGGGATCATGCATCATTTTCACTGCAAACCCTAACTTCAACTTAATTATCTCATTTTCTAGTGTGTATCCATGAGGTGAGCTTCAGAGAACTAAATGTCCTTTTTGAAAAGGGGATTTTGGCCAAGCCTTCCTTTTGATAGAATGGCATTGTGCATAAGCTCCATTAAGAACAATATAAAAAGATACCTCTAAAAGGACCAATGTTTCAAGCACAAACTTGGGTAACATTTGTACTAATTTGCTACCCAATATACTAATATAGGTGAAAAACTCCCATAGGTGCCACCAAAGATTTGGCCTCTTGTGATATCCTAAGAGCATTCTTCTTCAAAATGATGAAATAAATAGCATTGAGGAATTTATCATAGATATCATAAATATAAGGTTTATAGTTATCTTCCCACGGAATTGAATAGTAAATTTGAATTGGGGGTTTCTCCCTAGTCCAATGTCAGTCCATAAAAGGATAAACAAATGAGGCACACATAATATCTACCAAGTATTTCGACAAGTAAAATTTGGGCTTCTTGGTAGCTGGAGCCTTATGTGCTTGAGTGAGCGCATTCCTAGGGGTTATGGAAAAAAATTGTGCCCAATTGAATGCTTGCATTGTAGTTGCAATGTGATGAGCCAAGGGATCCCATTCCAATTTAAAATAGGAGCAATTGTCAAGACCGTAGAATCTCCAAAGCACGGTCGTGAGTAACTTATAAGGTTCCTTAAGCAGGAAAATTGGGAACATCATGTTAGGTCTAAGTACAAATTTGTCAAGGTCATCCATCCATGTATTAATCAAGACATATGGTTCATATTTCTCCCTGCATGCTCTGATGAAGTCATGCATCAAGAGTTGTTACAGGGCCTTCAGTGCATAAATTTTGGTGAATGTATATGGATTGAAGGAAGCACAAATAGTCCAGTTGGAGTCCCTGAAGGTATTGGTTGGGATGTTGAAATAATAAATCGACCATTTAGTTAGGTCTATGTAAGGCATAAGAACTGATCATGTAGCAATCGCATATAACTGGACTGGCTAATTTTTTGGTAAATGGGTTCTTTGTCCTTCAACTTTGAGAAGTCATCATTGTCAAAATTTATATAAATTATCTCCCAGTCGAGACAAAGCATGTCGAGAACCCATGCATCAATGTTCGAGTAAATGTTGAAATTGGTGTCTTCTAGTTTTAACTCTTTCAATGCGGCTTTTGTCTTGGTTCTCATATCCATGGCGTCTAAAGGTAATCATGAAATGCATGATAGAATAACATAAGATAAGATACCTTAATTACAAACAATCAAGGAAAAACCAAAATAATCATAGGATGCCTGAGATAAACCTCAAAAAGAAGCACAGAAAGAACCTACAATATTCATGCTAGAGAAGAGATTAGAAATTCAAATCATGTGTTGTATTGGAGAATAAAATTAGATTAAGTACAACTCCGTCATGACAAAATTCAATTAGCATTAATTGTCAAAAAGCTAGTCATAAATTTCCTTTAATTTGACTAGTCCATCGAGGTGTTTTTGGTGTGTGTTTGAGAGGTGGTTTTGACGTGTGTCAATGTAGATAGGAGTCATTAGCGGTGACCGATATGAACCCACTAGGGTAGAATTTAATGCTCCCTCGAGGTGCATATGCACCATTGGATGCAATGCTCAACCACTAGGGTAGAATTTAATGCTCCCTCGAGGTGCATATGCACCATTGGATGCAATGCTCAACAACATATATATATTCCTGGTCTCCATATATATATTTCGAGTTGTCTAACAAGGAAACTTTTTGGACGACTCTGATTGTCTCGCCATAATTTTATTTCTACATTTCAACTATTTTCTTTCCTAATTTGGTTAAATAGTCGCGTAGTTAGACATGTCCTATATATTTCTTAGACCTATCGCATGGTTTCCATATATATAGTTTTTTTATACACGATAATGCACGGAGGCATATTGTATGTAGTGTATTATTAAAGGATTACATAGTATAATATAAGTATGTTATATTTGGTCGACTTGGACATTGTTTATGAGGTATTATGTGTTGAGTGAATATCTAAACTCATATCACATGATAGATCGCAATTTATTAAGTGACGACTCTTGACCTGCAGTGACGGCTGCAATTTTTTATCGTTGGATTAGTTCATTTGGTTACTAAATAAATGCATCAATACAAAATATTTTTAATGCTCAAATATAATATCTTTAATGTTGAAATTTAAAGTTCAAATAATGACTTTCTTGAATTGTAGATGGTCTATAATGGTGTCTCCAATGGATGGAGAATACATAGATTTAATTTGGATAAATCCAAGGGTTGCATAAGGCAAGGTCTACCCAAGTAGGATTAAGGAGCTATATTAACAAAATCAGATATGACTAGATTGTTGTCAATGTTTTAAATGTTTTAAATGAAGAGGTTACATTATCTTGTCCTAATGAATAACTAAAGACATTAGATGACACACAGTGTGGAATGTGCTTTTTTTCTTCGCCAATAGTGAAAATGTTTAATCATGGTGAATGCTTGGTACCTCAAACAAATCACGGTTTGATAGGTGTTTCAAAGGGTAATTATTCAAATAATAGTAGTGATGGAAATCATGGCAGTGCTTCATATGACAAATCAAATTTAGGGGAATTTTCTGCGTCAAAGTGTGAATATAATCGGGAGCAAGATGATTATGTGAATATTGGTCCCAAATAAAGGAATGAATTCCTTGCAAACCATGTCATACTTCAGCATATATGTTCAAATACAAAGGAACACATAGCCTTGGGTTTTATTTCAAATATGCTCGACCACAGTATTGAAGGAGAGATGTTGGGATTATGTAATTTTGGTGTAATGCTGGAACGAGTTATATCGCATTGCAATAAGTGATCCCTCTTATTCCAACCCATGAATATAATTGCTTGACCAATAGATAAACTGTTAGACCAAAAAACTAGAACTTTATTACAAGTTCAAGGTATACACCAACCAAACCAATCATCCTCTTCCACATTGAATATCATAACTTGAATTTGAAAGGATTATCGATGAATCTAACTCATCTATGCTCATCTAAAAATAAGTATATTTCTGAGGTGACTATTACAAATATGCTTGAAGAATAATTGGTACAATTATGTGGGTTAGATGGTATTCATATCAATAAAAGCTTCACACAAAATTGCAACCACTTCAATCTATCAGAAGGTTCTCTGATAAGGTGACCTATTGACTAGTTGGTGCACCTTAGTGGTGATAGATTAGATGTCAAGTTGAAATAAATTATACTGGAGGTAAAGAGAATATGTTGAGTGCATTGGAAGATCCTCTTCCACAAATGGAATATCCCATTTGGTATCAATAACTTCTCTTATGGTCAATTAGTTACAACGAAACCATACACTCACCACAAACGCCCAAGGCCAAATTCATCTCATGGATGTGCAAAGAAAACATGATCTAGTGAAGATGAGGATGAACATCACTTCCTCAAATGATCAAGAAATAAAAGATGTTGTAAAAAGGAATGTCTATCTAGAATACCCAATGGCTCATTATCTAATGCTTGGCATGTCATTAAATTCAAGGGTGAGAATGAAATAACGGAATTTGTGCTCAAATCATTGTAATAAAATGCACTTATAAATAGGAGTGACAACACCAAGTAAAGGAGCTTTCTTTACATGAAATTTAATGGCATAGAGGTTTGTCAAAATGCATGGTATTTAGACTTTTGTATACCAAGAGATGCCCTCTTTCATTATAAGAGGAAATTTATAAATGGTCATAGAAGGTAAGTATATGGTAATAGTGGGTCAAAAAATCCAAGGCCTAATACTTTAGCAACTATATCTAGTATAAAAAATGTAGTCAAGGAAAATCCAGATATAGATCCCCACTAGATCCGATCAGTGCATCCAGATGGAACAAAGATGCCTCTCATATTATTACCTACAAATTATACACTGAAAATATTTCTTCAGAAGAGCAATGATGACCTTTCCAAGCTTATTATTCCTTTAGTGTCAAATTCCAACTTCATCAATATATGTCATAGTCATTTCCAATATGTAACAATTACAAAGGACCTCTAATTTGCACAGTATGATAACTGTTGTGAAATTTTAAAAAAACCCAGATGCACCACAAACCCAACGATGATAAAATATTGACACCAATTCCATAAATTTCATAATGATCACATTACCAACTATTGTGCAGTGTATTATCCACATCTATTGGAATCAAAGCGCAGCTCCAACAAATGCTTGATCATTGTGCACAACAAGATGGGTAATATGAAGAGGTCCATTCCAAGGATGGGAAGGAATCCAAAGTCAGTTAGCACTATCTATAATCCGCCAATTCATCTAACTGGAATGCTTACACATGGGCACAGGTATGGGGGTTTTGGTCACTTTGGGATCCCTTCTCTAGATGGTGGTTCAAACTACATTAAATCATCCATATATTTATTCCTGTCGATGTTAGAGGACCCAGTTGTTGATGAAGTTTGGAATTTTTTGTATGAGAAAGGGTATTCATCCATTGCATGATGCACTTATAAAAAATGAATGATATGAAAAGTGAAAAGAATATAAAAGTGTGTCCATGCAGGATTTATCAATGCTAATTTCATCCTTGAACAAACTTCCATCGATTTTGTTCTTGCAGCTCGACAATTGTGGAGGTGAGAATAAGAATTGTCGCCTCTTTTCTTTTGTATTCATGCTCACAAAAAAGAGTATTTTTACAACTGTATATGTAATCTACCTTCCAGTTGGTCACACTCATGAAGATATAGATGGAACATACAAGAGGTTGTCAGTTCAAATGAAGAGATAAGAGATAATATCACTACCACAAATCATGGATAACTATAGAACTATCCAAGATAATTGTAATTTCACTCCATACCTAATTGATGAGTTTTATGAATTTAAGGCCTTTCTGGAAAGACACTTATTGGATGGAAGTATTAAGATTGTGCCATATCATATCCTCCCAATACTTCAAATTTAATATGGTTGATGGAACCCCTGTAATGCAATATAAGGCAACTAATAGATATGAACATTGGTCTCATTGCATAAATATTTGGAAAAATTGGGCCGATAGAAAGTTGGAATTGCCTACGAGGGAACCTACATCGTCACCGTTCAAAACAATGAAAGACATTGAATATTTGAAGAAATGGATAAATTCATATATTGCTCATTTCAATGCAGCAATGGAAGATGGAGGGGAAGAATATTGGCTTACAAAGATAACATACTGGAAAAATCTTTTGCGGGATTTATATGTGTCATTACTTAATCAAGTAAGGCCAAGAGGTTCATTTTGGCTAAAAACAAGACTAGATTCAAACACCATCAATGATATTCAACAACAGCCTTATCTCATGGACGATTACTTGGATCAAAGAGTCCCTACTAATGATGAAATATGTGTTGTTCCTTCCTACAATAGGCATAAAGAAGAATTTGATCCAAGAAAATATGTGAAGAAAGGCCATATGCACATTGTACGACCAATTGACAATAACCCAATATGGTTAGGGAAGGCATTAGGTGATTTCTATAAATACATGGATAATATGAAGAGACTCCATGTTTTAGTTCAATGGTGGAAACCCAATGGAGGATATGCATGTTGGGCTCAAAAAACTAAAGAGTGGACAGTGGGATGAGATAAAGATGATATCATTGATGTGGTTAGTATAATATGATCCTGGAAATTATGAGCGAATGCAAAGGAATACAAGGTAAAAATAAATGAAAAGGGACATCTGGCCATTAAAATATATCAACAACAAGTGGGAATCAAATGTATGTGATGATAAATGAAGCATTCTTTCTATGTTTAAAGAAATATAGGAAGCACATTTCTCTCAACCTGAGTTGTAATTTCTCTCGACCTAAGTTGTAATTTCTCTCCAATTTACTCTATTGCCATATCAAGCAAACAATTTGTAATATGGTTTAATTATCAATGGAAAATGAGATATTAAATCAATCCATTTATACAATTATTTCAACATCTGAATAATCTTGGTCGTAGTAAATCAAGAAATGAGTAGCTTAAAATTTTGCAATTCATTCTTAGTGTATGCTTGACAGTGGAATCTAATACATTCATCTAATCAAACAGCAACAGAAACCATCAATCCCTATTTAATCATGAATATAGATAAAGGAATAGAGGTCATAATAACATGAAATTTCTATTCCAATCACAATACCCAACAAAAGTTTATACCATTGCTATTAAAACAATGCAAATCGTGTTGATCAGCACTTTCAATAAATCAAGAGAATTTTCATTGACAGAAAATTGGCCTAGAATTCACAACATAATAACAAAATTACAAGGATAATAGGTATCTCAAATGTGTATTTGAATCTATTGTTTATACCACCTAGTGTGTTCTGATAATGTAATTGATATAATTGTTTTTATGTAAGAACGAAAAGATAAGTCCCACCTCTATAAACAAGTATGGAATATCTCAATTTCCATTTCATACCATTCTAATAGGTTGACTCCTACCCTTTAGTTAGGTTCATATATCAATAATCCTAGTGCCACAGTTACCATGAGCCAAAATAATTCAAAAATTCAATTAAGGGCTTATGCTCCTTCCCCTACTCTCTCTAATGGAGTGACTAAGGAAGGGCTAGTGGACTAACTAATTTTTGAATACTCTCTTATTTTGTCTCTGCCATTCTATTAACATTAATGTTTCTAACTATTTAATTGCATTGTTGGTTTGCACTAGACTATTTCCAAGGTGTGTGTCTAGTGGATCATCCAACTATCTGCATTGTTGGGATGTTTGCTGGAATGGATTTCCGCACTCCTAGTAAAGCAATATTATGATATTTGAAAATTTTATTCCACTCGTTTCCCATTGGATATTTATAAAAACTCATTGTATCAACTTCCAAGTCAAAATTTGTATATTTTTCATATGAGATAGGGAGTAGGTGTTTAAATATATTTACGAGATTCATCCATAATTCAAACTCCTCTTTCAATTTGTCGACTACCATAGCTCAATTTAAAGGCTCACTTAAATCCCCAAAATCTCTCTCTTTGTTACTCTTTTGCTATAAATTTTCCATATATTATGTTTTACTAAATAGGTCTCCATTTCCATCCCACAGATGGGTCAATCCTTCAGAAATAGCATCTTTAAATAGGCCTTTGAAAAATGAAATATCTGATGTTAAACTCTTTATTTCATTTTGAGCATTGATCCCCAATTCTATATTAGTAAGCACTTTGTTAGAATACTTGATTATGTGTGTTCTATTTGTAACCTGTATTTATTCCAACTGCATGTTATTTCTAATTTTAAAATATTTGATTACATATTTTGCATTCTTTGTAATAGACTCAATATTTGCTTCTGTCCTTTTTATTTTAGTAATAGCGGTGGTGGACAACTCTGGTTCATATTGTATCAACTGAAACTGGTCCCAACGATGGATGACTTCTTATTCTATCTTTCCCCACAGTATTTCTTTCAATCCTTTCAGGGGAGCCTATTTAACTTGTTAACCTTGTCTTCTAGTTCATCTTTCTCTTTTTCCAGGTGGGAAATGAGTTTGTCCTTTTCTCTTGCATTATTTTCTTGATCTTCTATCTTGATATCCTTTTTTATTATCAAATATGATGGAGTATCCGATTCAATTTTCTCAGCAACTTGATCAACTTTAGTCTCTTGTTCCATATCTATTGGATTTGTTCTGCCTATCCTATTGATTGTTGGATTTCTTGGCCTAAATTAGATTCTAGTAGAGTAGATATGGACATATGTTTTAGGCTCATTGATGAAAGGTTAAATCAGATGGCGTGTCCATTTCTGGTTGATCCATCTGGAAATCATTTCACAAGTATTCTCATGTCGTGGAAGCTTGTATGGGCACAGGTGGAAATACACTTTTTTAGGATAGGTAGTGTTAGCACTCAAAATTTACCTCAGGTTGTATAAAGGAAATATCAAGGTAACAACATAACCACTTTAAGAAATAAATTTGGCTTCTTTCCTTCCAGAGAGGCATCTCTCACTGATTGTTTTAACAAGGCCAGATGTGTAAATAAAATAATGAATCAAATTGTATTGTTGGTTGAAAGGAGGAAAGTAAACATTGGGATATGGATTCTAAATATATAATTATGAATCACAAGGTTGTTTGCATAGGAACTTCAAGAAAGGCAATATGGATATTCAGTTACAGTCAAAATGTCGATTGTCTAGTGATAAGAAAGAAACAAGAACAATCCATCAATATAGAGCACCATAAGATTAATTATGCATTAATGTTAGTTGAAAAAGTTTTTTGATATCTGAAATAATATCAAAAGCATATACATATGAATTATGAACCATTAAACACTCATTTTGGACATGAAGGAATACATAAGGAAAGGTAAAATAGGAAAACATTCACAAAGAAGGGAAAGTACAGACTGTAATCAGAAATAACACATGAATCTTTGAAGAAAGGCCAGCATTCGGATCTACAATTTTATTAAACATAAGTCTCAAACTACTTAACTCAAAATATCACGGCTTCAAACCATTTTTCCATACAACTTAGAGTTTCTTATACAATTGATCCATGAGCTGAAAATAAAACTAACTGCTAAAAATAGGCCTAATTGCCTTTACAAGTGTCATTCGACATTTAATAGCTACTAACAAGTTCTAGATAATAAATTAATTCCTAATAACTATTATTCAACATTCAAATATCCACGATCTTCATGTCTTCAGGTGTGCAAGGTGTACTTATTCCTCTCGAACTTTTCTACTTTTTTCCATTGGTCTGTAGATGGCAGCTCCAAAGTGGACATTTCCTTTTCCATCACGCGCAATTCTATATGGCCCCTATAGGAATAATTCTTTAAATGAGCACATAACTCTTTGAAGTAAAAAAATATTTCAAATTCATCAATCAGCTTGTCAACAATTGTCTTTCCAGACAATGATTGGTTCATATCAATTAAATTGGTGTGATCCAATCTACACTTAATCAAATTATCTTGGTACTCCTTCTGAGTCAGCATTGTGCCCTTTTCTTCCCAAAAGAATGGGGGTCCTTTTTTTTAAATAAGGGATCAAGCATATCCCTGAAAAGATTCAGTTGATGTGCCATAATAATAGTTTTGGTATGGACTGTGTCTAAATGATGACACTTGTTTACTACCTTCCTGGCCCATGTTATGATTGATATTATGTCCTTGATATTTGTATTCTTCAAATCATCCTCTGTCAACCCATTCAAAAATTTGATGGCATTGTTGGCATTGTCAATTGGAATTTTATCTAATTTATCCCTGGTTGTTGTCACAATTTTCCTGGATAACTGAAACGCAACTTGTTTATCCAACACAAAATCAAGACAAGGTCTTAATTTATTTGCTTCCTTTGTGATGGAATGCCAAATAATATGTGTTTTCCCCTATACTGGTAATTGACATGTTACCTACTTCATTAATTTATCATTTTTGGTTTGAAATTCCTAGGATTTGGTTTCCTAAGCCTAAGATTTTGCTGCCCAAGTGCTTCTTTCTTGTTCCCTTTGAAATTTCAGGTTTTCCAGGTTTTTATTTTGATTTTTCAATCCAGATAATTGTAAAATCTTTCATGCTAACTTGTGACATATCCTGGACAATGGTTTTTTCACTGGATTTAGCTATAGGAGGAATAATCATGCACTCTACTTCTTTCTCCTTGTCTTGTAACTCTTTTTATTTCTCATATAATTTCCTTTCCATTTCATCAATTTTTTTCTTCATAGCCTTCTCACACTCTACCACCAGAGCCATGTCCTTCTGCCACTATTTTTATTTTTCAGCAAATTTTAATAACTTAGCTTTGCAATCAATCAACTCACTACTCAACCTCTCTTTTTCCTTCTCAAGTTCAACTAATTCAGATGCATGTATCAGCTGTGTAGAAGGTATCTTCAATTTATTTTTCAATATTTGAATAGCATTCTCTATTTCATTTAGTAGCTTTTGTATCCCTGCCCCTTTATCTGCTTGACCCTCGGAAGCCAGCAAATCCATTGGCAATTTCTTTATTTGTGCTTGGTAGTCTTTGTTCTCCACCTTTTCCTACCTCAAATGATTCTCAATTCTGCTTTTACTGGTATGCAACTTTGACAATTTCAATGTAGCTTTTAACATATCAGTAAAGAGAATATCCCATGTTTGATTGTGCATATGTATCATGTGAGGGATGGGGATGTTTTCCAAATCCATCTTCATTTTAGCAACCTTGTTCTTGGTTGTTAAGGTCAGGTTCAAAGTGTTCTGGGAATGATCTCTAACAGCAATAAGATACACATCTTGATTAGAAATTTTTCTTACTTCTGAATACAACTTCAAATTTTCCTCTGAATTTATATCTTTGGTCTCTTTACACTTCTCCAACAATTCTATCTTATTTTAAAACTGAGATGTGTAATCAGCTGGTGTATCAGCAAATGCATATTCCTTCACCTCAAAGGCATGCCCTATTACTTTCATATTTTTCTTCCCTCTCTCTTCCTCTATAAATTGGAAAATTTGTCCTTCTGGTTCAATTCTTTGCTTCTTAGGAGCCCTAGCAATATCCTCCTCTTTTGTATCCATGGAATCTGAAAAAATCTTTCTTGTTAGTAATTTCTGAGCAACTGGCTAAGGGTGTGACTTTTTTAGTTGTTGAGACCAAGTTGGAAGTTCCAGGATTTAATGAAGTAATTTCTCTAACATAAGAATTTGAATCTTATTGCATATTAGTATCCTTTTGAGTTTCTTGTGGATAATCAGACCAATTTGCAGCCTTTTCTAATCCAACAATCTCATCATGCTCAAAAGGATTTCTTTTCAGATCCTGTCTTCTGTTTGAAATAACATGATGGGGGTCATAATTAATAGCAGGTTCTATCGAAAACCCCATCTCTTTCAGCAACTCTCAATCATTGGAAGGGAAGCTTTTTTTTTATGACAAACGGGCCTACAACCCATGGATATTTGATCTTAGTGGACTTCTTGAAATTTAAGAAGTGTTCAGTCTCCACTATTAACTTTTGTCTAATAAATTCCATTGAGAACACTCTAGGATTCAAGAAGGCTGGAAACAAATAAGGCTGATGAACAAAGCCATACAACCTCATTACTATCCCTTGCTCAAACAGGAACCAATCACCTATCCTTTTCTTTGTATAAAGCTGCAATATATTACTCATTTATAGCAGTACCCTAGGCAACTTCTTATGAAAAATAGCAATATACACTTCTGACATGAGTAAATTCATGGACTTAGTGTAATCTTTGTTCATTTCCTTAGTAAGTACCATCTCTGGAAGCTATAAATTTTCCTCATTAAATGAAAGAAGCATTTTCAGTAAATAGGACTGAAATCTAAAATTCTTGGTCTTGTGGAAATCCATTAACTGAGAATGAATGTTCTCAGCGAAGAATTCATCAAATTTAAGGCATGAACTTTGTATCAATTGACAAGAATCTCCAGAATCAATTGGACAAGTACTCAAAACAAACATTAGAATCATAAGGGGCTCAGTGATATACTTGTCCATCTCTAACCCTAAAAATTGACTCAACAGGGTTATAGTGCACTGGGTTTCTTCATTGAAAAGGCCGACATCAACTGGAAATGGTTGGTCTAATAGTTGTACATCTGGTTTGAAACATTTCTTGAAAAAATCTTGTTTCTTCTCTATTACAGACTCTCTAAAACATTGAACTATGCACTCGTCATTGTATTCCCTAGACTTTAGGTCAAACTCAACAGGAACTGAAAAGTCTTTCCTAATGACAAGAGAACTTACTGGGAAAAGGATTTTTGAATTAGTAGTATCCATAATCACTCTTTCAGAGGAAGAATAATTAAGGGCACACCATTCAACAAATTCGGGACAGTTTAGGGTTTGATCTATAGTGAAAAAGTGGAAATAAGACCAGTAAACATTGTGAATATCGTTTCCTTGGTCCTTAAGAAGTTTTAGCTTCTTCTTGACACTATCAATAGGTCCATTGAGAAAAATAGTGTCAAAAAACTATGCATCTCTATCTTCAAACAATTCTTCAACTTTCTAATATTCCAAGCTCAACATTCTCAACTTGAGCCATTTTAAATAGTTCTAGAGGAGACAAATGCCTACTTGGTGTATTGACAAGTGGCCAAAGGGCACTGTGTGATTTGGATGCTTATGCACATTCTTTAGCTTTCGTTTTCCAATGCAGGAGAATAAAATAATTCCCTAATTCCACGTGCAAGGCATTTTTATATTTCTTTATATTCCTATCAGTCTTGCATCTTCCGTAGTAGAAACAATTATCAACCTTCCATCTTACATGATCCATTCTTTGTCGTCGATCCTTTTTCCAACTTAATCCATTTTTTCCCTCCAATACAACGTTACCTCCCTTATCCTTCCTATAGATCACAATTTGAGATTGAACTGTAACCATTGATCTGGATACAGATCTTTCTAAGTTGTTGATCTTCATTTATCTTAACATATTTTGCATATTTCCTTCCATACTCAGAGTGAGCATGTTCTTCTTGCGAATTATTTTGAACCATAGAACTTCTCCAAATCAACTATGCATCGCTCATTTCATACACCCTTTAGCTCCATTTCGCAGGTCTACTGATTTTCTTCTTCCTCACACCTTCACCCTACGAAATCAATGCTAGTCATAGATCTTAATATACCATATATCTTAATCGTCCAATGATATAGCTCCTACCCGATTTCACAACCCTCCAACCTGACTCACTCCCTTCTAGTTCTCATTGTGAAATCATTCTAGACCATAGATCAAGAATTCACCCAGTTCTCCACCGTTCAAGAATGTTGGGCCTTCCGTATTTCGTGGCTCCAAAAAGTTTATTCTTTCATGCATGTTGTGGATACGAAATGAATGCCAACTATAGATATATTCTGTTCAAGATCATGACCATTGGAATATGCAGGTCCTACAGGATTTGCAAATTGAGAAATCTAATTTTCCTGTGCTAGTTATTGCTGCGAAATTAATCTCCGCCGCAAATCTTCAACACTGATTAATCTTCATTGTTGAAACATGTGGATCCTACAGGATTTTACAATCTTAAAGTTCAATTCCTTTAGAATGTTGCCATTGTGAAATCCACTCCCATCATTGATATTGAACATCATCCGATCTCAGCCATTGAAACATGAGGGGTGTAGAAGATTTCGCAATCCTGCTTAATTTGTTTCTCCTTGCATGTCCACTTAGAGAAATCTTTATCTGCCATCGATCTATCTCCATCTATCCATCCAACAGCTGATTCTTCCTACAAGTTAACCTCCTTCCGCCAACGTCAAAATTATTTTAGACAAAGTATCTTTCCTTGGAGAAATTATCTACGGCCTTTGATTTTCCTCGTTGTGCATCCAGGCCCTCCATTCCTGTCACCATATAACCTCGTGTATATTTTTCTTATTGAGGCATATTTACAAGGTTAAAAATTGGTATTGTCAGTAATTTTTCACTTCAAAGCAATGAACAAACCCCTTAGAACATCCGAAAACCCCATCAACACCATTCAAGTTCATGTCATATGGAAAATTTTCATACCTTCCTCTTTCTTCACTGGCTTAACCCCCTCCAACTACTTAGCTCAAAATAGTGCTAACAAGAGGTAATGACTCTTCCCCAAAGAGGTTTCAAAACTCTAATTTGGGATTCATTTTCATTGTCAATTACAATCTTCCATGTGCCCTAATAGTTTCAATCCAAGGATCATCATGCCTGCATTATCTTCCATGTTATTTAATGAAGTGTTGTTCCTCCTGGATATCAATTTTTTTGTAGAAGGATAATATGCATGTTTTGAACCTATGCATTTACACATAATTGCTTGGTATTTTCCCTCGATCACTTCATTACTTTTCCATAGTGTAGATTTTCTTGTTCATAGAACCTTCCATATATATTCCCTGATGGTCAAGCCTTGAAAGCTGACCTCCAGCGGTCGACCCCCTTATATTCCATGTTGTTTCAAGAAGCATCATTCCTCTTGTACATATATTTTTCACACTGCATACTGATATGCATGTTTCCTCCCGCTGCCTTTACACCTTTTCCCTCATTATTTTCCATAGACATTCTCAATGGTCAACCTCGGACTCTGATAGATTCTCAATAGTAGACCCCGATATGAGGAAGCATAGAACCTGCCATATGTCAAAATGTCAGAAATGGGATGATGAGGAGAAAGAGAAGAATCCCTTTGTCTTCTCACACTTTAGAAATTCATGTGATTGGGATTAAAATTTAGTAACTTTGGTGGTGAGAAGAAAGAGAAATTTCCCTTTCTCATTATACAAAATACTAGGAGTCATTGTATAGGAATTAATTATGTGAATATTAGAAAATACATCTTTAACTCATGAAATCCAATAATTACACTAATGACACTTATTATAAGTAATCTTTTAAAATGAAATCATTTTTTTGGAAATTAATAGTAACAACATTAGAGACCAGTTTTCACACAACTTGAAACCAATAATGACAATTTCAAAAACCATTAATCATACTTCTGGAAACAGATGATCACATTTCTAGAAATCGGTGATCACAATATTGGAAACCAATGATTGCATATCTGAAAACTAATAATCACACTATATTGGAAAACCAATAGTTGCGCTTTTGGAACATGTTGTAAGTCTCGATTCTTAGTGGGAAGTCTAAGTTTAATGAAATTGGGGTTTCAATGTCAATTACAGTAAACAACACACAATATATAAAAAAATCAAAACATTTCATATATGATGATAGCTAGACAATTTGACCTGTACCTTGACAATTTCTATTATATTGCAACTTCCATAAGCGAAGTGTCATTCTCTGTGGTTTTAATGCAGTCTCTTCTTTCCCATTCAAAATATGTTTTTCGATACTTCAATACTGTTGGCACAATCCCAACCAACAAAACCCATTTGACAGGGGTTCCACGCTGTCGACGCTCAACACGGCATGATCTCCCTGAGCATCGGCCCAGACAGGTTTTTACCCTGTCTAGCAACACCCATAAAGCAGATGAGGTATCACCCAAGATGTTTGATGGAGAGCTGTCAGAACCAAGTTTCTGCAGTATAGAGGAGGATAGGGGCATCATAGATTCATCATCTTAACTCCCAGATCTAATCTACTTGCTTGATCAGAAACAAAAACCTTCATTATGTCACATTATTTATTCATCATTACAGCAGATCTACCAGTGGGGAAAATAGTTCAAAAAGATGACAGTATCCATAAGAAGAAAGCATCATATTACCCATTCATATGCATATATATTCATCATTCATCATCAGACTCGTAGCAATGTAAAGCAGGAAAAGATAAAAAGACAACAGGATTTCAGTTCGATCCACATCACATCATGTTAATTCTGCAGAACAGATCGCAGATCAAAACAGACAAGGATCCAGTATCATATCACATTGTCTAGTATCACATCCAGTATTCATTCTCCATAACCATGATGATTTATTACATGCACAATTCTTCTATTTATAGGCTTGTGCCTTTACATTCAACGTCCACTTCTAACTAACTTCTAACTTACTTTTAACTGATTTAACCACTAAGGACCAATATTCCGAAGAAATGGTCTACAACTACAAAAAGTGATATGGAAATATCAAAAAGTGGACTATTTTCTTCCTATCGCCCTATATTTTCCTTGTGCGGTGCCACGTGAGTATGCGCAACATCCTAGATGTTGCACAACTCACTACTCCCAACCCCTTTCCAATAGGCCCCCAACACAGTCTTGTGGCTCATCCTCAAGCCACATCAAATGGACTTGGTGTACTCAACAAGCTTGGATTGTTGAAACTGCTCCTAGACAGAGGTGTTTCATTTTCCAAAAACCTGTTGAGTTGTGCACTTTGCTGCAATTGCCTCCTATATGGTCAATATCTGTTGAACTCGACACACCGCTGTAATCGCATATCCCATAGAATCTCTTTGCACCTCTGACCACAAATACTGGTTGTTGGACTTCTTTGGGCTCACTGTCACTGTCTGGGTGGCTCCCTCTTGCATGGAAACTATCTACAGCTACAAATTCTGATTCTTTGTGTCACCTTGGAATCCATTCTATCTTCCAAAACCTTGTCATTCCTTTCATTCAGGCTCAGTCGAGGCTGCCTGAAGTCAATCTCGTTCCCTGCTCCTGCAGACTTAGTCAAGTGGGTTAGGAAATATGGCCCCTTTTGGATTCATCGTGAGTTTTGTGGTCTGCACCTCAAACCAACTAGGAGAAATATAGCTAAGGACGACCTTCTAGGCACTTCTGTCTTGGACGAGCTATCCCGCATACTTGCAACTTCTTCCTCAATTTCCACAGATGAAGCATTCTCACTCAAAATCTCCCCTATATTAGGGGTATGCTGCATATTAACTTCGGTTCTTGCTGCCTTACATAGCAAAGCTTCCTACCTCTACCACAATTATGCAGTAGATATTCCTACCCCTACAACTTCGAACAATGTAAATTCACCCCATGGTGTCCTCTCAGTGACTAGCCATCTTCTTATAACACTAGCCTCACTTCGGTATAATCATTTTCACATCGAGCTCATCATTAGGACAAATCCTGCATTAATGAACCGATTACGGTGTCGATTCTGCCAACATCCCACTTGGCTCTACTATCATTAGACGTTACATCAAAAAGTGTCGTTGTTCACCTATATTAACAGTCGTCATTAAGTACTGATGTGACATTCGATCACCATATTTTCATTGGTGGGATTCATCATCTAAACGGTGCTATTGATTCTTTCTCTTATTCAGCCACTCCTTTTTGCGTATTCATTTCCTCTGGCACATCCATTTCCTTGCATAAAACCACTTTCTCAGGCGCAACCACTCGCTTCCATGCAACTATTGTTCTCTCAGTGCAACCCCTCTCTTCCATGCAACTACTGTTCTCTCGGTGCAACCCCTCTCTTCTATGCAACTATTGTTCTCTCGATGCAACCCTTCTCTTCCATGCAACTACTATGCTCTCGGTGCAACCCTTCTCTTCTATGCAACTAACTTCCTATGTTTGCGCAGCCACTTCCTCCTAGTGCACCCTTCTTTCCTTTATCTACTCTACTACTCTTTTTTTTCCAGTGCATAGTGCTTCAAGCATTGCGTGGTCCTTCCCCCATTTGATAGGGCTTCAAGTGGCTGCCATTCACGAGCTTTGGCAGTACCGCACCATCTAACTGCTATAGTTGAATTGCACCCACATAGGAAATATAATTGACAAGATATGGACCAAGCCAGTGCATTTGTAGCTTACCTGTATGCTTCAAGAACTTGTTGTCGTATAGCAGCACCAAATCTCCTTGCTGAAATTGTTTGTTCTTTATGTGGCGATCATGCCATGCCTTCTGTCGGTCTTTCTCAACACACTGGTAAAAACCCGCAATGAAACGGTCTTCATCAATTTGTATCAGTTGCTCCATGTGCTCCTCTAGCATAATATCGTCATCCATTATGGTCGCAACAACAATGCACAGACTGGGAAAGATGTATTCCATAGGCATAACTTCCTCTTTCCCATACACCAATTTGAATGGTGTTTGCTCTGTCAATCTCTTGCACATGATACGATAGGCCCGCAGCACTACAGGAATATTTAGATCCCAATCATCTCGTTTAGTGTTACATACCTTGGTAAGTGTGTGCTCCAATATTTTGTTGAATGCCTCTACAGTCCCATTCACCTATGGATGGTATGGTGTACTTTTCTTGTGCTGAACCTGCAATTCTTCTATCATCGCTCGTAATATGCGATTGATAAAATGACTACCCTGGTAACTCATCAATATTCTTGGGCACCCAAACTGTGTCACAATATTCTCAAATAGAAATCATGCTATCTTTGCAGCAGTGCAGCCTCTTCCCATCTCGTCAGATAGTTCATTGCAGTGATTATGTAGCACGAACCAGTTCTTTTCCTAGGTGGATTGATTGGACCCACAAATTCTACCGCCCATTTATCAAAAGGTTGCAAAGTTACCTGGGGTATGAGCGGCATCTTATCATATCACGATGGTTTCCCAATGCATTGAAAAACATCGCAGCTCCACGCATAACCTACCGCATCATTAAGAAGAGTGGGCCACCAAATCCCTGCACGAAGCACCTTCTGCATGGTATCCCGTCCTCCATAGTGTCCCTTAGCTACTCCGGCATGCGCATCTTCTAAAATATGCTCTTGTTCATGTGGGAGGAAACATCACCACAAAATTTCATCAGGTCCCATCTTATACAAGTGGCCAGCAATCAACTGAAAGTCAGAAGCTTTAACCACCAACTGCCTATTTTGACTCGTGGAAAGTTCTTCTGGGGAAACTCCTGTCGCCAAGAACTGGATTATCAAAGCATAATCATTAGAGAGAATTTGAGGTCAAAAATGGGCCTCCTAAGATATGTACTACAAAAATATAAGATATATTAAAATATTATGAGTTAGGGGTTTTATGGGGTAGGTATATATGACAACTCACCTCCTACACTACTTTTTATGCACAATATAAATAACCATGGTTGAGTTACTTTTTTAAATTGACTATAAATAAAATTAGTAAAATAACTCTAGAATGATGTGACTAAGATTCATTGTAAATTCCCAAAAATTGATTGTCCTTTAACAATTATTTGTCTTGAACTTGTGAATAAAATTAAACAAAAATGAATTTAATTTATATGCATAACTAACATGTTTTTTTCATATAAATATCATTCATGAATTTAATTTATTTTAAAAGTACAAGATTATATATATATATATATTAATTTGACATTATGATATTAAATACAATTAAGTGAATATATAATTTAAAATTTAAAAACATGAAAATGACAATATATTATTTTATAAAAAAATGTGAAAAGACATTTTTATGAATTATGAGTACTTTTGACAATAATATTATTTTATGAGAAAGTGAATTGTGAGTACTTTACTTGAAAATAACAATAATATTATTTTATGAGAAAGTGTGAAATGACTTTTATTGTGAGTACTTCACTTTATGACTTAAAAGTACTTATACCACTACCTTGGTTAACTATGGATTTTCATCCACCATAGAAAATGTGACAAATAAGCATTCTTAACTCATGCAATGCCACCTCAACCATGGGGGATGATGTCATCTACTAGAATGTAATTGGTTGATTTTTATAGTACATTTTGGTCCTTTTGAGGCCCATTTTTTACCTCAAATTCTCTCTAATGGGTCATCTGCCATTTCAATTCGAAGTAATTGCACATCAAGAAGTCCATCTTCAATGTTAGTAGGTTCCTCACTTGTCTCAATTCTGGATAAATGATCAGAGCCAGCATTCAAGCGACCTGGCTTTACGATGATCTCAAAATCCAACTCTTGAAAGAGGAGTATCCATCTACATATCTTCCCCCCCAACATAGGATTATTAACCAGATACTTCAAAGCTAAATGGTTAGTAAACATCTTGATTTGACCTCCTAGAAGATAATGCCAGAATTTTTGCAATGCATAAACCATCGCTACTCCCTCACACTCCATGGTTGTATAATTATTCTCTACGAATGATCAATTCTGACTCGCAAAAGAAATAGGGTGATCCAAGTCACCATCGCCTAGGTGCGCGAGCACTACTCCTAGCGCAACATAAGATGCATCAACATGAATGTGGAACTCCTTGTTCCAATCTGGAAATACAAGTATCGGTGCCGAATCCATCTTGTCCTTCAGCGTGTCAAAGCTAATCTGACACTCGAGACTCCAATCAAATATCACATCTTTCTTCAATAATTTTTCCATAGGGGCAGTGATCGCAGCGTAGCCTCTGATAAATTTGCAATAATATCCCATGTGCCCCAACATTTCCCGAAGCATCTTCACATTGGTCGGTAGGGGCAAACTCAAGATGAGAGTTATCTTTGCAAGGTCAACCAATAACCCTTGCAGATAATATGACCTAACAGTATGCCGAATGGGGTGCAAAAAATGCACTTTTTGGATTTCAGCACGTTTTGTTGTTGTCGACACCTTTCTAGCATCAGTCAAAGGTTGGCCAAATGATCCTTGATTAGACTGTACACTTTCCAATCATCCATCTACACCTATAAGAAATTTTGAATGAAATCCTTGAAGGTAGCAACAACAACCCATGAGAATACCATGGTGGAATTCTTCAATCCAAAAGGCATCACGGTATATTGAAAACATCCCCATTTAGTGACGAATGTTGTTTTATGTCGATCCTCCTTGGTGATTATGATCTGGTGATAACCCGAAAACCCATCTGTAAAAGAGTACATTTCTTAACCGCCTACTCCTTCAAGTACCTCATCAACGAAAGGTGTTGGAAATGGTTCATGCATACAGGAATCATTTATTTTTTTGAGATAGACGAAGATCCAAACTTCACCATTTTTCTTGTCTTGGACCACCATAGGACTAATCCATTCTGACTCTTCAATAGGTTTGATGATTCCAACGTCCATCATACGATCAAGCTCAGCTTTGACTCTGTCTTTTTATTGTGGATTCATGCGATATGGTCTTTGTCGCACTGGTTTGGCATCTGGATTAAACAGGATTTTCATTTCCCCTAGGTCGCCCAATACCCCTTTCATTTTTGAGAATTTTGTCGGAAACAGATCTTAAAAATCATGTAGGAGATCCATGATCTTGGCTATGGTCTCCTCATCCCAGTAGTCACCAACATTTGGAACTTTGGATTCTCTTCCATCCCAATGTTAAATTTCTTAATCTTTAGCGGCTGAGCCATGGGAGAAGTCAGCATATCCGGTGCTGCGACATCTTGAATCCCTTCATTCTTTGGAATAGTAATATTTCGCAACTCATCATCATCCTTCGGCTCACCAGACACGTTATAGAATTCCATCATAGATTGCATGTGGCAATGCACATGTGGATCCACAGGATATGCGATTGACACAACTTTCAAGACTACATCCTGAATGAACTGAAGTGCATTATGGACATCAATATTGGTGTCTACAAAACTAAAAGTGTGGGAGAAACAAGCCGTCAACTCCTCCCAGGTATTTATTTCTCTGTGCAACTATGCGGACATGTACCAGGACCTCGGCATTTTATCCAAGGTATGAATAAAGGAATGGACCTAGTCATCCTTTGGTCACACTGCCCATAGTGTTTGACACTCCGCCAAATGGTTTTTAAGGTTATTTTAATCATCATACTTCCTAGTGTGGTACACCTATTAGGTACCAAAACAAACTGACATCATCCTGCGACACTGCGTCCGTCCAAAAATCATATTCTTTTGAGCTTCCCACCAGCGGGTGGGAGTAGCCTTCAGTGATTCCTCCAGTGCTAACAGTCATTGTGGCTGTGAGAATATTTCTTCAAATAATTCTAAGAATGCAAACAACTTGGTTAACCCTTCGTATACTATCAATTCAACAATTTCATTCACAACATGACGTGCATATTGTGTAATTAGTTCACACTTTCTAAAGGATACCTCATGCATGCGGTTTTGCCAATTTTTTAGTGCATCATCAAAATCAGAGGACGTAGAGATAGCATTGCACCAACCAAGCTCTCCATTGGAAATCAGCTTGATATAGTATTTATAGATGTTGTAGGCATGATCCCACCCCTTGACAACTTCATCCTTCACTGGTTCAATGTATCTCTGACCCTTGTTTGGATCCATGGGTGTGATGACTAGAATATCTTGGTTCTTGAATGTCATCATTCGCTTCTTAAAATTAATCATGACTATACTATCATTGGCCCACCCAGTCCCTAGCAGCACGGGATACGATCCTTCCCCATTAACGACTTCAATCACATCAAGTCAGCGTTTTTTCTCATGCCTTCAACGTTTACAACCAAGTTCATTACCCGTCCAATTGGTTGCACCTTAGCTTGGTTTGCCAATCACATCTACACAGGGGACCAACCCAACGTTGGGCTCCCCATTTTCTTCCAGGTCTGCTTACTCAAGATATTCACATCCAATCCTAGGTCCAAGATGACTGATTCCACCTCATAGTCACCTCTCTAGATATTCATACGCATCTCTGTACCTGTCTTTTTCTTCTACAAGGAGTTCACTGCGGAGTCCTTCAGTTCCTTGCCTCTATGGTATAACAACCTTTCAAGCTCAACAAGAGCATCAAGATCTCATGCCAGTGATAAAAAATTATTAAAGAACTGTTGCAAGGTACCATGCTGCCATGATGGACCTGCTTCTAAGGATAAATCAAAGGTGGATGGCATTTCATAGACAAGAGATTTACCAAGATTTCATCTGATTGGGTCCCGAGTTTCAAAAAATTTCTCCCTTTCAATCGCGATATCAAACACTGCTTTATTATTCCTAGCTAATCAAACTTGTGGTCATGGTCCAACATCTCCCATCTTCACACCTTCGTGAGTGATAATGGCGACGTCGACATCCTACGTTCCAGGATCTGCTGAAATCGTCGCAACTGTTGGACCTTGATTTTGGTTCATCAATGGAGTCTGAGCCATTGGTGGATTCTAGTTTATTGGTGGGTTCATTGGTTGATTCACACTATGGTTCTAGAGTGGAACTTGATACTGGGCATGGCTCTGTAATTGGTTCTGGGATGGTAGTTGATTTTGAGTCTACAACTGGGCTTGATTTTGCAACTACGGAACATTACCGGTTTGTCATCTTGTGATTAACTGCAGGAAGTTATCCATGGTATGATCAATCACTGCATAGTATGTACATGAGTACTACAAGTGTGGGAACTCTCTCTGATAATTCCTGGATACTCCATAATTATAACATTGGACGGATGTGCAACCTCATCCAAAGCCCCCTCCTCTGCCTTGGAATCCTCCTTGCTGGGGGTACTACGGCATAGCTACCTGTTGTGGCGGGGCAAGGGATTCAGTTGTCGCTGAACAAAGTGTGATGCTTGAACATATTGTGGTTGCACCTGAGCCATCAGTATTTGATTATATGGATGTTGTGGTGGAAACTGCGGTTGCGCCTGTGGTGGCATAAATTGCATCTGTGGTGGCAGTGTATACTATGGTTGCGGTTGAGAACTTACCATCTAATTTTATGGATGTGGTTATTGCACAGCGCGGTGACCTTCTCCTTTCATGAAATATGAATCATATGTTCTATCCTGAAGCAGATCATATGCCCAACAGTCTCTATCCTCATGCGCACCGGAGCGACAGAATGAATAGTATAAATTGGCAGGTGTCGACACCATATTTTGCATATAGCTACATTCCTCATGTCCATGTTCATAAACTTATAATATGCGACACCATGTCACACCACCTCTACTCAACGGGTTCGGAGCTCCAGATAACAGATAGTTCCCAAAGTCGAGGCAATTATCTTCGTTGTGGCCATCTGTGTGACACCGAGTACACCAAATATTTGCATGATCCTCCTTTAATTTCTTGATATCCTATAGCTGGAGTGTGAGGTTTGCTAGCTGTGCCTGAATTTGATTCATCCCAACTGCACTCTCCCCGATAGGTGAAGCTTCGAGCTTCATCCCAATGTCCAAGGATTCGCTCTGCATCACTATCTTTTCCTGCATCAATGGTTGTCAGATATGAGAAACCAATGTTGTGATAAACCATTCTTTATGTTGGACTTCACTCATAGAAAAACTGACTCTAGCCATCAGTGTCTTGAACCTCTGATCGAATTCCCAAATGGTCTCATTAGAAAATTCCTTGATTTCCTTCAGTTCTATAATGTATTATGCTTTCGACTTCAGTTTTCTGAATTCCTCGACTATTCCTGTTTGGATCTCACCCAATGTATTCGTCGGAATACCCTAAGGAACTTGGATAAACTTTATAAACTAGTCGAGCGCATGACCCCTCAGAGTAGTCGCTAATTGTCCTTTATTTACATCATCGTCAGTGGCATGTCTAACAATCCACAATGCTTCACATAAAAACCAATATTGCTCAGGATCATCGGTCTCGTTTCCATGGAACAAGGGTAGCTTCATGTTCTCGCCTTCCATCTTGGGCCACCTTTGTACAGATGTTGATCTACTACTAGACTATTTCTGGCACGTCGGACAAGTCAACATGGGACTTGGATTTTTTCCTGAGTTTGGATTAATGTATATAGGCATGGGTATGTTGTTTTTGGGGTTCGCTTTTACCATCATTCTAGGTGTAGCCTGGGCCTGGTCATCCTCATCATCAATGTAGGGCCGCTTCATCCCGTGTGGTTTTCCTTCACAACATTGTGTTCCGATCGTAGCAGGACCTTCCCTTATCCTCTGCCTCTTCTCTAGTCAGAACCTTTCTCCTCTCCTTGTACAACCACTTCCTTCCCTCACAATATCATTGAAAATTGCACCCATATACCCCTTACCTTCTCATTTGTCTCCCCCCTTGGTCACAGTATCCACATCCTCTGCACACCGGGGTGCTACTACTCTAGGTGCATTTTGAGTATACCATTCTCGCAAACCAGCATTTTAATTGACAATTGCAACGACAATAAGAACCTACCTATGGGTCTTTTTAGGAACTCCCTCTCTGCTTCGTTGTAATATTTATTGGTGTTGACAGCGAGATCAGTGATATATCCCTCTAGGTTACTATCCATCCAGAATTCAACGGCTTATGACGCTTTGTTGTCAATTTCTTACAGTTCCTAGATCATTTCAGGGGTCCAGGATGTCGGTTCTCCTCCTTGAAAGTTTGTCTTCTTGTATGTGAATTGCGCCAGCCACTCATACAATATGATAGGAAATTCGCTGAAAAAATTATTCATGTATACCATCATGTATGTATCTTGCTAGCCACTTATTTGTTGTCAGCCCAAGGTTCTAATTTTCAGCTTCAGAAAATTCTCTCAACTTATGATCGAACCAATCTTGAAGTTTCGGTCACGTCAAATGCCACATCCATTCCTAAGTAACCATTTGTCAGATGCCACATTCCCTCCTCTCAGTAGCAATGAGGTCCCGGCAACGAAACCATTTGTTGGTGTAATCCTAACCAACAAAACCCAGTCGATAACAGTTCCACTTTGGCAATCCTCAACATGCCATGATTTCCCTGAGCATCGGCCTAGACAGGTTTTTACTGTCACATGCCCCAATTTTGCAAAATAATATTATCTTATTTCATTTTATTTCAAGACATTATGTTCAATTTTATGCTAAGTTGTAAATGATGACTCAGTAGAGTCAAGGATATTGAATGTAATTCTGAATATTTTAATTATAAATAAATAAAAGTGGAGACAACAGCTTGGGAGCGTTGTTAAAAGAGTGTTTACTGGTCAAGTTGGTGGAGGAGACTGGGTGGAGAGAACATAGACAAGTGGCAGCATCCTCAAACACTTCCAACTATTGTAGGTGGAAACCTCCCTACATTTGGGGTCATGATCCCGCAAGAAAGTGGGATCAGAGCAGGTGGCTCAATTAATGACAAATGACCCAAAAGACCTAGGCAATCTTGATAAAAATTCCCATTGAAGATAGCTGAGGCTGTTCATTCCAGGGAAGTGATAATTCAGGTGAATGTACTTCAGAGGATTTCAATGGAAAGGGAATTTGTGGAAGGTGTTTGAGGGGTTAACTGTAACAGTGATCTAGTGCATCTTTTCAACTAAAGGATCTTACTGCTGAGTGCAGAGTGAATACTGAATCATTGGACTAGTATATGGTTTTCTTGCTCCACCAGTTCTCAGCCAAGGAGACCAGGAACATGCTTGGGGGTCCTGAGGAGACGTTGTTTGGGCGCTCTCCATGAGTTCGTAGAGAGGAACAGCCTCCCAACGCTGTTGTTGTCCAGCTTAAACAAGTTCTACAGTCTTTTATTTTACTGTGTTAAATGTTTATATGTGAGTCTGACTGATTAATGAATGTTAAATGTTTAGTGATGAACTGATAGAGATTGTAATATTTTATTTTATTGAAAAATGGAATATGAAATTGATGAAAAATAATTCTAACCTGTGTTTTTCCACGTCTAGAATGGACCAGATCGTACTCCAGCACAAGCAGTGTATTTTAAAATAGATGAAGGATATAATAGAAATCCAAAATGAATAGATGTATTATGCATATCATAATATCAGAGTAACCTAACATTAACCTATTTAGTTAAATATATTGGTTAACTAGACTGTTGTTGTAAGTATGATAGAAAATAAATAACCTTAATACTTTATAGGTAGCAGGTTTATTACATTAGCAAGTTATTCCAGTAGATAAGGTATTATTCTTACACAGTACTTTATTTTGTTATTTTACCATTAACCTGTAACAGAGACAGTAGAAATAACTCAGATAAAAACCACTCTATTATAATCTGCTAAGTAAAGATTTAAAAACCAGAATCTATTAGTTTATATACTAATGATAATAACTAGCTATGTTTACAAATATTCAAACTTCAAGTATGGTATTACTATCGTAATTAAAATTCTAAAAAAATAAAATTAAGTCTAGAAATTATGTACCTTTTATCAAGGCACTTAACAAACCCTGTCTATATTATATCAATTAAAAACAACTATAAATTATGATAATAAATAACTTTCAAAATATATGATTATTTAAACAAAGAATTGTTCCTTAACTTTTTACCATCAGAATGTACATGTAAAAGAATGATTACAAGGTCGAAACCCTTATTTTATTTCCCTGTAATTTAAAAGAAAAATAGTTAAGCTTTTAGAAATAATATCACTGAATAAACTGAACTAATGCAGACTGGTTACAGTCTTTATAAATAAAATATATGTACATATACAAATTTAGGAAATTATAGTATATACAGATAACAATATCGAATTAAACAATAATTGTTTACAAATAAAGAACCCACTTAAAAAAACTGAAGGAATCGTTGCTTTCAGGAAACCCTACTTGAAAATCCTTGAGGCATTAAATCGAAGCATCATGACGGAAAACAGTCTTGAATCTATTAACAGTAATCTAATACAATTAATAACAATAAAAAAAATTATCATCTTACAAATTGAATAGGGTAAAAACCCTAGCTCGTTTTCTGAGCAAACAATTATCCAGTATTCATTTACTATCCAAAACAAATACAGTCATAACTTAGGGTAAATAATTAAATTATTTTATAAAAAGCATAAAAAGGGAAATTTATTTCATTTACACATAGATACAAAATAATACACAGATGAAACGAATCTAAGTTAAAGACAGACTGTCTTAAAGGACATTTCATTACTTCAACGAGCCCGAAGGCTGAACTTAAACAAACACTTAAACAAAGTACAAAAATCAGCTAAGAGCCGAGCACCCATATCATGATATGGAGTGTTTTAAAAATAGGTATTAACAAACATAATAATACAACACTGTAATTTCTTTCTTAACCTAAGAGGAGAGTTTTACAAGTTACGGTGTTGAGCCGGAGTCACCCTGCTAAAAGCAAGGGTTAAAATCAAAAAGAAAACTATTTTAAACAAAGAACAGCAACCCAAGACTGGGAACGACATGGCCGTGAATTCTTCCAACTGCAAGGGTTTGAACAAGTAGGGAGAACCATATTTCGAAACCGGAGCTTACCATAGGCCGAGCATTGGGCCATTTGAGAAGTGCTACTGTCGAGAGTGGAGGCGAATTAACCCTGCAAATTAAGAACCAGAGTTTAATTAAAACAAAAGAATTTTATGTGCAGATTGAAAACATTAACCATTTCTAGCTTTAACTTTATAAATTTACCTCAGCTGGAAGTAAAAGTGATGGAGCCACGAAGAAATAGCAGCACCGCATCCATGGTTAAGAGGAGCCAAACCCTCATACTCACCGAGGATGGAGACAACGGGGCTTTGTTCAATCATGCTGACAGCAATGGCAAAGACAAGCCTGGAAACAGCCACGAAGGAGTCAAACAACCACAAAGTTGGAACTGTCACCAGCACGCAAGGTGTGACAGCTAAACTCCAAAACAAAACCTATGACAAAGAAGCTTAACAAACTGTCACGTTAAGCTCAACTTTTCACACCGTGACAGACCATGCTAGAAGGGCAGCAAAGGGAGATGCCAGCGGGCTGTAAATCCAACAACAATAAGAAATATGAACCCTAACAGAGTGAAATAAACCACAGTGGAAGAATGAAAACAGAACCCATCTCAAAGGAAGCATAGCACAACAAACATAGACGTTGAAGCCACTGATAACTGAGTTTCACTCATGGCCACCATGGGAGCTTGCAGGGCATCCCAAAGGGCCAACGCAAAAGTCGAAAAAAGAATAATCCAAGGGTTAGGGTTGATGGTTATATATACGACCATTGCATGGCCAAGAGTTTACCACGTGGCCGCAATTATAAAATTCATGCGGTGGGTCGACTCTCCATAGTTCCCTACAACCAAATCATATTCAATTATTTACCAAATGATTTAACAACACTACGTAGGACTATAATTATTTCTGGTGATCATATCATAAAATATTTGCTTAAACGTATAGTAGATACACGAGGACTTCACTTAGTGAACCTCTCACATAGCACGTGCAATCGTGGGATATTAAAGAATACCCTTAATTTCGAGATATATTGACCCAAACTCTTTTTTGTTGAAACCCCCTCCCAATACTTAAAACCTCCTCCCCACCCCTTTTTATACCGCAATCCTTATAAACCACCCTACCCAACCCCACCTTAAACCCCTCATCCCCCCAATACCTGCAATATATTGGTTCGATTTTTTCTAATTTTAAAACCCACAATATGAACTAACGTGATAGGATATTGGGCAACAAGTGAAGCCCCCGTGAGTAGATAGTTCATCATTGGCATGGAGATGCAACGTTACATTAACGTTGACCTAGCATATAATTATACTCTTTAGTCTCATGACCCAAAAATCCTTGCATAAAATATTGGTAAACAATGTTATAAGTTTATACTATTACATATTTTAAAACCCACAATATGAACTAACGTGATAGGATATTGGGCAACAAGTGAAGCCCCCGTGAGTAGATAGCTCATCATTGGCATGGAGATGCAACGTTACATTAACGTTGACCTAGCATATAATTATACTCTTTAGTCTCATGACCCAAAAATCCTTGCATAAAATATTGGTAAACAATGTTATAAGTTTATACTATTACATATTGTTGGGATTTATATTTCAATGTTATAAGTCTATGCTAGTAAATAGCGTTAGGATATGTTTAAATATATATATGTATTTACAATTTTTTTTAAAGTGGTTATATCTCATAGAAGTATTTAGTAATGACATATTATTGCTAAGAGAGTATTACTAGCTAAGCTTTACTAATGATAAGTCAAGTCAAGTATGGATTCGTTTATCATATGAATAGTCTAGTTAATTTGTGTAAGAAAACTATATAATAGCTATAGTTTCTCCTACATTGTGGGTATGCATTGTTACAATAACATTCGAGTTGAGAACATTGCATAGCATTGTATTGAGTAGATTCACTAACATCTTGCATGCTCAACGTTGTTAAAACTTAAAGGTTTAATAAACAAATAGTTTATACATGATTATAAGTCTTTTAAAAACTATCAAGTCATATGATAGCAACTATGAAGTTGGCAAAGTGTATTATAAAAACACTTCTACTAATTCTTTTACATAGTTCAGATCGATGAGATCTCAATAGAATGAGGCTGTATCTCAACTCGATCATAATTACATTCGATAGAATGGTTTTATGCTTAGACAAAGATACTAGGGTCAGAATAAGATAGAAGATTGACTTTATAAGAAAAACACCAACCTTGGAAGTTGTTTGTAGACAGTAACTCAATGCAAGAAACGTATTACAGAAATAATAAGATATGCATATTAAAATAAAAGTTATCAAGTAACTAAGATTACAAGTTCAGAACCCAAGAAAGTGTTTTATTGTCACTACGTACAACAAGGAAAGAAACTTGTTCATCTGAACTTCATTTACAAGAACAACTGAAGCAAACGAACTGTTTTTACCTCATGGAAGTTGTTTGAAATACATCAGCTTATTTACTAAGCTTATTATTTGTAAATAGAAATACTGTTGGACACTTTATGAAATTAAAAACGATACTCGATCATTCATACCTGTAAGCCTATAAGAACAAGTAATTTTTCTGCGTTACCATAAATGTTAAGTAAGCCCCGGATTTCAAAGTCATATTTCACCTACTTGTCATAAATAAAACTCATCAGTAAACTGAAAGTAGAAATAATGAGCAAGTTAAACTTAATACTGTTTCAAGAAGGAAACTGTTGAGTTAACATATTTGAGATTATGCATTACTAATCTATTAATTGTTTCTTTTATTGCTAACCTTTAGCTGTTAGTAAACTGCAGTTTCAGCATTTTATGTTATTTCAAAATTTTAAATTTTTGTGAAAATTTGGGGTTTTGACATTTACCCTGTCCAGCAACACCTGCAGAGCGGATGAGGTCTCACTCGAGATTTTTAAGGGAGAGCTATCAGAACCAAGTTTTCGCAGTATAAAGGAGAATAGGGGCATCAGAGATTCATCAACTTAACTTCCATATCTAATCTACTAGCTTGATCAGAAACAGAAAACCTTCATTATTTCTCATTATTCATTCATCATTACAACAGATCTACTAGTGTGGAAAAAATATCAAAAAGATGACAGTATCCATAAGCAGAAACCATCGCATTATCCATTCATATACAGATCTCTTCATCATTCATCATCAAACTCACAGCAATGTAAAGCAGGAAAATATAAAAAGACAACAAGAGTTCAGGTCAATCCACATCACATCATATTAATTGTGCGGAACAGATCGTAGATCAAAACAGACAAGGATCCAGTATCATATCACACTGTCTAGTATCACATCCAGTATTCATTCTCCATAACCACGATGATTCATTACATGCATAATTCTTTTATTTATAGGCTTGTGCCTTACATTCAAAGTCCACTTCTAACTAATTTTTAATTGACTTCTAACTGATTTAACCACTAAGGACCAATATTCTGAAGAAATGGTCTGCAAGTACAAAACGTGACATAGAAATATCAAAAAGTGGACTATTTTCTGCCTATCGTGCTATCTTTTCCTTGCACGGTGCCATGTGAGTATGCGCAACATCCTATATGTTGTGCAACTCACTTACTCCCAACCCCTTTCCAACAGATACCTATGATTCTTAGAGGAAGTGCTTATACTCATCAAACACCTCATTTCCTAAACTTTTTTAAAAACGAGATTTCATCTTAGGACCACAAACTGGACATGCAAATTTTCCCTTTGTTTGAAGACCTACAAGAGATGGATTAACAATGGAAATTATAATTATATATAATGAATGGATGTTTAAAAAATGTGCATGATTAATATATCAACTTCATAAGGAGCTTGACATTGGATGAGAGAATGAGAGCACGTTGAGCTAGGGTTTGTATCTAGAGTTTTCCCTGGCATTCTTTCATACCTCAATCAATAGCATCAAAATCCCTATAGGTTTGTTGAGCAGTTGAAGAACATGAAACGCATCTATGGCAGCAGCAGAGGGAGGGGCAGTAGGCCCCTCCCAGTCAAATCGTGATGTACCCTCCTTCAATAGAGCCCCGAGCTCAAATTTTATGGCCTCTTTGGAAATAGGAACAGAGTACATCCCCATCCTCATGGAATATTTAGTGACAAACAAGAATAGTACACCCAAACCTACTCAGACATAATGTGGACCTGTTCAGAAGAATACATGCATAGCCAGTACCGAGAATCGACCCTATCTCAATCTCCCTACATAAATAATCAAGGCTAAGGTTCAATGGATGAAGGATCGCACCCTCATAGGTGTTATAGCTCAAAATGACACATCTCTTCCTGTGACCACTTTCCCATGATTCTGTCACATGTCGACACTTCCATGACGACACTTCATGAAAGTCACTGAAAAAACAACTAACTTGGAGGACCGATATATTGAGTTTTGTAACTCTGTTTGACCTCATCTCTACACCGTTGGAAAGGTATTTATGTTATCTAAAACTTTCCAGAAGACACCAAAGTATGAAAATGCACAAAAATACCCTAAAAATGAGTTTTTTTCTGTACACGACCTTCCTTAAGGCAAACCCACGTACGTACGCGACTTTCTCTCTATAATACCCGCGTACGTACGCGAGTTGCTATACATAATAGTCATGTACACCTTATATATGCGACTTTATGTATTAGCAACCCACGTGTATTTCTCATGTACGCAACTGTTGTTTCAACAACCCGCTTACGCCTCTTAAAAATGTCAAAAAACACATATTTTGAATTTCGGGTAATTTGGGTAATTATGCAACTAACTCCTTCAGTTGTAACTACTTTGTCTTCACCCCTAACTCTTACTTAAGCATATAAATAGAGGTAGGGAGTTCCATGAGAGGGGACTGGAATCTTTGCATTGTTATGCTGGAGGATTTGGAGCTCTCTTTGCCCACACCTTTGCCCTAGAAGCATTCTCCTTGTGTTGCAGAGCTTGGAGGCTGAGTTCCTTGGAGAAGAGAAGCAGCAGAACCAGATCAAGGTTTCGTGAGGTGCCGAAATTGAAGAGAAGGTATAATTGTACTTGTTTTCAAGATTAATAAAGATGTGATGTCCTTCTTCTTCCCAAATCATTGTTCAATGTGTGATTGAATCTTTTTTTATGATCAGATTTTGATGTTAATCAGATTATTATTTCTTGTTTATTTGATTATCATTTCTTTATATGTGGTCATAATGGTTTGAGGAAGGTATAATTTGTTTTTCAGGTCTCTTGGAGCAAGAGGAGCAAGAACAGGATTGAAGGGCTGCTTGGATCAACCTTCGTTTGGCTAAGGTATGAATCATTCCAATCTCTGAAACTTGCTTATTTATGCTTGCTGAACATTATGCATCTCTCTTTCAACCCCAGTATGTTGATGGCCTCTTAAACCCTAGCCATAGGATACTTTCCTTTACAACAATAGGAAATCTCATGGGATTCTGGCCCACTGAACAAGATCTTGGAGGTTGGATCGCGGAAAAATGGAAGCCCAAAGCTCATTACGACCTGTAACTTGGTTCAAAGGGGATTTTCACTATAATCTTTCACCATTTGGAATACAAAGCCATAGTTGAAGATGGAGGACCCTATTTCTTTAACGCAGCAAGCATGTACTTGAGAAAATAGGTCAAAATATTTAGTCTAGAGAAAGAGAACTTCTCCCAGTCCCCAATCTAGATAAGGATGTACTCTCTCCTGTAAGAATATTGGGATGAGGAAGCCCTTCAGGAAATAGGTAACACTCTAGAGAGTTATGTCCGAACGGATGAACAAACTAGAATGAATAAGTATACTTCTTATGATAGGATATGTGTCTATATCCACATTGCCAAATATCTCCCAGATGTTATACGCATGACTCATGAAGAGTTTGATTAGATTAATCCCCTTGAATATGAACATGTCAGTTCAGATGTCAAAAATTCCATGAACACAGCCATCTGTTCAGGGATTTTCCCCTAAATAAAACCTTTGATGAAAACCGCAAGGAGGAAATCACTAATGTTGATGGATTCCAGAAGTCAGGGAAGAAAAGAAGAAATCATTGAAACCCTGCTCCAAAAAAGAATAAACATGAGATACCAAATACTAGTAATAGTTTTGCAGTCTTATAAGGCAGCTGGAAAACCCAAATCACGACCTAGAGAAAGAGGACATCAGCGTGAATCCTAACCAGGAGAATTGTCAAAAAAAAGCAATTCAAACAACAAGATGATGACAACTCTAGAAGATCATGACACATGCCTAACAACCTGGGAGGAAAATCACGCAGTCAGCAAAAATCATGTCACCTGCCCCAATTTGCAAAAATAATTTAATCTTATTTGAGGAACAATGTGTTATATTTTATGCTAAGTTTGTAATTGATGACCAAGTGGGGTCAAGAATAATTAATGTAATTCAGAATATTTTATTTATAAATAAATAAATGATGAGGAAACAACTTAGGGAAGCTATTAAAAGAGTGTTTGTTGGTCACTTGGTGGAGGAGACTAGGTGGAGAGTACACTGGCAAGTGGCAGCATCCTCAAACTACTTCCAACTGTTGCAGGTGGCAACTTCCCTATATTTTTTGTCATGATTCCCCAAGAAAGTGGAATTGGAGCAGGTGGCTCATTAAATGAAAACTGACCCAGAAGACCTAGGCATCTCTATAAAATTTCCAATTGAAGACAACTGAGGCTGCTCATTCTAAGAGGTGGTCATTCAAGGTGAATGAATTTACTCAAGAGAAATTTGATGGAGGGGATTACTGAAGTATGTTTGAGGGGTTAACTGCTGAGACTGAACTTATTGCAGCTATTAGGCTGAATTTCTTACTGTTGTGAGCATATTTAAATTACTGAGGTAATTGGACCTGTCAGGTGATAGAAGGTCTTAAGGCCATATTCTCCACCCAGTACTCTGCCAAGAGGACCAGGAACAGGCTCGGGGGTCCTGAGGAAGCGTTGTGTGAGCGTTCTCCAGGAGTTGGTTGGGAGGAACAGCCTCCTTAAGTTGTTGTTTCCTTATCATTGACAGGTTCTATTTGTCTTCATGTTATTATATTTATTTACCATCTTCAATAAAATGTTTACTAGTTTGTAAATACAGGCATGTTAGTATTTAATTAGGGTTTATGAAGAAAGGAGTAACTATGTAATGTTAGACTTGGTAATTTGCAGATTATGTTAGAAATAGTAATAAATATACAAAATGAGAAACAGATAGAATTAGAATTCCATACTATATTTTTCCACTCCTGGCTCAGGTAGTACTCTAGTACAGCTAGGTGTTTAGGTAAATATGATGATTCTTTTTACTTTAAATGAAAAATGCAACTACATTCTGCTCTAGTTTGCTTATGATTTATTTTGTAAAAAGGAAGTAAATAATGTCTGCATTAAATGTATTTACTTCAGATAAGAACTAAAAGATAGGTATGTAAAAACATTTAGTAATCATATTACTTATAGAACTATTCTAATGTTAGTATTCTTTATAAAACACAGAACTTACAGTTTAATAAATAAACATAGGTATAATAAACAGTCTATCCTCTAGGAACCAGGTAAAGATAATTTTCAAAACATTTTTATAACATTTGATTTTTAGACACTATGTGTCTCTGATCTAATACAGAAGTCTTTACAGTAACTTAAATACAACTACATATGTTTTGAAAGATAAACATATCCTATTCTCAAGTATGCAGCAATAAACCCTAATCTTTCTTTTATGAGAATTAAAAACAAGCTGTAAAAATCATAAAGGAAAAATTAAATAAACAGAGCTAAGAAATTACCAAGTATAAATAATGCTATTATGGAACTATAGGGTATACTTATTAATTAACCCTTTTTGAGCCAAAAATAGAGTAAAATATTACTCTTAACCACAGTAAATTGTCCCATAACTTTGCACTGGAAATCCTTATAAATACAGGATAATAAATAAAATATTACATAACAACTTATTGAAAACAGAATCAAATAAGAAGATATGGCTTACAACCTTTAGAACTAAAGGTCAAGGCTCAAGCTCGTTAACCAAAGTGAACTGTGCAAAATATATAAATCAAACAGTAACCATTATTTACTGACAGGTAAAACCCTTAAATCATTTACAAATCCTGACTGATTCGTAGTCTTTTCTCACCTTCTAGAATTTATTATAAAAACTAAAATAAACTAGATAAAGGTCAACAGCCTCAATGAGTTTAGAGCTGAGCTCTATTGTTTTAAAATGAAAGAAATTACATTGTTCAGGCCATAAGGTAGAAAACACAAAATAAAAACCAATTTCCATCATGGCTACCAGAGCCTTCTTCACCCCTGCACAAAGTACCCTCTAAGGGTTTCTAAACTTTTACAAATAACAAACAAGCTTTGAAACATAAGCTAACAGATAATCAAGGCTGTGTCTTTTCAACTGCAAGAACCAACTTACAACCACACCACAACGTCATACAGGAAGAAACCCTCATTGGAACTTGGGCTTGCCATTTTGTATGCTCATGTAAAACTGAAGGGTAAGCTCGCTTTCACCTACAGAGATAGAACTGGGAGCAAGGACCTGCAAGTTTCAAAACCCTTTGTTTTCTTAAAATTTGTAAAAACCCTTATCAGAAAACTAATCTAAAAACTAAGTTAAGGGTAAGTCCTTACCTGTATAGTTTCGAGTTGAAGCTGAGGAGAGATGGTCACCCCAGGTCGTGTTAGCACCATGCCAGAAGACAAGAAGACTTGGAGTCACCTTTGCGAAGGAAACATAAGGAAATCGACTCAACCAAACGAAGGTCAAAGCTATGAATGTTGAGTTGCAGGTTAAAAACAAGCACAGCCATTGATCCATAAAGAAAAGCCACTATCCATTCTTACAGTAACTACTTCCACCAGTAAAAGACCAAAACCATTAAAGACCTCCCTCAACAGTCACAGCATAGAAGATGGAGGTGAAATGCCAAATTTTGAAGGTGGTTACAGGGCTTCCATGGCCGTGAGCTCTCAGCTCGGCCAGCAAGTAGGAGAAACCCTCGGACTGCAATGCAAATGAATAGGTTTTGAAGTTTTAAGTCAACCCTTGAGTGGATGCAATCATTCCATGTGCCCTTGCAAATATTTCTTCAAGTGTGGGTAGAGTTCCATAGTCAGCGCTGCAACAATAATTTTTTTTCCAATCAATCTTTAATCATTTAAACCATACTTTATGTTATGATTGCCAATGTTACATATTATGCCATGGAGTTTAGCAAAGCATAGGTTTTAAACCATAACTTATAATACGAATTACTATAGACTATTCCAAATTAATTAATTTCCTTTTAATTCATTTGCTAAGACATTGTTTAAGGATAATGCAAAGACCACTAATCGGTTTGCATAAAGTCTTAGTCATAGCTAAAAGTTCATTCCAGTTGTAAATGGAAGATTCATATAAAAGTAAATAAAAGAACATGCTTAGTTAATGAAAAACCTAGGTTAAGGTAAAATTACATACACCTTTGGATGTTAAGTTGTAGGAGTTTAGAGTAACTCTTATTCAGCAAAAGTAGGATAGGATGATGGTTTATGAACTACTAAGTAGTTCTTGTTTAAAATGCATTTTGTTGATGATCAAAACTAGAATCCAATGTATGCTCCAACTAAGCAAAAGACAGAGTACCATAAATGCAAATTAGCTAAAATCCAGAACAAGTTTGCTTTCTATAAAAGTATTTTGGTGCTTTTGAACTCAAAACAAACAGTAATTTGATTGTTTCATCATCATAGTAACTAGGAAGCATTTATAACTATGCTGATGCAGCTTATTATACTTTTATCTTTGGATTTATAACAACAGAAAAAGAATTGACATTACCTCCTTGAAGACAAGCAGCATATTTAAACGTTTTCTAAAACTAGCATCTTAATCCAGCTAGAGAAGTAGTTTCTCGATGTATTTTTAAATAACACCTACTAGATCTTACACTTACCTGCTAAACCTGTAAGGAACCAACAGTCCAATTGAGTTAGTAGAACGCTAAGTAAGCCCCGATCTCATACAAGAATTCTTACCTACTTGACAAAAGTTAATCATCAGTATATCTAGTAGCGGCAAAATGCAAATCCTTTTCTAACTTTGATAGAACTAAAGTTGTTAAGTCATTAATAGTACTAACAAAGGTGTTTAAGATTACATCTATTAGTTTACAGGTTCTTTTAAATAAGAAATCACATGTTCTTTTTTTAAAATGTTTCATTTTCTGCTAACCATTAGCAGTTACTTAGCTGCGACTTAAGACATTTTATGTCACTTAAAAAAATTTAAATTTTTACGAATTTTTGGGTTATTACATGTGGTATCAAAGCACAGGGTTCAAACACTAGGCATTAATGAAGCTCAACTTGCTTATGTGGAATAGTAAATTTAATTAAATATGTTGATGTTGTTTTCTTTGAATGATACACACAGAGAATTGTGTTTCTGAGTTAATGACAGGTATGGATAGATTGGAAGAATATGCAGATGAGGAGTCTCCTTACACTGAATGAGATAATCTTCAAAAATAACCTATACAAGAAGATATAACCAATAATTCTTCCAAACTACTACAAATAGTTAAAGAATTAAAATCAGAGATGGAATCAGTTAAGAAAGAAAATGAGAGGATTCTGAGAGCTCAAGAGGAGCTAAATCAGATCTTAATAGAAAGATTTCATACTGAGGGAAAGGGTAAAAGAACTAAGTCTGAAGATATAGGTTATCAGCATAAATAGAAAAGACTAAACAAGTTAAAAATGAAAGTAGCTCATCTTCCGAAGTATATGGTGATTTATATAAACAAAACTCTTATTATACTAGTGACAGTAGCGAAGATGTTAGTTTTTCATCATATAAGCAAGCATTATGATCTTAGGATCTTTTCACTGAGAGAATAACAAGCACAACAATAAAACATAAGCACATCACAAGAGACAAGAGACACAAAGAGTTTTTGATCGGGGAAACCATAAATGGAGAAAACCCCGCAACTTCCTCAAAGATAGAATCACCACAAGATGTAAGACCCCAAAATAGTAAGATGCACTCCCGACAGCAGTATTCTTCTAGTCCCAGTATATTTCCTTCTTCACTAGTGCGCCACACTTGGGTGAGTGAGTGATGTGTAGTACAAGTGATAAATAGAGAGACTCTCACTCTCTATTTATATTCTTCCGTTCACTTGAATTGCACTTAATCATGTCGGCCCAACCAACAATTACTTACTCGAGCCTACACCTTAATTAGTGTATAATAACTCAAGTGCCCCGAAAACACAATGACTTGACAAGACTTGTTTACATTATTAATCCTCCTGTTCGGAACATTGAGGCATGACAACATGACTCAAATACATAATAGAAACATCCCGGAATAAACATCGCGTTACAATACATAAGAATACATTCTGAAGTTACATATACATCAACACTCCCTCTTAACTAGGAAAGTATTCTTTTGACACGATTTTCAGCACTGGTCTTCTTCTCTGTATCAACTGGATCATCTTTCTCTTCAAGTCATCTTTGTCTTCAAGTCATCTTCATCACTGGATCTAGATCATCTCTTGATCTGGATCGTCATAGAACATCATCACTGGATCTGGATCATCACTCGATCTGGATCATCATCACTGGACTGGATCTGGATCATCACTCGATCTGGATCTGGATCTGGATCATCTCTCAATCTGGATCATTACTGCTGGATCTGGATCATCACTCAATCTGGATCTCTCGGAGTCATCATAACTGGATCTGGATCATAGCTCGATCTGGACCTCCTCTGGTCATCATCATGTGTGTACTATCTCGTCATAGGAAGTTCTACAGAGCCAGCCCTTTTTCATGCTGGTTGTAGGCCTAACCACCAGGTAGGTCTTCGGCCAACACTTACATCTGACCTGCTCATCAGAAAGGCACACCCAGCACTCACATCTGATCATGTAGTAAACTACAATCACATCAGAAAGGCCCAGCACTCACATTCACCAGCATGATAGGACATCACGTCACTAACATCTATGAAATGGCTCTGCACTTATATCTAACCTACTCGTTAGAATGGCACATTCATCCAGGAGGGAACACATCCTACCATAGTGATGAATGACTCTCACCCAGGCCGGAACCCTTCCTACCACAGTGATGAAATATTTCCACACATTCACCCAGGCCGGAACACATCCTACCACAATGAGGAACGACTCTCACCAAGGCCGGAACCCTTCCTACCACAGTGATGAAAGATTTGTGCACTCACATCTGACCTGGTAGGAACTGAATCCTATACCCTTGTCAGAATGTCCCCCAATCCCTGACTAAGCTACCTGGTAATGGACCAGGTGCCTCCACTCTCCCTGAGAGTGCCAGTTGCCCTTACATCTGTCCTACTCGACAGAATGGCCAACACTCACATCTGACATGGAAGGAACTAAATCCTTTAGCCATGAACAGAATGGTTCAGCCCTTACATCTAACCTGCTCGTCAGAATGGCTCTCTCAGTCCCTGACTGAGTGTTCCTGGTAACTGACCAGGTGCCTCCATTCCCAGAATGGCAGTCAGCACTCATATCTGACATGGAAGGAGCCAAATCCTCTCACCATGACAGAATGGCTCGGCCCTTACATCTGACCTACTTGTCAGAATGGATTTGAATCCTTAGCACTTATATCTGACATGGAAGGAACTGAATCCTCTCACCATGACAGAATGGCTCAGCCCTTACATCTGACCTGCTCATCAGAATGGATTTGGGACACATCACTTTCCCTTGGAGGAAACCTCAATCTGGAGAACACCAAGTCTCTCTCTGAAGTACTCATACTTCAGCCTAGCCAATGGCTTCATCAATACAATGGCTATATGTTCCTCCGTCACAACATACTAGAGATTCACTGCTCCTCTCTGCACCATATCCCTGAAATAGTGATACTTGATCTCGATATGCTTTGATTTGTCATGGAACACTGGATTCTCTGAAAACTTCATGCAACTCTGGTTGTCACAATGTATACAAGTATCATCCAACTGGAGATCAAATATATCATACAGTAGCTTCCGTAGCCATACTGCCTCATAACTAGCTGAACAAGCTATGACATACTCTACTTCGGCTATACTTAGTGCCACACAGGATTGCTTCCTGCTAAACCAAGAGATCACACCTGATCCCATACTGAAGCAACATCCTGAAGTACTCTTCCTATCGATGGCACTGCCTGCCCAATCTGAATCAACATAACCTCCCAGGTTAATCTTTTGATTCACATCGTACTTGAGCCCATAATCAACTATACCCCTCCATGCTTTGCAACCATCAAGTGAACATGTCTCAATGTGTTCACAGCAAAGCAAATATCTAGTCTCAGGTACATCAAGGACCCAATCATCTGACGATATATCGTAGCATCAACCATCTTTGATGAAGCATCACTCAATAGCTTCATGTTCGACACCATAGGTGTGGTCATGCAATCCATCATCTTGAACCTATTCAGGATCTATACTGCATACTTCCCTTGTCCAAGGAAGATCCCATCTGTACTCTGCCACACCTCCATGCCTAGAACAATAGTGCATCGACACATAACAGGAGCATCACTGGTCTTCTGTCTTCAACCTTGAAGCAAAGGTTGGAATCCGCTTTACTCTCAGTAAAGCCTAGAGTCATCAGTAATCTGCCCATCCTGTCGTACCATGTCGAACCTTAGATCTTCTGTAGTCACTACCTCTGAAGCGAAGCATAATACTCCCTCTATCTTCTGTGCTCTATGCACTGAAAACATTTTGTACTGGAGTGACAAGTAGCTTCCTATGCTACTAATATTCTATGTGACCATCTAGTGTATAGACTTGCATCTTTAACCTTGTAGCAAAGGTTAAGATCTTCATCAATCTCATCATGTATGTGTTTCAACTCTTACTGGCTGCAAACATCTCTTCGTAGTCTAGGCCTTCCTTTCGTGAGAAGCCTCATGATACGAATCTTACTTTGTATCCCATGATGTTTCCATCTACTGCATGATGGAACTGTGAACTTCTCTTCAGGTCTCGATACTGCGCCCTGACATCATTCTTCTTGAACTGGTCTTCCCTTTCGTCTTTGTGGCTGGAAGTTTCTGCATCAATGATGTCACTGCACTCCTCATATTATTCTTCATTTTTAAATGTCATCACTTGCTCTTCAGAAAAAGTCTTCATTCTTCTTTGCTTGTAGGCGATTATGTATGCGATCTTTCCTACAAGTAAAATGCATTTGTATGGTTAGAAACATTTCATAAGGAATATTCATACTGGAAAATTCTTATGCATAAATATATGATCATGCAACTACTTTAGCCAACACAACATTCATCCATATCTCATTGAAACTCTCTAGATGCCTTCCATCTCTACCAGGACAACATTGAGATTGTGCACTAATCCAATATGTCAGCAAAGAGGTTTCATTCTAGATAAGTAGCAATGGAGAGTTGTATAGCACCATGAGCTACTTACCCATCGCATGTATATTAGTAGTATACTGTCGTTAATGCAAACATCCTATCATGCATGATACATCAACTGAATATAAACAAATGCATAACAAAACAATATCTTGAAATGACAATTGAATACTTATCTTTATTTGTTTCATGGGTAGACTACTTCTTGAGCCTTCAGCTTCATCGTCTTCTTCATTCATGGTAGCATCGTTTCTTTTCCAGATGATAAGGAGGATAATAAGTTCTTCAAGAGTTGAGTTCTTCATATTCCTCATTGCTTGAGGGATCTTCTTTGGAAGGTGAGAGCTTGATCTTCAATTGCTCCCATCTTCTCTTCTCTTCTTATGATTCGAGCTCCTTCTTCTTCACGAAGTCTGCTGAAATTAGTCACTTCCTTCTGGAACACATTCCTTGAATGAATGAATTCCATGATCCTGGGAGGCCATTCAAGGTGGCCATCAACACTTCTGCATTCTTCACTTCTGCTTCAAGTTATTCTTGATTTGAGAGACTCTTATGACTGCATGGCCTCTGCATTCTAGATCTTCACATTCTTCAACTGGATTCTTTAGGTCATATTCTGATTTTTGTTCTTCCCTTCAAGTAGCTTGAAATTCTAGAAGACCTTCAATAGCTTTGCTTGCAATAGGTAGTGCTCTGTAATGCACATGTGCAAGCCTCCTATGCCAAAGCTCATTTGGCTCTACTGTGTCATGGATCAAGGCTTGTTCTAGATGGTCCTTCAATTTGTACAAGCCTCCTTCTTGTTCTCCAATCACTACCACATCATCGATAGTCTTTCCTTTTGGCCACATGATGGCTTGACCATCTATGAATTCAACCCGCATTCCTTTTGCATCAATGCTGAAATGGAGAGAAGGTTCTTCTTGAGTCCTGGAACAAACAATACTTCTTTCATTGTTAGAGACTTACCAGAGTCTAGCTTGTATGAAGATTCCCCACTACCTTTTATTGGATATTGGTAGTCATCTCCTAGTTTCACCTTGTGAGGTGATTCATGTTCTGACAGTCTTTGAATCCCGTCAAATGTTTGGAAGCCCCACTGTCTATAAGCCAATCATCACTTCCATGAGTAATGTTACCTATGAGAGCTGATATCAGAACATATTCATCCTCGCTTGAAGAATCTTCACTTTCATATCTGGATCTCTTTCTGGATCTATCATCATCCTCTGCAGCATTATCATGATGTCTTCTTTGGCCTTGACCAAGTTCTTCTTGTGAAAGGCTTCTAACCTCATCTCCCTCTGAAACTGGAACCTCTATACTCATGTAGGTGTCCAGTCCATTTTCTTCAGAGAGATCATGTACTTCTAGGCTTGCAAGTTTGTCAACTTCACCAAGCTTATCATCAAGCTTATGTGATAGATCACGTTGAAATGAAAACCTCAAATGGAAATAGCAAAGGATTAGATCTTACCGATTTGAGGTGTCCGTCCTTGTCCCGGAGTTGGCTGATATAGGGTTTGTCACAGAAACCCTAATTTTCAAAACTTGGAATCTTTCATATCTAATTGGATAGACAGATATATCTCTTCAAATAGAGTTGTCCAATGTACTCCTTTTCTGAAAACAGTGGAGGGAAGCTCTCGGAACAAGAAGCCCTAATTTTCCAATTTCTTCTCCAGAAATGCCTGTTACTGTTTCTGTAATATCTCCGAAATTTATGCTCCTCTGTGTCTGAAATTTCATACTGAGGTAACCTCACATGTTCCTGATCCAACACCATAGGTTTAATCAGAATTTGTTTCACCATTTGGGACTTATGATCATTTTTCCAAGGTGACCTGTTACAGGACTCTTCAGAACAGTGAAGTTGTACGACATGCCACGTGTCACTGGTTCATCCTCTGAGTCTGATATTCGGACCACCAAAATTAAAGTCCGTTCCCTTTCTGGAACATCTTCAGAAATTCCATTTGGATCTATGTAGCCCAAGATATTGCAATTCTCCTCAGGTATCCTGTTTAAGGATGAATTCTGGAAGAGGCTGGAACCCTAACTTGGAGGGATCATATCTCCCAAAATATAGCGAATATAAAGTTGATTTTTGGATACAGTGTTCATTAGGATTTTATCTTCAGCCCTTGAAATTTTTAGCTTCTGATACTTGGCCAAACTCAGAATATAGCGACTGTACCAAAACGTAGCAGTTTTATTATTAGGGTTTTTTCCTAGCTCAGGGTCAAACTAGGGTTTGACTTTCCCGGAGTTTCACCCAACCAAATTTCTTGATCTAGGTCTCTAAACTTCAATTTTGATTAGGAGAAAAATCCTATGTTGGTATCACTCAAAAATTCCTCTTCTGTAGAAATCCCTAATTTCCACATCGAAACTGAAAATGCTCGAAATCGAATTCCACTTCGACAAAAAGATGCGCCCTAAGGAGGAGAGTTGTTCCACCTTACTTTTGCTGAAAATATGTGGAGGAAGGTCCAAAAACTAGGAATCCCTAGTTCCCATAGCTAGACAGTGTCTTCTTCTCAGGTTAGCTCTGATTCCATGTTATTTTTTCATCATATAAGCAAGCATTATGATCTTAGGATCTTTTCACTGAGAGAATAACAAGCACAGCAATAAAACATAAGCACATCACAAGAGACAAGAGACACAAAGAGTTTTTTATCGAGGAAAACATAAATGGAGAAAACCCTGCAACTTCCTCAAAGATAGAATCACCATAAGATGTAATACCCCAAAACAGTAAGATGCACTCCCGACAGCAGTAGTCTTCTAGTCCCAGTATATTTCCTTCTTCACTAGTGCGCCACACTTGAGTGAGTGAGTGATGTGTAGTACAAGTGATAAATAGAGAGACTCTCACTCTCTATTTATATTCTTCCGTTCACTTGAAGTGCACTTAATCATGTCGGCCCAACCAAAAATTACTTACTCGAGCCTACACCTTAATTAGTGTATAATAACTCAAGTGCCCCAAAACTGTGGGGACTTACACAATGACTTGACAAGACTTGTTTACATTATTAATTCTCCCGATCGGAACATCGGGGCATGACAACATGACTCAAATACATAATAGAAACATCCCGGAATAAACATCGAGTTACAATACATAAGAATACATTCCGAAGTTACATATACATCAACAGAAGATAACCACCATACTAGGAAAAGAAAATATAAACCTTATGAAGAAATATCTGGGGAGTTAAAGAAGATCAAGCCGCCAACATTTAATGGAGAAACTGAGAAGGGGGAAGAAGCAGAATCCTGGCTATTTGGGATGAAGAAATAATTCCAAATTTATAACTATTCTAATCAACTAAAGGCCAAGATGGCTATTTATAATCTTACGGGAAAAGCTGATATATGGTGGCAGGACTTAGAAAGAGTAAAAGGTATAAGAGAGAAAAACATAAATTGGAGCACATTCAAGAAATATTTCAAAAAGAAATTTTTATCTGAACAGTACTATGAGGAAAGGGCTAAGGAATTCTACGAGTTAAAACTGGGTATAATGAATATGAAAGAACTGAATAGTAAATTTCTAAGTCTACTCAAGTATGTGCCATATATTGTGGACGAGAAACCTAAGGTACAACGGTTTCTCAGTTGTTTGCCTTATCATATAAAGGACAGGATTGAGTATGACAATCCGAAAACTCTAGAAGAAGCAATGAGAAAAGCAAATTTCTGTTATGAAAAGAATCGTAAAAAGGAGAGTGTGGCCAACTGGAAGGCCAAAAGGAATAATAACTTTGAACAAAAGAAGAAAGAGTTTGTACCTAATCGAAATTCTAAAAATAATAACACCAGAAATTTTCCTAGTAAGAATTTCCAAGGGAATAAAATTAATTTACAAACCAATCAGAATAATCAAAGGAATAAAGAATCTGCTAACAACAATAGTAACTATACAAATAACTTTGAACGAAAGAAACCCATAAAGTGTTGGGAATGCAATGGTCTGCATTATGCATCAGTATGCCCCAATCGGAAGAAGACTGTTAGCAACTTACACACAATACAGGAGGAGATGACTATTGGTGATCTAGCGAGGACAATGTCTGGGATCAATGCAGCATTAGAGAACTGGCAAGTAGACTATCAAACTTCCATGGTGGAAGTGGAAGGTAAGATAAATCAAATACCTATATCTATTTTAATTGATCCAGGAGCTAGTTTAAGCTATATTTCTCCTAATTTTGTAGAAAAGTGTAAGCTTCCAGTTGAAAATTTTGCAAGTTTTTGGTTAGTTTAGTTAGCTACTGGTGCAAAGAGAAAGGTAATTAGCTTTGTAAAGAATTGTGCAGTAACTATGGATCAGTTTGAAACTTTTGTTAAGCTCAATGTACTACCTTTAGGTTCATATGATACATTGATTGGTATGGATTGGTTAGAGAAACATATGGTGGTCTTGAATTGCTTTGATAAAACCTTTAATTGCATAAATAACGATGGAAAATTAATAAGTGTAAAGGGAATCCCTAGGAAAACAACCATAAGGCAGATCTCTGCTCTGCAGCTTAAGAGAGCTGTTAGGAAAGACTGTAAGGCTTATGCAGTAACAGTAATCAATGAAGAAATCATGACAAACATAGATAAATTAAAATTGGAAGATATACCGATTCTAAAGGAATATTCAGATGTATTTTCGGAAGAAATTTCGGGGCTGCCTCCGAAACGGGAATTAGATTTTACTATTGAGTTGGTACCTGGTGCAGTGCCCAGTTCAAAAGGCCCTTATCGAATGAATATAATAGAACTAAATGAACTTAAGTCACATTTAAAATAACTTATTGACAAGAATTACATTAGACCCAGTGTGTCTCCCTGGGGGCACCTGTCTTCTTTGTTAAGAAGAAGGACTGAACTCTATGACTATGCATAGATTATCGTCAATTAAATAAAATGACTATCAAGAACAGATACTCGTTACCTTGCATAGATGATCTGTTTGATCAACTACGTGGAGCCATAGTGTTTTCAAAGATTGATTTACTGTCTGGATATCACCAGGTATGAATTAAAGATGAAGACATCTTTAAAACAGCCTTTAGAACTTGATATGGACATTACGAGTTTGTCGTTATGCCTTTCAGGCTTACTAACGCTCCAACTATTTTTATGTGTCTAATGAATAATGTAATGCACAAATATCTGGATAAATTCGTGATCGTATTTATTGAAGACATTTTAATTTACTCAAAATCTGAAGAAGAACATAAAGAACACTTAAAAATTGTCTTGCAAGAGTTACAAGAGCTTCAAATTTTTGCGAAATTTAGTAAATGTGGCTTCTTTAAAGATAAAATCCAGTATTTAGGTCATGTGGTGACTAAAGAAGGAATTTCAGTTGACCCCAAAAAGATAAAGGCAATTGAAGATTGGCCAGTCCCAAAAGATGTAACTAACGTCTAATCATTCATGGGGATTACCGGTTATTACCGGAGGTTCATCGAAGGGTTTTCAAGAATTGCAAATCCTATAACCTCTTTGCAGAAAAAAGGGGAAGAAATTTGATTGGAATCAGAAGTGCGAAGACAGTTTTAAAAATTTAAAAACATTATTAAGCACCGCACCAATTTTAAGAATTCCTGACACTAATAAAGAATTTATGGTATGTATTGACGCATGCAATGACGGTTTAGGTGGAGTATTGACTCCGGAAGGACATGTCATTGCTTATGAGTCTAGGAAACTGAAGATTCATGAAAAAAATTATGTGACCTATGACTTAGAATTAGTTGTTTTCATACATGCCTTAAAGATGTGGCGTCATCATTTAATTGGAAGGAATTTTATCTTAATGACGGATAACAAAGGATTGAAATATATGTTAGATCAACGTAACTTGAATGCTAGGCAAGCTAGGTGGCTAGCTTTTCTAAGTGAATACGAATTTGAAAATCAACACATCAAAGGAAAATTAGAATAAGGTTTCCGATGCATTAAGCAGAAATGCAAAGCTGAATTTAACAGCAGCTATCAGCACTTATACAATAGACTTGGAACAACAACTTGAAGCTAGAATAGAACAAGAGGAAAATTACCGAAAATTACAAGCAAAAGTAAAAGAGAATTTAATAGAAAGTCTAAGTATAGGGTACAGCTTGAATGAAAAAGGATTATTACTGTATAAATACAGATTATACGTACCTAATGTACCTAAGATTAAGCTATTAATTTTAAACAAAATTCATAAAACTCCTTATTCAGGGCATCCAGGTTATCAGAAAACTATAACCATGATAAGAAAAGATTATTTCTGGACAAATATGAAAAATGAACTGGCAGAATATATTGCTAGATGCTTTGAATGTCAGCAAGTAAAAACTGAACATCAGCATCCAACTGGGCTACTTCAACCATTGCCTATCCCTAGCTGGAAATGGGAGATAATTAGCCTTGATTTTGTTACTGGATTACCTAAAACTCAGAACTTAAATGACTCAATAATGGTAGTGGTTAACAAATTGAGTAAGGCAGCCCATTTTATACCTGTAAAAACTACTTATAAAGCTACAAATATTGCTGATATTTTCTTTAAAAAAAAAATCGATTGCATGGAATACCAAAGGTGATAATTTCAGACTGAGACCCTAAATTTACAGGCAATTTTTGGAAATATTTGTTTAAAGGATTAAGTACTATGTTAAACTTTAGTACCTCTTTCCATCCTCAAACTGATGGACAGACTTAAAGAGTAAATCAGGTATTGGAGGATCTACTCAAAATGTACGTGAAGGAGCAGCCAGATAAATGGGAAGATTATTTACACCTGGTAGAATTTGCTTACAATAATCATTATCAAACTTCAGCTAGGTATAGTCCTTTCGAAATTCTGTATGGAAGAAAATGCAATACTCCCATCTCTTGGATTAATCCAGTGGACACGTTAGTATTAGGACCTGAATTATTGAAAGAAATGGAATTAATTGTAAAATAGGTACGACGTAATTTGAAAATTGCGCAAGACCGACAGAAAAGTCAAGCAGACCTTAAACGAACTCCAAAGGAGTTCCAGGTAGGTGAACATGTTTTCATTAAAGTGAGACCCAAAAAGAGTTCTTTGAGGCTGGGTAGTTGTGCCAAGCTAGCACCTCGATATTGTGGTCCTTTTTAAATACTTTCCAGGATCGGACAGGTAGCATATCAGTTAGCTCTACCACCGAATTTAAGAGTTCACAATGTTTTTCACATTTCTGTATTAAAAAAATATGTACATGATACTACTCATGTTATTAATTGGAATGATGTGTAGGTGGAACCCGAAGGATATTTTCTGGTGGAACCGGATTGTATCCTTGAGTGGAGGGAGATCTCGCTTTGGAACCAAACCATTGGTCAGGTGAAGGTGCAATGGAAGCACCTTAGTCGATAGGAAGCCACATGGGAATTGAAAATTCATATGCGCATATCCAATTCTATTTCAAGGGAACTGTGAGGACGAAGAATAAATAACATCAAGGACAATGTTATAATTTAAGGGGGTGTGTATGTCACATGCCCCAATTTGCAAAAACAATTTAATGTTATTTGAGAAACATTGTGTTATATTTTATGCTAAGTTTGTAATTGATGACCAAGTGGCGTCAATAATAATTAATGTAATTCAGAATATTTTATTTATAAATAAATAAATGATGAGACAACAACTTAGGGAAGCTATTAAAAGAGTGTTTACTGGTCACTTGGTGGAGGAGACTGGGTGGAGAGAACACTGAGAAGTGGCAGCATCCTCAAACTACTTCCAACTGTTGCAGGTGGTAACTTCCATATATTTGTGGTCATGATTCCCCAAGAAAGTGGAATTGGAGCAGGTGGTTCATTAAATTAAAGCTGACCCAGAAGACCTAGGCATCTCTATAAAATTTCCCATTGAAGACAGCTGAGGCTGCTCATTCTAAGAGGTGATCATTTAAGGTGAATGAATTTACTCAAGAGAAATTCGATGGAGGGGATTACTAAAGTAAGTTTGAGGGGTTAACTGCTGAGACTGAACTTATTGCAACTATTAGGATGAAATTCTTACTGCTGTGAGCAGATTTGAATTACTGAGGTAATTGGACCAATTAGGTGACAGAAGGTCTTAAGGTCATATTCTCCGCCCAGTACTCTTCCAGGAGGACCAGGAACAGGCTCAGGGGTCCTGAGGAAGTGATGTCTGAGCGTTCTCTAGGAGTTGGTTGGGAGGAACAGCCTCCTTAAGTTGTTGTTGCCTTATCATTGACAGGTTCTATTTGTCTTCATGTTATTATATTTATTTACCGTCTTCAATAAAATATTTACTAGTTTTAAATACAAGCATGTTAGTATTTAATTAGGGTTTATGAAGAAAGGAGTAACTGTGTAATGTTAGACTTGGTAATTTGCAAATTATGTTAGAAATAGTAATAAATATGCAAAATGAGAAACAGATAGAATTAGAATTCCATACTATATTTTTCCATGCCTGGCTCATGCAGTACTCTAATACAGCTGGGTGTTTAGGTAAATATGATGATTCTTTTTACTTTAAATGAAAAATGTAACTACATTCTGCTCTAGTTTTCTTATGATTTATTCTGTAAAGAAGTAGTAAATAATGTCTACATTAAATGTATTTACTTCAGATAAGAACTAAAAGATAGGTATGTAAAAACATTTAGTAATCATATTACTTATAGAACTATTCTAATATTAGTATTCTTTATAAAACACAGAGCTTACAGTTTAATAAATAAACATAGGTATAGTAAACAGGCTATCCTCTAGGAACCAGGTAAAGATAATTTTCAAAACATTTTTATAACATTTGATTTTCAGACATTATGTGTCTTTGATCTAATACAGAAGTCTCTACAGTAACTTAAATACAACTACCTAGGTTTTGAAAGATAAACATATCCTGTTCTCAAGTATGCAGCAATAAACCTTAATCCTTCTTTTATGAGAATTAAAAACAAGCTGTAAAAATCAATAAGGAAAAATTAAATAAACCAAGCTAAGAAATTACCAAGTATAAATAATGCTATTATCGAACTGTAGGGTATACTTATTAATTAACCCTTTCTGAGCCAAAAACAGAGTAAAATATTACTCTTAAACACAATAAATTGTCCCATAACTTTGCACTGGAAATCCTTATAAATACAAGATAATAAATAAAATATTACATAACAACTTATTAAAAACAAAATCAAATAAGAAGATATGGCTTACAGCCTTTAGAACTAAAGGTCGAGGCTCATGCTTGTTAACCAAACTGAACTGTGCAAAATATATAAATCAAACAGTAACCATTCTTTACTAACAAGTAAAACCCTTAAATCATTTACAAATCCTGAATTATTCGCAATCTTTTCTCAACTTCTAGAATTTATTATAAAAACTAAAATAAACTAGACAGAGGTCGACAGCCTCAATGAGTTTAGAACTGAGCTCTATTGTTTTAAAATGAAATAAATTACATTGTTCAGGCCATAAGGCAGAAAACACAAAATAAAAACCAATTTCCATCACTGCTACCGGAGCCTTCTTCACCCTTGCACAGAGTACCCTCTAAGGGTTTCTAAATTTTTACAAATAACAAACAAGCTTTGAAACTTAAGCTAACAAATAAACAAGGCTGTGTCTTTTCAAGTGCAAGAATCAACTTCCAATAACCACAACGTCATGCAGGAAGAAACCCTCATTGAAACTGGGGCTTACCATTTTGTATGCTCATGTAAAACTAAAGGGTGAGCTCACTTTCACCTACAGAGATGGAACCGGGAGCAAGGACCTGCAAGTTCCAAACCAAATCGTTATAAATCCTTTGTTTTCTTAAAATTTGTAAAAACCCTTATAAGAAAACTAATCTAAAATTGAGTTAAGGGTAAGTCCTTACCTGTATAGTTTCGAGTTGAAGCTGAGGAGAGATGGCCACCCCAGGTCATGTTGGAACCATACCGGAAGACAAGAAGACTTGGAGTCACCTCTGCGAAGGAAACATAAGGAAATCAACTCAACCAGATGAAGGTCGAAGCTATGAATGTTTAGTTGTAGGTTAAAAACAAGCACAGCCATCGAGCCATAAAGAAAAGCCACTATCTACTCTTACTATAACTACTTCCACCGGTAAAATACCAAAACCATTAATGACCTCGCTCAACAGTCACAACATAGAAGATGGAGGTGAAATGCCAAATTTTGAAGGTGGTTACAGGGCTTCCATGGCTGCAAGCTCTCAGCTCAGCCAGCAAGAAAGAGAAACCCTCGGACTACAATGCAAATGAATAGGGTTTCAAAGTATTAAGTCAACCCTTGAGTGGATGTAATAATTCCACGTTCCCTTCCAAATATTTCTTCAAGCATGGGTTGAGTTCCATAGTCAGCGCTGCAACAATAATATTTTTTCCAATCAACCTTTAATTATTTAAACCATTCTTTGTGTTATGATTGCCAATGTTACATATTATGCCATGGAGTTTAGCAAAGCATAGGTTTTAAACAATAACTTATAATACGAAGTACTATAGACTATTCCAAGTCTAATTACTTTCCTTTTAATTCATTTGCTAAGACATTGTTTAAAGATAATGCAAAGACCACTAATCGGTTTGCATAAAGTCTTAGTCATAGCTAAAAGTGCATTCCAGTTGTAAATGGAAGATTCATATAAAAGTAAATAAGAGAACATACTTAGTTAATGAAAAACCTAGGTTAAGGTAAAATGACATACACCTTTGGATCTTAATTTTTAGGAGTTTAGAGTAACTCTTATTCAGCAAAAGTAGGGTAGGATGATGGTTTAGGAACTACTAAGTAGTTCTTGTTTAAAATTTAGTTTATTGATGATCAAAACTAGAATCCAATGTATGCTCCAACTAAGCAAAAGACGGATTACCATAAATGAAACTTAGCTAAAATCCAGAACAATTTTGCTTTCTATAAAAGTATTTTGGTGCTTTTGAACTCAAAACAAACAGTAATTTGATTGTTTCATTGGAATAGTAACTAGGAAGCATTTATAACTATGCTGACGCAGCTTATTATACTTCTATCTTTGGATTTCTAACAATGAAAAAAGAATTGACATTACCTCCTTGAAGACAAGCATCATATTTAAACCTTTTCTAAAACTAGAATCTTAATCATGCTAGAGAAGTAGTTTCTCAACGTATTTTTAAATAACACCTACTGGATATTATGCTTACCTACTAAACCTGTAAGGAACCAACAGTCCAATTGAGTTAGCAGAATGCTAGGTAAGCCTCGATCTCATACAAGAATTCTTACCTACTTGACAAAAGTTAATCATCAGTATATCTAGCAGCAGCAAAATGCAAATCCTTTTCTAAGTCTGATAGAACTAAAGTTGTTAAGTCATTAATAGTACTAACACAGGTGTTTAATATTACATCCATTAGTTTACAGGTTCTTTTAAAGAAGCAATCCCATGTTCTTTTTTTAAACTGTTTCATTTTCCGCTAACCATTAGCAATTACTTAGCTGTGACTTAATACATTTTATGTCACTTAAAAAAATTTAAATTTTTACAAATTTTTGGGTTATTACAAAGCACAACAACAGGATCTTCCAAGGCAACAAGAGATCTATTATTGAAATGTGGGAAACCATTCTAACCAGAGGTTGGATGGATATAGACTTTCCAGCCTCCCAGAATGAAAAAATCATCTTGGCCAACTGGAATCTTAATCTCCATCCACCCTCCTTATTACCAAAATGAAATTTTACCATCTGGATCGATGGGATCCACCTTTGGAAGGGATTCTTAAGCTCAACTTTAATGGTGCATCCAAAGGAAATCCTAGTGAATCTAGTTTTGGGGGAGTCATCATAGATCACAGAGGTGTGATCGTTAGCGTCTTTTATGGGATCCTTGGCCAGGACACCAACAACGTTGTTGAGATAGAAGGTCTAGTGGAAGGCATTGTTACGGACAGGAGATGAAATATCCCCCCCTTGATCATGGAAGGGGACTTGGATATTCTCCTGTCAATGGCCTCAAAAATTCACAATGGTTCTCAGATATCCAAGTTATCATCCTGCTGGAGAATTGAGCATGGGATGTTTCATCTGGCTAACCACCTACATACATTAAGGCCATCACCTTCCATCATGTTAGAAGAAAAGAAAATTTGCTTGCATATTTCCTAGCCAACACAGGGGTCACCTTTAACCTACCTCTTATGGAAGGCCAACTAGATGGATCCATTGACAAAAATTTGGCTCTCAAATGTAGGCAGATCACCATCCAGGATTTCTCCAACCCAGATATGGGTACCATCTTTCCCGACTGACATCACATCGTGCCTCAGTATGGGAGCTGGTGGCATGGTGCCACACATGTCGGGCACATTAAAACTCCTATGCATCCCTTCAGTTTTGTTGGGTTGGTGGGTAAATATTTCTAGGACTAGGTTGTCGATGATCGATCCTGTTCCATCGGAATTCAACCTGGTGTTAATGGTGGTTGGTATGAAGTGTGTCATATTTCATCACGTACAAAGGAATTAGGTTAAGAGGTCAGCCATGGAATATGGAAGAACCATATGTCTACACTCTAATGCGTATGTTTTCTTATGGTTATGTGTTCACATTATCGCCTATACTCTACGTGGTTAGATCTCTCTGCAACTCATTTTGTTGCTGCTGGTTTCGCAGCTCCACAACCACCATCATCGGCATCTACAAGCTCTAGTCTCCATGATGTCCAGGAAATGGGGAACCCCTCGAAGTGGAAGCAGTGGATGATCCAAATCACAATGTGGACTTATTGTTATGCTAGAGGAAGGTTATGAAGCAAGCAACTTGATGTGTGTCTATGTTTTAATTGAAGACTGGGATGATCGTCTAGTAAATGAGTGGCTTAGTACTGGGAGAGGCAGGGGGGGGAATTAACCATTACTGGTTGATTAAAAATGTGATGGGGGTTCTCATGGAGGACATGTTGAGAATCTGGATCTCGGATCACAACATTATTCTCTCTATCAAGCCCAAAATGACGGATATGGATAACCACCTTAGCAACTTGGATGCCACCTTTTCTTGGAAATGTCTGGCAACTAGGAAGAAATACGTCAGCACTATGGATTTTGGGCGTGGCAGTGAAACATGAGTAATATCAGGGGATAAAGTTTTGGCACTAGCTCCAAAATCATCTACGAGCATGACTTTTCCATCCCATCCACCATTGAACATGTTAGCAGCTAAGTTGTGCTAAATAGAGGGAAGGGTTTTAGACCCATAGGGGAAGAATCGAGGCCTACAAAATTTTCACGACAAGAAACCTCGGGAGGATGTAATGGTTTTTTGAAAGAAGAGGGACAAGCTCTAAGGAAGGAGCCTGAAGGTCAATAAGAATAGAGAGACCCGCACTGGCCACGGTCCATCAAGTGAAGAACCCAAGATTATAGGAAATTTGGGGTCTAAAATGGGCCTTATAAGAAAAAGCACCAACAATCAATTTTGTGAGTTGGAATTCAAGAACCAGTAGAATTTCAATAAAATGAGTCAACCATAATGGTTAAATTGACATATTTGTCATAAAAGAAAACTACTTTTTTTGTTCATATTTTCGACATATCTCCCTATATTTTTACTCAAATTCCGAGTGGGAGAGCTCATTGGATGCGTAATTTAATTCCGTGTCCAATGAGTACCCACATGACATACGTTTCACACACCTCACTACCCAAAAAACAATAAATACCTGAAAAACCGTGATGATGATGTCATCATCACATTTTTTCAGGTATTTATTGTTTTTGGGGTAGCGAGGTCTGTCAAAAGTATGTCGTGTGGGTACTTGTTGGATGCGGAATTAAATTCCACATCAAACGAGCTCTCCCACTTGGAATTTGAGTAAAAACACAGCAATATATGTCAAAAATACGAACAAAAAAAGTAGTTTTTTCATGCTTCCTCCAAAATTAATAACTATTATTTTATTATTTTAACTATTATTTTATTATTTTAACTATTATTTTATTATTTTAACTCTTATTTTATTATTTTCCTTAGGAGGCCCATTTTAGACCTCAAATTTCCTCTAATGGTCCAGAGTCGTACAAGCCCTCTCGTGTTGACCATGCAAGAAGAAAGAAAAGACCCCCGTTAGAAGGATGACGAAGAATGAGACACTTTTCAACGGTCATGACGAGGAGATGAAGTAGATCAACAACGAAGAGCCGTTTTGCAAGTTTTAAATGCACCACAAAGGGTCACATTCCAAATTGGCGAAATGCATTAAACAACGACAATTTTCGATAGCCGAGATCGCGAAGATATTACATCAATGGCAGAAATGAATTCTACTTGTCTAAGATGCTCATTGTAAATAATGTTTCAAATTTCATGAAATTCCCTAAAGGGGGGATCTATTTGATGGTAGAGATCAGCACAGAGGTAGATCTATGACAAGGAGCTATTCTTCCAGCTGTAAGTGCATGAAATAAATATCGGTTGAGAAGCACGAAATTCGACAAAGCTCTTCACTTTGGATGGCGAGATGGTAGAAGATTCTAAGATTGACGGTGGAATTTTAATATCACGAGTCAGAGATGCGCAAGGGGTTGTGAAGAGAAAATGTGATAGTACAAATACCAACGGACAAGATCACATTGCTCAAGACTCTTAGGTCCCTGATCTACAACTAATATTTCATCCACCTGGAAAGATGCATGGTTAGATAAGAGAATAAAATAGTATAAAATCCAGCACATGGAGCCATACCGGTTATTATTTTTGCAACATAGGGAAGCGAGGGTTCAGACTGTGTAGACCGTGCCACCTTGGAAAAGATTCTGAATCAAACTGTCAACCAACCCGGTACGTCTTTTCTATATTAAGTTATTTTCTCATGGCCAAAACAGAATATTCAGAGGCTCGAAACCTCAAATTTTAGGAATTTGGGGAAGCCCTAGTAGATAAATACTCTGAGGTCTTTGACACTATCATACTAAATTATAGTATAGAAGAAGCTCAGAGTAAACTAAAAACTTTTGAGTTATAGGGAATCAACACTCATGGGTGTTTGGTTCCTTTTTCTTCTATTTCTTTCTTGAGCAAACCCCTAGTTGTTCGGAATTCATAGACTGGTGCGTAAGTAACTAGTCTACATCTGAGGGTGTGATAATGGACGTGTCTAGGTCTAGGCTATTGTGTCCCATAAATTCCCTTCCCATCCGAAACACCCTGCTAATCTGAGTTTACCCAGATGTCCAGTGAGTACAATGAAGAAGCTATACTCCAGTTTTTTCAAAGGTATTCGAATGAACAAAAAGAGGCTTTTCTCGGAAACTTTTTGAAGCCAAAAAGGAAATTTTCAAATCCTTTATTCCCCATTGATTTCGACCTATTTAACGAGGAGACGTGATTTTTGATAACCCTAGCGATTCAGTTCTTAGGTATGGACTCGAACCAATTTGTCACCAAACCTTTATTGAGTCTAATATTCACCCTCAGTTCAGGCCGAGTAGCATCATGAGCATTGATTCAGTATTCACTGCCTGCATGTTTGCAATTTGATGAATTCTTAGCTAGAAGTATCAATTCCCAATTGAGTAATTTTCGTCAGTAGGGAACCTTTAGGTTCTAGTCTCTCTTTATGAAGATGTTTTTGAGATTCAATGATGACGACCTGCAACTCTCGAAAATGGTTATGACAGAGGACATGCACAAAGATTATTACAGGTTCATGAATGTCCTTAAAACACTAGTGTATGAATTCCTCTTCCAAAAGAGGCTTCCAAGGGTCCTACCAGAGGTGAAAATCCTGCTGCTTTCATCCCTTGAAAGAATATTAAGGGATTGGTTTCTCTCAGAAGACAATACGGTAATATGGGTCTATGGGTTTACACGTCAGCCATATGTCCTACCAGCATTTCTAACATTGAGAATGTTTTCACTAGAGTTAATCAAGCAAATGCTGACAGCCGAGGATGAACATTTTCTAAGCTTTAGGAAGCTCTGGTGCAGGTTGGATCAACCACATCCAACCCACCCAGCACCTCCCGGATCTGGTGGCTCCTACACTTAGTAGGATTGCGAAATTTATCCCTTAGCCAAATTCTTCTCTAAAATTACCTCCCTGCAATTATGCTTCCGCAACAGCTCTTTCGCAACTCTGTTTCCATAACATGATTTTCGCAACTTTATTTCCACAAGCGATTTGCGAGATGCAGGATTCCTGACCAACTTTCCAAATTTGCTCCCCCGCAACTTTCCTTTCACAACTTTTCCTCCGCAATGTTTACAACCTTCAGATCTTTGTGTCCTTCTCCACAACCGTCGATCTACTCTTTGATGTGGATCTCACAAATCTTTGTAGATTCATTATCACCCTCGCTACTTCCATTGTGGATCTCTCCTGGATCGTTAGAGCTTTGTCTATGAACTCAATCCCCACCGTTCATTCTCTGTAAAACTTGTTAATGGAAAAAAATCTGCATGTTACACTGATTGATCAGAGAATCGATCAATCCAGCTTGCAATCTTTAAGATTCATTAGCCTAAAAATTCTATGCATGCATTTACGACATATTTCATTTATTCAAGCAAAAATCGCATGCATGAATCAACAATTTCATAGAAATACACAATGTTCAGGAAACCACCGAAGTCAGCTCTTCAAAGATTCACATTTCAAATAGTAACTGCATAGAGGCTAATAACACTACAAACACACAGCTACTCTTCCTATTAAACAATCAAACAAGCACACATCTTAGCTCTCCTTCTTCAATCTTCTCAAAATATTTACAAGTGGAAACCAGACACGGGTCTGATCTTCCCTTCTGTGGATTGGAATAACCATGAAGACAAGAACCCCCTCTACTTCTCTAATATGTCTATTTAATCTAAACTTTTAGCTCCCCACTGAGTGGTCCTACAACCGAAAACAAACCACTACCAAGCATGATAATAACGTCCCGATCACAATAAAAAACCTATGGTTTGATCTCCATGTAGGGATTCATGATCCGCCATCATTCTTATCGCCACTAACAAACTATGACTCATCAAACAACCAAAAATATGCCACATCATGTGACTAACTCAGCACATTGTTAGCATGCCACGATGCTCCTGCATCACGTTAGTTACATGACTCATCCTTTACTGACACATATCAAATTAGATCTTTTATCCTATCTAGACTTGCTAGGAAAATAAAATACTTTACATGAAAGTTTACAATGTCTCTACAACTAACCCCTCCTTGGGAAAATGTCTAGAGCTTAAGGTCTGATATAGATATGGAATGTCTATGTCAATTATAATTATGGAATGTCTATGTTAATTATAATTATATATAAACTATATTAACTACTTCATATAATTAAATGCAATTAAAGTGGAACTTAAAAATACAAACCACAAAATTGGGTTAACACAAGGGCATCGTGTATTGTCCATACAGCCATTGCATGGAATTGAAATTTCCTTTTTTGTATTGGTCTAGATACATCATACATAGTGATGCCATTCCATAACTTCAGTAGCTCATCTATAAGAGGTTTGATATATACATTCATATATTTGACTTGGAAGTTACCTGATTGATTTGAAGTACATCTAAAATATATATTTATGAGAACCATTAATATATATAAACCATGCACAAGAGTAAAATAAAAAATATACAAATGAAATTAGGAAACATAATACGAAAAATGAGATGCCACAGCTACATTAGAAGTAAAACAGTTGTAGACACAAAATACCTGGAATAATCATTGACAACATTATGTGCTCTCTATTTATTGAAAACCATGGAGGAATGTTATTGTTGATAACAAAAATATTCCACACCATGTAAATGGATTTCATCTGTGAAAATGAATTAACACCATCTGCTGCCAAATAAATCCTAAGATTACATGGTTCTTCTTTAAAGTGAGGCCACTTTTCCTCCATATCTCTAAAATCATAACCATCTGCAGGCATTCGAATAACATCATCTTGACTTATGTTCTTGGCATGGTAATCCATAAATTGCGCTATGTTATTACACCTGAACAGTCGTTGCAAACGTGGAATGATGGGAATATAATGAAGAACCTTGTGAGGCACCTTTTTTGTTACTTGATATGTTTGATATCTACTTATATCACCTTTCATAAATTATGTTGCAAATTCATGTTGATTATAATATATAACATGGTCATCGAGGCATGCATGAATTGCTTCATAATGCATTCCAATCTCGTTCATGATGGAAGATAAATCTCGATATGTGTGAGGTAAAATATTTGATGGTGGTAACAAAAATTTAGCTATCAAGCTACATCAAAAAGAAATTATAGTTAATGTAATAAATAAATAATATTAATGAAACACACTTCATCCATATGATGATCAATAATGAATTAACAATACAATTATTAGAGGAATACAAATAAACTTTATCACGATCGTATATATGTGATGGATTATTTTACATACCTTAGCATCTGTGTGATTGATATGTTTGAAATACCATTCATAACCTTCAAGCTCATTATCAACAATACAGCAGAGAGAATATTTGTTTTGGAGCCTTCATAAAGGAGTTCATATGCCTTATCGAGAAGAGGTATATCGTTTTCATTATCAAAGTCATCACTATTTTCATTATCATCGTCATCGTCATCATCCTTTCTAACATTAAATGAATCATGGATCAATGTATTTGTACCATCATCTTCAACTACATTATCAGTATGATCATCTTGGTCAATATGATCATTCACTTGCTCTCCATTAAACATAGACGCTCCATGATCCTCTAGAACTTGTTCTGAAATCACTTCCTCTGGACGATATGTCTTATAGTGTCTTTCATTTACAAATACATGAAAACATCAATAGATATAAGTTAATATAGGAAATATTAAAATAATACACACATTTACCAAAGCAAATAATGTAAAAAAATTTATAATGCTAAACCTACAAATGGACGATATTGACTCCCCCCCTCAGCGTGTCCATGTTCCCTGCAATGTTTTGTAGTTGTTGAGATCAATATTCTTCTCCTCTTAAATCCCCTGCATTAAGTACATGGACAATAACATTTTCCATCACCCCTTCGTTTCACTGCATCCCATATTCTAGTAAGTAATTGTCGATTGTGTTCGTTTGGATCAGGAATATTTCTATTTGACATTTTGTCACAAACTTCATGAATGAATACTATCGACAATCTTAAAAAATCATGTTCCCCGTATCACAATTTTCTCAAATGGAGGTTTGTCTAAGAAAAAAAATTCCCGCAAACTGTATGTCGAAGAAAAAACAATTTCCGCAACCACCCATTAAAGAATAAAACAATTCCTCAAACCATCCATCGAGGAATAAATAATTTTCGCAAACCGACTGTCGTTTCTATAGCAAACATGTCGGAATGTTTAAAAATGTTTATATTTATAATTCGTCAATCGTCGGATATTCGACAATATGAACCTAGTTACCATTGAAAATATTGGTTTAAACTATTTGAAATATGTATTTCTACTATTTCAAAAAATAGACCAAGGACATAGAAAATCTGACAACCCATACTCCAATGTCGTCGCAAATTCGATACACTATTGTCGGATATCCGATGACTTAGCCTCCAAGTGTCATCACAAATTCGACACACGTCTGTCACATATCTGACGACCTATGATTGCAAAGTGTCGTCGAAAAACCTATGCTAAGGACGTTGAATATTTGATGATGCTTAAAGAAATCAGAAGGTACAGTACTTTTCATCATTTCAAACCGACAAAAACATAAGTTACGTTCAATGTCGTTATATTTTGGGTTCAAATCCTGTTATGTTTCCTTACCATGCTATTGCACTTTGTTGCATTTTTTCCACTCATCACTAAACTACTGATTTTCTTCTTTAGCCTTCCTTGATTTAATTTCTTCTACAACTCTTGATATTGTTGTAGATGTTTTCTTGGACATTGCTGCCACCCATGCTTCCTTTATGCTTTTGTAAGCATCTCCCTCTACATGAATATCCAATTCCTGTTCATTGTCTGCAAATTAACTTCCAAAAATTAATTTGTCTTTCAATTCCCTGACTAGAACAACATAGTCACTCACACTGCTCTACATATTAGTTAACATAACATAATTTAGAAAAATAATATATTCTTTTGTCTCAGCCAAAACTTGAGACATTTCATCTCATTGACTACAATTTCTTCCTCTTGCTTAAATACTTTCAGCCAGTATTTTAAACATTCATTGATTACTTGATTCCCTTCAAGCACCTCTGTCTTGACAATCTTCAGTAATTTCCCTTCAATTCTTTGACCATTTCTATCAGTCAATTCAGTCTTCCTCAGTCCCAATACTGTTTCATCTCCAATTTGAGACATAGTAGCCTCACTTTCTTCCTTATGTATTTCTTCTTTCTGGTCACTAAACAATTTTTTCTGTGACACTATCTCATCCGTCTCTGTCATACTAGAATTATGATTCTCTATTCTTGTGCCAATCCCAAAGGTCTGTCCATCATTCTTACCTTGGCTCTCTAAGTAAACCAAATATTATTTGTCCTCAGCAGGAACAAAATCCCTCTCATAATACATGATTGCCTCTTCCCCAATAAGATTGTTTCCTTCATTAATTAAGGACTCTGTAGACTCCTTCTGCTGCAATAACTCATCTTTTCCTTTGTCATTGCTTGACAACAATTCCATCTGTCCATCTAAACTGACTAAATCTTTGACACTTTCATATTTTCCTATGCACCCCTCCTCAATTCAGTCTTCCTCAGTCCCAATACTGTTTCATCTCCAATTTGAGACATAGTAGCCTCACTTTCTTCCTTATGTATTTCTTCTTTCTGGTCACTAAACAAATTTTTCTGTGACACTATCTCATCTGTCTCTGTCATAATATAATTATGATTCTCTATTCTTGTGCCAATCCCAAAGGTCTGTCCATCATTCTTACCTTGGCTCTCTAAGTAAACCAAGTCTTCTTTGCCTCAGCAGGAACAAAATCCCTCTCATAATACATGATTGCCTCTTCCCCAATAAGATTGTTTCCTTCATTAATTAAGGACTCTGTAGACTCCTTCTGCTGCAATAACTCATCTTTTCCTTTGTCATTGCTTGACAACAATTCCATCTGTCCATCTAGACTGACTAAATCTTTGACACTTTCATCTTTTCCTATGCACCCCTCAAGGTACTTATCTCTTCATCACAAATATTAAAACATAGCTTTTTAACCTAAGGTTTACATTCACAATTAGACTCAGATTTCTCTAAATGGTTCTCCAGCAATAACATCTCTCGACTAGCTTCTTCAAGCACTGTGTATTTATGGTTAACATCTTCCTCATCATTATGCCGTGCCTAGCAACTTTCAACATCACTGAAGACAATTCCACAAGATGGATTGTCTTCTACAATACCTACAAACACATTCAATTTGTTAGCTTTAAACCCACAAGACTCAATGGTCTTATTTGATGACTCAATCAACAAATCTTCCTGTTGTCCCAAGTCTGCTACAAGACTCAAAAAATCCTCAATAACCTTCTTTTTAGTTTCCCCATGCATAACTTTTGAATGCTTGATATCCTCCTTTGTCTCTTTCAGTTCTTATTCATCATCATATTCCAAGGCTTCCTTGTTTTCAGCTTTCACGGTAGACTACAAACCATTTCTTTCACTCAGTTTTGCATGTCCATGTACATGAGACTCAGTTGTCTCATTTTTTTCCTGAACAGAATTCAGATTATGTCCTCTTCCTTCATCCTTTATGATAATATTAGCAAATTGTCTTTCCTCATTGTTTGTACCTATAGACATAAATAAAATATCTGTTTCACAACATTGAGACCTCTTGGTCTCACTTGAAGCTTCAGCCTTCAAGACTTCCCTCAAACACTCTCTTGCCTTGAGTATCTCTTCTTCATACTGAGCATTCATCAGTTGCTCTCTTCTCCTTTGTAGCTTATGCCAATTCAAATTTCTTTTCACAAGAAAACCACATCTCTGGTCTTCTTCATCCTTCTATAACAGCTCCATCATTACTTCCAGATGGACTTTTATCTCATCCTTCTCTCTCTCATACTCTTCATCACTCAACTGCCTCCATATGCCATTTTCCTTGGAATTTTCTTTCCTCCCTTTTTGGTTGCCTCCTGAACCTATTCTATGACCCGTATTAGTCATCTTCTTGAGTTTTCTTTCATTATTTATGGTCTGCACTAGCCTCTGCAATAGCAGTCCTCCCTGCTACACCTCACCTCACCAAACCTCCTCTTTGCTTGGTCTTTCGACAAGTACTAGTCCTCTTGCTAGAACCCTCCTGAGCACTTCTCTATGTTCCTTCTAGGATTTCTCCCACAACTCATCTACATGAGAACATAAATGTCCTCTTGTACTTCAATCCTTAGTTGAAATACTATTTCCTTGGCCACACTTCAAATTCTCTCAGAAACCCTCACTAGTTTCCTTCATCAATATATTCAAAGACTATGACCTCTTTGTTGAGATTTCTTCACTCCTTATGATATCCCTTGCATGCATACACTCCTCCCAAAGTAGATATCTATGGATATAACTTACTACTCAAGCTACAAGCCCCTTCTCCACTTGCATGCAAACTCTTCTTCTTTTCAGACTGTTGTTGGTCTGTCTTCTCACCTTCACAGAACACTCTCTTGTTCTCGTGTTCTTTCTCTCTTCACCAAACTAAATTTACTCTCTTCATGCTTATGGGTCTCTTCGTCTGCCTGTCTGCATGGCTTCTAGAGGTGCTCATAGCTCCCTCATTTCCTCCATAACTTCTACGTTCACCATTGGTTGACCTCTGTCACGACCTCTTGCTCTTCCTACTCATGCAGCCATCCTCTTGCACTAGGACTCTGCAATAATAGTTATCTTTCACACTGCTACAACTTACCTCACCAATACCCTTCTTTGTACTTGGTCTTTTGGTAACGCGGGTCCTCTATATAGAACCTCTTGAGCACTCATCTTGGCTCCTTCTAGGATTCTACTGCTACACTTCTCCTAACACGAGCTTCTCCTCGATGTTGAATAGTGAGATGCAATCAAGCTTCCACAAATACCTCATCGACTTTCTTCCTCTAGCTCAAAATTTTGGTGTCATGGGTTCACCTCCTATGAACCTATCGATATCTTCTACATCACCTACTCACTCCCTTGGACAATTCTACCCACAATTACAAGTGTGTAATTTCCCAACAACTTCTACCCAGTCATAGCTGGAAGTTGTTTCTATTTTCCAACACACAAGAAATATTTTCCCACTCTGATACCAAAATTGGTGCAGGCCGGATCAACCACAGCCAACTCAACCAACACCTCCCAGATCTAGTGGCTCCTACACTTAGCAGGATTACCAAATTTATCCCTCGGCCAAATTCTTCTCTAAAATTACCTCCCCACAATTATTCTTTCGCAGCAGCTCTTTCACAACTCTGTTTCCGCAACAAGCTTTCCGCAACATGATTTTCGCATGCAGGTTGTGGGATGCGTGATGCCCACCCAACTTTCCAAAGTTGCTCCCCTGCAACTTTCCTTCCAAACTTTTCCTCTGTAATTTTTCCAACGAAAAGAACCTTGCGGCCCTCACCATGACCGTCAATCTACTCTTTGATGTGGATCTTGGATAACTTTGTAGATCTGTTATCGCCCTCGCAACTTTCATTGCGGATCTCTCTTAGACTACAGGTCTTCATCTGCGAAGTCAATCCCCACTGTTAATTCTCTGCAAAACTTGTTAATGGTAGAAAATATGTGTGTTACGCTGATTGATCAGAGAATCGATCAATCCAGCCTGCAATCTTTAATATTCATTACCCTAACACTTCTATGCATGCATTTCCAACCTATTTCAACTATTCAAGCAATAATCTCATGCGTGAATCAACAATTTCACATAAATACACAGATGTTCAAGAAACCGCTGAAGTTGGCTCTTCATGGATTCACAGTTCAAACAGTAAATGCATAAACAATAATAACACTGCAAACACACAGCTACTCTTCCTATTAAACAATAAAACAAGAACACAGCTCAGCTCTCCTTATTCAGTCTTCTCAAAATATTTACAAGTGGAAACCAAACACCGGTCTGATCTTCCCTTCTGTGGATTAGAATAACCCTAAAGAACAAAACCCCCTCTACTTCTATAATATTCCTATTTAATCCAAACTGTTACCTCCCCCACCGAGTGGTCCTACAACCAAAAACAAACCACTACCAAGCATGATGAAAACATCCTTATCACAATAAACAACCTGTGGCTTGATCTCCATGCAAGGAGTCATGATCCACCATCATTCCTATCGCCGCTAACAAACTATGACTCATCAAACAACCAAAAATATGCCAGAGTATGTGACCAACTCATCACATTGTTGGCATTCCACGATGCTCCTGCATCACATTAGTTACATGACTCATCCTTTACTGACACCTATTAGATTAGATCTTTTATCCTATCTAGAATTCCTAGGAAAATAAAATACTTTACATGAAAGTTTACAATGTCTCTACAACTGACCCCTTCTTGGGAAAATGTCTAGAGCTTAAGCTCTAATCAGAAATTTAGTAGTTGGCCTTGAGAGCTAATGCTCTTGCATCAAGCTTGCAGATATTAAGTTTTCATGGGCAATTGGTCCTTTTATTGTTAAAATCAAATCAGCCTTGCCCATGATCGAAAATTTGCTTAGAGAGAAAGGGTTTGAAATGGAGGTCATGATTAACTATGACCCTCACCACATCATCTCTAATAGAATGCAAGCTAATAAGAACAATTCGTTCGAGCACGTTTAAGTGGCGGGGTTGGTGGAGAAGGAAAATTGGGAGAAACAACTTGGAGATACTAAATCTAATGAAGATATACCAGAACATTGAACCTCCTTTGCACCAGCAGGTGGTCCCCCCTAGCAAGACCTCTCTAGCATTGTGGCTGCGACCACACAAATCACCCCTTTGGCTAGTTTGTTGGAAAAGGGGAATAAAAGATAATACCTAGAGGCCATGGATGTAGATGAAAGGGACATGGCCAAAACACCCAAGAAGCATAAAATTGAAGAACAGGGTAAACTCGTGCACAGTGCCAAGGCTAAGGGGAGAAAGAAAAATGTCAAATTTAAAGGTCCAACTTTCAAAATTCAACAGTATGTGTTTAGCAGTGTTCCTAAGGAGGTAGTAAGTAAGTACAAGTCTAAATCCGAGTTGTTGGAGATGTTGGAATATATTAAACCCACTCACAACTTAGGATAAAATAATTAATCATTATTTGATTAATTATTCACCCACCAGCTTAATTAGTTGGCATCCACTTGCACCTTAAAGTCAATACATGCCATCTATATCCTAGGAATGATTTATTTCCAATTCTGGGTTGATCTTGACCACCTTTTGACCATCCAGAATTAGTATATAAAAATTTACAGTAGATCCTGCTTTATTCTTCTTTTTCTGCTTTTCCTGCTTTTCTATGGATAAGATAAAAGCTAGTCAACTAGGAAACTGTGAGCTTTTGTTTCCAACCCATCCTCTATTATTTTTTCTCCATTTTCTAGTATTAGCATGTTTTTTCCATCTCCTTGACAACTCACTCATGCTTTTGCCAACTCGTGAGGTCCTTGATATATTTGGGAAGTGTTTTAGCCACCCATGGGGGTTTGCTATATTTTGTTAAGTCAGCCTTTTTGAGCTTTATGAGTTGTTTCCATACAATTCGATTTTCCTATGAGGTATGTACTATTTATGTAAACTATTATTCATCATTATTCAATGGAAGGATACACACCAATATTCATCTCTTCATTCATGTGATTCAGTCTCTTTTATTCTCTCTATTTTTCCTGTGTATGCTTGTGAGAATTCTTAGTAGAAAGATATATTTCTTGTGCTTCTTCTTAGCATCATTGCACATAGCATTGATCTATTATTTCTACATGGTATTAGAGCAGAAAGGTTGATCAAGTTCTACAGAGTTGAAGAGCGCTTCCAGTCTCATATCCCTCTCTGAAGAAGAGCTTGTCTAGCTTACAAGATTTTCTCCTAGTTTGTTTTGTAGGTTGCAGAGAGTATCTACTAGAGCATATCAACAAATTCAATATGGATTCAAAATTTCCTCTACTATCTCCTTTCAGCTATGCTTATTGGAAGCCAAAGATGAGGGCATACTTGAAGAGGTTTTGTCTCTTTGATGTCTCCATTGGTGCATTGAGTGAACCTGAGTCTTATGAAGAGAAGATTGATTGGATAAATATTTGTGATAGAGATTATGGAATTATGTGTTTGGGAATGTCTCCAAATATATATCATCTCATAGATTCTGCTGAATATCCATTTGAGCTTTGGAGAATTTTGGACAAAGCTTTTGGTTTGCAGGAAATTGAAGATGAAGCATGGAGCAAACATAGCATCTCCTCTTGTTCTCTCTCTCAAGATTTCTTGGCCTCTACATTATCTGATGAAGTTGATAATGATGAAGAAGTTTCTCATATAGTTCATTTTGCTGCTACCCTCTTTAATTTGAATGCTTCCTCCTTCAATGAAGAAGCAAATATTGAAGAGCCATCTTTTTCTGTGTCTCTTGAAGGTGATTTTTCTTCTTGTGATACTAATGATGAAAAAGAAGTAACATATGGAGCTGATGCTGATATTGATGTTGATTATGATCCTATAACCCATTCATTGTTCTCTAAATATCCTATCTTAGATTCTGAGATCTATGTTCCAAATTATTCACACCTTTTGCATACCTCTCTCATTGATGGTGCGCAATCCAGTGACTTCCAGGTTGTTTTCTTAGCCACATCAAGCCTTCTTTGTGTCATACCATTTACCTTAATTGATCTCATGTGATTCATCATATCCTCCTTTGTTTTTGGCATCAATACTCAGAGCCTTCTTGAATATTTTGAACATCTCCTTATGTCCTCCTTTCATACAGAGGATTCATTACCAGTGTATTCCCATGAGTCTATTGATATGATTCTATGTGATCCTTTGGATTCTGATTTAGAAGCATATTTGCAGGTTGATACACATATAATACCACCATCCATACCATCTACCATACCTCTAAATAATCCAAAGACTATACAAATCCCAAGCTCACTAGTTGATTCCTCATTGGTCTCTTATGCAGTGATATTTATCTTACATGGTTTGAAGTCTTTCCTAACTTTCAGTAGCTGGTTATCCATGTCCTTAGTCATATATGGACTGATATTAAACATCTTTGGATCTGTTCTAAACACTTATGGTTCAGATCTTATGCCCATCCATCATTCATATTTTTACACCTATCAGTTTTCCCCAGTTGCTCATAATTTTCCTAGTCTAGCCCTATATCGTCATGGAGCCACCGAAGCCTTTGTCCTTGCTGTTCCATATGCTAATATTTCTGATATATCAGAGTTTTATCAGCCTCATATCAGATCTATACAGGTGCTACATCAGATTGGAAGATTGACATGTGATTCACATCACAATTTTGCAACTATTCAGGGAATTGGGTGTGAAATAAATTGTCTTAACTTTTGTACTCTTTGGGAAGGAGTATGCACATATCTATTTTCCATTTCAGATTATGTTTTCAGATAAAATTTTGATAGTAGAAAGAACCATTCAGATAATGCTCCTACTTCATCAGTTGATAAGATACAAGGAGTCTCTCATCTTCCTTCTTGCAGGTTCTACACTCCAGCGCATGATCATGGAGTTCATGATTTCTTCAACAAGTCCTTCATCCAAAAGCAGTTCAGTCAGCTCATTAAAGTGAAGATGAAGATATGTTGAAGACATATTTCAAATTCTGTGCCTTGTCCTATCTTGAGGGAGGATTTTCCCCATGTGGTTTTTCCTCTTTCCTCACTTTTCTGGACATAATAATTGTTAAAGGGTGACCATAGCCTTGTTGTTGGGCCCTATATGCATCCATATGCATCCATGTTTTTTTATCGTACCATCATAAATTCAGACTTATAGGGGGGTGTTGGAATATATTAAACCCACTCACAACTTAGGATAAAATAATTAATCATTATTTGATTAATTATTCACCCACCAGCTTAATTAGTTGGCATCCACTTGCACCTTAAAGTCAATACATGCCATCTATATCCTAGGAATGATTTATTTCCAATTCTGGGTTGATCTTGACCACCTTTTGACCATCCAGAATTAGTATACAGGACTTTACAGCAGATTCTGTTTTATTCTTCTTTTTCTGATTTTCCTGCTTTTCTATGGATAAGATAAAAGCTAGTCAACTAGGAAACTAGGAGCTTTTGTTTCCAACACATCCTCCATTAGTTTTTCTCCATTTTCTAGGATTAGCATGTTTTTTCCATCTCCTTGACAACTCACTCATGCTTTTTCCAACTCGTGAGGTCCTTGATAGATTTGGGAAGTGCTTTAGCCACTTATGGGGGTTTGCTATATTTTGGTAAGTCAGCCTTTTTGAGCTTTATGATTTCTTTCCATACAATTCAATTTTCCCATGAGGGATGTACTATTTATGTACACTATTATTCATCAATATTCAATGGAAGGATACACACCAATATTCATCTCTTCATTCATGTGATTTAGTCTCTTTTCTTCTCTCTATTTTTCCTCTGTATGGTTGTGAGAATTCTTAGTAGCAAGAAATATTTCATGTGCTTCTTCTTAGCATCATTGCACATAGAATTGTTCTATTATTTATACATGGTATCAGAGCAGCAATTTTGATCAAGTTCTACAGAGTTGAGGAGCGCTTCCAGACTCATATCCCTCTCTGAAGAAGAGCTTGTCTAGCTTACAAGATTTTCTCCTAGTTTGTTTTGCAGGTTGCAGAAAGTATCTACTAGAGCATATAAACAACTTCAATATGGATTCAAAAGTTCCTCTACTATCTCCTTCCAACTATGCTGATTGGAAGCCAAAGATGAGGGCATACTTGAAGAGGCAATGTCTCTTTGATGTCTCCATTGGTGCATTGAGTGAACCTGAGTCTTATGAAGAGAAGATTGATTGGATAAATAATTGTGATAGAGCTTATGGAATTATGTGTTTGGGAATGTCTCCAAATATATATCATCTCATAGATTCTACTGAATATCCATTTGAGCTTTGGAAAATTTTGGACAAAGCTTTTGGTTTGCAGGAAATTAAAGATGAAACATGGAGCGAACCCAGCATCTCCTCTTGTTCTCTCTCTCAAGATTTCTTTGCCTCTATATTCTCTGATGAAGTTGATAATGATGAATAATTTTTTCATATAGTTCATGTTTCTGCTACCCTCTTTAATTCGAATGCTTCCTCCTTCAATGAAGAAGCAAATATTGAAGAGCCATCTTTTTATGTGTCTCTTGAAGGTGATTTTTCTTCTTGTGATACTAATGATGGAAAAGAAGTAACATATGGAGCTGATGCTGATATTGATGTTGATTATGATCCTATAACCCATTTATTGTTCTCTAAATCTCCTATCTTAGATTCTGAGATCTATGTGCCAAATTCTTCACACCTTTTGCATACCTATCTCATTGACGGTGCGCAACCCAGCGACTTCCAGGTTGTTTGCTTAGCCACATCAAGCCTTCTTTGTGTCATACCACTTACCTTAATTGATCTCATGTGATTCAGCATATCCTCCTTTGTTCTTGGCATCAATACTCATAGCCTTCTTGAATATTTTGAACATCTCCTTATTTCCTCCTTTCATACAAAGGATTCATTACCAGAGTATTCACATGAGTCTATTGATATGCTTCTATGTGATCCTTTGGATTCTGATTTGGAAGCATATTTGCAGGTTGATACACATATAATACCACCATCCATACCATATACCATACCTCTAAATAATCCAAAGACTATACAAATCCCAAGCTCACTAGTTGATTCCTCATTGGTCTCTTATGCAGTGATATTTATCTTACATGGTTTGAAGTCTTTCCTAACTTTCAGTGGCTGGTTATCCATGTCCTTAGTCATATATGGATTATTATTAAACATCTTTGGATCTGTTCTAAACACTTATGGTTCAGATCTTATGCCCATCCATCATTCATATTTTTACACCTATCAGTTTTCCCCAGTTGCTCATAATTTTCCTAGTCTAGCCCTATATCATCATGGATCCACCGAAGCCTTTGTCCTTGATGTTCCATATGCTACTATTTCTGATATATCATAGTTTTATCAACCTCATATCAGATCTATACAGGTGCTACATCATATTGGAAGATTGACATGTGATTCACATCACAATTTTGCAGTTATTCAGGGAATTGGGTGTGAAATATATTGTCTTAACTTTTGTACTCTTTGGGAAGGAGTATGCACATATCTATTTTCCATTTCAGATTATGTTTGCAGATCAAAGTTTGACAGAAGAAAGAAGCATTCAGATAATTCTCCTACTTCATCGGTTGATAAGATACAAGGAGTCTCTCATCTTCCTTCTTGCAGGTTCTACACTCCAGCACATGATCATGGAGTTCATGATTTCTTCAACAAGTCCTTCATCCAAAAGCAGTTCAGTCAGCTCATTAAAGTGAAGATGAAGATATGTTGAAGACATATTTCAAATTATGTGCCTTGTTCTATATTGAGGGAGGATTTTCCCCATGTGGTTTTTCCTCTTTCCTCACTTTTCTGGACATAATAATTGTTAAAGGGTGACCATAGCCTTGTTGTTGGGCCCTATATGCATCCATATTTTTTTGTCATACCATCATAAATTCAGACTTATAGGGGGGTGTTGGAATATATTAAACCCACTCACAACTTAGGATAAAATAATTAATTATTCACCCACTAGCTTAATTAGTTGGCATCCACTTGCACCTTAAAGTCAATACATGCCATCTATATACTAGGAATGATTTATTTCCAATTTTGGGTTGATCTTGACCACCTTTTGACCATCCATAATTAGTATACAAGACTTTACAGCAGATTCTATTTTTTCTGCTTTTCCTGCTTTTCTATGGATAAGATAAAAGCTAGTCAACTAGGAAACTGGGAGCTTTTGTTTTCAACCCAAACTCCATTATTTTTTCTCCATTTTCTAGGATTAGCATGTTTTTTCCATCTCCTTGACAAATCACTCATGATTTTTCCAACTCGTGAGGTCCTTGATAGATTTGGGAAGTTTTTTAGCCACCTATGAGGGTTTGCTATATTTTAGTAAGTCAGCCTTTTTGCGCTTTATGAGTTGTTTCCATACAATTCGATTTTCCTATGAGGGATGTACTATTTATGTACACTATTATTCATCATTATTCAATGGAAGGATACACACCAATATTCATCTCTTCATTCATGTGATTCAGTCTCTTTTCTTCTCTCTATTTTTCCTATGTATGCTTGTGAGAATTCTTAGTAGAAAGATCTATTTCTTGTGCTTCTTCTTAGCATAATTGCACATAGCATTGATCTATTATTTCTATAGGAGAGATACAGAGAAGATTGTGAAAAATCCTTTGAAGAAAGATTGAATTTATGCGACAAAGTGGAAAAACTACAGGGCCAGAGTACCTCCTTAGTGATTGTCAGAGATCCGAACAGGGACACGTTGAATTTGGTCGTGATCACAAGAAACAAAGTAGCTGAGCTAAAGGTAGATCCAAATATGGTCCCAAAAATTGACATGATCACTTACACCAAGGGATAAGTGACTTCCTCTACACTGATCTGCTCCAAGCCTCCTTGCAGATATCCAAATTAACAGCCGGTAAGAAGAGGGTGGAAGAGCTGCTCCGAAAGGAGAAGGTGGAGAACAAGGCTCACCAATACCATATCAAGAATCTCTATGTATATATATTGATAGCAGAAAATCCAGGAAATAAAGGTACTGCCACACAAAGGTTACTAAAGGACAAGAAGGGTACAATCCAACTGTTGAAGAAAAAGCTAGACATTCTAGCTACTCGGCTCATACAGACTATTAAATTGATTGAAATTGAAAAAGAGAAGGAGTCCTTAAACATCGACATAATTGATCATAGGGATAGATTGCTCAAATGGGAAGAAAAGGAGAAATAGTGGAAGAAAGAGGTAGATCTCTGGGTCGAAGAAAAACAAGCCTTCGAAACAAGGCAGGCTGAGTTAGAAATAGAGTTAAAAGAAGTAAAGGAAAAGGATCATGAACAACCAGTGCCTGTGGCTCAATCATCTGATATTTATGGTGCAGACTCCCTCTCCCAAGCCATGTCCCAGGTAACTATCAAATCTATATAGATCATTGGCCTAAGAAAATAGAATAAGGACCTAATGGATATGGATAATATCAAATAAGGAATAAGAAAGAATCTGGAAGAACGTTGTAAAGAATTGGAGGCTAAAAACGACAAATTAACAAAACTTGATTTAGGCCAGGTGACCTTACAAGGAGAAAGGAACCTCATCTGGGACATGATAATAGTAGAAGCATCCAAAGTGCGGCCATACTTGGATTTTATTCAAGATAAGGAAAGTGCCATACAAGCGGCCAAAAAGCATATTCAGACAGCAAAACTGGACCTGAACAAAAGGCCCTTGGACACAGTTGAAGGCGCAATTAGCATTCTGAATAGTTTGGCTGAAGAAGACATCAGACGAGGCAATGTCCAAGATAGAATTCAAGTCATTACATGGGCGAGGAGAGTGGTTCACAAACACCATCACTTAAATATGGTCGAAGCAAAATGGAATTTCATGCGCAAACAGGCTGACGACTTTGTTGCTTTGTTTAATCCTCTGGTCCAAAGAGGGCTCCCCTTCTTTTGGGAAGAAAAAGTACCAATGTTTTCCCTGAAGGATTATCATGATAGATTGGTTGAATGTAGACAAGAACATAGTCAATTCGAAGACATGGCCCAACAGTCGCTTTCAGTAAAAACTGTGGTCGAAAAATTTTCTGGTGAACTTGAATTACTATTTGATTTCATGGTTTTTTGCACAAAGTTACCAGTGCCTTCCTATCCATAGAACCTATAACTCAGCCTGTTGGCGGACGACATGGTAAATTTAGAAACACTAACGGTTAACCAATGGAAAGTGATTGAAAAGTAAAGCAAGGCCAAATAAAGACTACACCAAGGATGATATGCTTAGGCCGATCAGAACTGAAGATACAGGTGTGAACTAATCAGGCGAGCCAGGATTTTGAAGATGTATCATCTATTGATGTCCAGTTGAGATGCTACCTCCATCACTTTCTGTTTTATGCCACCCGTAGGGAAAATGCCACGATACAGTTTGTTGAAAGTTTGTTGCTAATTTTGTAACTAATTGGCCCCGTTTCGAGGTTGGTCTTGGGGCACCAAACACTATAAATGTGCTCCTCACAGAAGGAGAAAGGGTTGGTTGGAACCCATTAGAATGTTGTGTTTGTGATATTTTGATCTATTTTTAATACAATTTACAGAGCCAAATGTTGGTTATTTGAATGCAAGAATTTATGTGTGCTTCTTAATTACAGTCTGTAATTTTATTTTCTTTATGTCCATGTGCTTCCTATTATTTATTTATATTATGTTTTTTTCATGTTGTAGACTTAGTGTATAATGGTTCGGGATTCATACTCATATACCTCGGTCATTGTCTCTGACATCCACAATACGTTTCTTCCAAAATTGGTGTAGAATTCATCCCTGTGGTACTCTACACTAATGGACTATCATCATTCTACCATTCCCACCACACCCAAAACATATCAACCATGATCGAATCACTACCTTGCTCTTGCAATAATTTCCTATGCAGACTGCTCTATTTTCTTGGTATTTGTGACTCAATAGCTCAATACGTCTTTACCCTGTTTCAACCACCAATATTTGATATTCATGCTGTGATGATATAATCTGGCCTTGTTATGTATTTTTGAGAGTTCCCTCTTTGGAATCAAAGAATTCGGCTCCCTTTCCTAAAGTGGTTCTATTGTTACCTTGGGGTCTTCCTTCCCACAACCTTGGGTGCGATTCTGAGTACTAATAGACCCTCTATTCAACTTGTGCGGGATTACAAAGAGCCAAGCAGCAACATGTCTCATCCACCATGGATCATGCATGTCACTCATTCTGTTACAAATTCTGAGGAAGAGGATGGGCCTGTCCCATCCTGGAGGAGGTTCCACCCCCTTAATTCAGCTTATGTCTCCTGCAACGATTCGGCCACTTTCCGGTTCGGACTGTTATGTCAAGTTTTTTTGTTAAAAATTGTTATCTCATCTACTGTTAAGTTTTTTGTTAATAGGTATAACTAGTATATTAAGAGTTGGTTTTATGTTTCCTTGGCCCCCAAGGCCACAGGAGTTTCTCTGTTCCAGTCACTCCAGAATTTTATGTATTTTTGAATGGCTTGGGTGGTGGTTTCATCACTTGTGACCACCTCAAACTCTCTACAAACATGTAACTTTTGATTTTCTTGTTTAATAGAATGTGCAAACCTACAATATATATATATATCAACTTCATAAAATTAAATACTATTAAAGTGGAAGTTATAATTACCTACCACAAAAATGTGTTATCCCTAGTGCATCATTAATTGTTCATACAAGCATTGCATGGGATTAAAATCACCTTTGTCGTATTGGTCTAGACAAATCATACATAGTGATTCCATTCCATAGCTTTACTAGCTCGTCAATAATAGGCTCGATATATACATTCATATCTTTAACTTGGCACTTACCTAATTGATTTGAACATATGCACAACATAATTATTACAACCATTTTAGATATATAAATAATATATATGAGTAAATTAAAAAATATATATGACATTACGCAGCAAATATGACAAATGAGATGCTATTGCGTTAAAAAAAATGTTGTAAAAAAATACCTAGAACAATCATTTCCAACATTATATGCTACATCTTTATTGACATCCATGGAGGAATTTTATTGTTGATAACAAAAATAGGCCACACCATTTAAATAGATCTCATCTCTGCAAATGGATTGGCACCATTTGCTGCCAAAGAAATCCTAACATAATGAGGTTCTTCTTTAAAGTGTGGCCATTTTTCATCCATGTCTCTAAATGCATAACCATCTCTAGGCATTCAAATAAATCCATATTCACTTATGTTTTGTGCATGGTAACCCCTAAATTGTGTTATGTTTTTGCGCCTGAAAAGACGTTGCAAACATGGAATAATGGGAATATAACGAAGAACCTTGTGAGGCACCTTTTTTGTTACTTCATAGTTTGATATCTACTACTATGATATTCTGGGCATTCTATTTCAAATTCATGTTGTTTATAATATATAATATGATCATTGGGGCATGCATCAAGTGCTTCATACTACATTCCAATATATTTCATGATGGCGGATAAATATCGGTATGTGCAAGGTAAAATATTTGACGGAGGTAACAAAAAATTTAGCTATCAAGCTACAACAATTGTTTTTTAAACTGGTTAATATAATATATAAAGAATATTAATGAAACATATTTCGTCCCTATTAATTTTACATATGAACTAACAATAAAATTATTAGAGGAACAAAGATAACCTTTATCATGATCATATATATATGTGATGGAATATATTACATACCTTAACATCTGTGTTACTGATGTGTTTGAAAGACCATTCATAACCTTCAAGTTTAGTATCAACAATATCACAGACAAAAGAGTTGTGATGGAGGCTTCATAAATGGGTTTGTATGCCTTCTCAAGTAGAGGTAAGTCATGAACATCATCAAAGTCTGTCATTTTCATGATCATCGTCATCATCAACCATTCTAACATTAAATGTGTCATGGATCAATGTATTTGTACCATCATCTTCAACTATATTATCAATATTATCATCTTCTTCAATATGATCATTAACTTGATCTCCAATATTTGTAGCTCCATGTTCCTCCTAATGGCTTGTTCTGCAAGCACATTCTCTAGGTGATATGCCCTAAGAGACCTGTTATCACCATTTTTGGACTAAGAAATTGGTAAGGGATTTGGCTAGTAAAAGGATGAATAAGGTGTGTAAGTTTGCATATCATAGGACCTTAAATAATGTTGATGAAGGTCTGCAGATGTTTGAAGGGACATTTCTAGACTCGAAATGCCATATACTTAGGAAATTCTATTTTTCAACCTTGAAAATGCATGTAAATGAATAAATCTTCCCTTAGTTGAATGATAACAGGGAATGGATGGCTAATATGCGCAGTGCGGAAAATCAAAGGCCAAAAATCATTTCCTCCAAGGCAAAATCAGGAATGGAAAGGAGAAAAAAGCAATTTTAGGGTGTAAAAGTGATAAAACCCGATGTCTACTTTCCGCAGACCCCAGATCCGATGGCCCGGAACATTTACGCCAAAGATCAATGGTCCAGTCAAAAGAAGAAGCTGAAAAAGAAAAGCATTCGGTTATGAAAGTTGGAATCCCAACTTTTTCTCTTCGCAATCCAAGATCCACAGCTCAGAACGTTTCCGCCAAATATCAACGGTCCAGAAGACACCAAAGGGTGGATATCGAAAAGTGGAAAACTTAAGAATTTGGTCATTAAATCAAGAACTTTCACAATATGCAGGATCAACGATCCATAATGTTTCTACTGAATATCAACGGCTCGAAAAATAAAAAAGAGGGCAGAGATCGAAAAGCAGAAATACCAAAAGATTTTATCGTGAAAAGTTGAATACCCGCTTTCCGCGATCCGCAAAATCTATGGTCAAGAGAGCTTCCGCACAGATCAACGATGCGAAAAGAAAAGGAGGAAGTGGAAGAGGAGAAGTTTCGGTGAAGAAAGTTAGAGGATCCATGTTTCACTTTCTGCTAAAGGTGGAAGCATAAGGGCGGAAATAGAAAGGAGGAGGCAAAAAAGGTAATTTTTTTATTATGAAAAGTCAGAATTCCAATTTCCGTTTTCCACAACCCGCATCTTGAACTCAGATCAATGGCTGAAAATAAATCCTATGAAGATCGACGGTGTGGAAAGGAAAACATCAAAAATACGGAAGAAAGGATTTTGGTCCAGAAGAAGCTCGTTTTCCATTTTTTTGCAAACCCCAAATCGATGGCCCATATCACCCTATATCTCAAATCTACAATGGAGAGCAATTATGTTGATTCAACATGCACAGATTAATGAACTATTGAAATCTGCGAAAACTTGTAGACCCCACACCTTTGAACGACAGAGATTGGATCTATGGTCTAAGTTGATTTTGTAATGGGAACAAGCAAGGGGATTGTGAAATCGAGTAAAGGTTGCATCATTGAACACTTATGATGTCTCGTAGATCAAGATCTATGGCTGAGGTTTATTTCACGGGAAGAAGATGCATGCATGAATGAAACCATTGCAGGGTGTTTGAAGGTGGTCTAAAATGTCATTATCATCAAGTGAGCCTGAGTCCCTGCTGTCGAAATTCTCAAACAGATCCACCATGCGCGTTCCACTGTGCTTTTCTATTTGGTTTATGATCATGGTGAATCTTCCAGATCAACATTTTGTTAAGATTTTCATTTCCATGCTACAACCCTTTTTGGCTCTGTTTCGAGGTTAGTCTCGGTAGCCTACGAAGCTATAAATATACGCTCAATAGAGGAATACAAGGTTGGACCCGTGATATTTTTGTGTTATGCATTTTGAGATATATCATTGGTAAAATTACAGAGCTAAATTATTGCTTGTTGCTGCGAAAATTCCTGTGTATTTCGTAATTACAATATGTTATATCCTTTCCTCTATGCGTGTCTTTCCTGTTAAACTTTCCATTATGTGTTCTTCATATCTAAAACAAGTGTATAATAGTTCATAATTCCTATTGTTATGCTTTTACTATTGTTTCAGGTATTCGCCAATCTTTCTTTCCAAAGTCGATGCAAAATTCATCTTTTAGGTGCTCTGTGTTGATGGACTATTCTTGTTCTTTCTTTATCACCATACAAACTTCTATTTGACTGTAACCGAGTGTTACCTTTCCTTTGTATAATTTCACCTGCAAATTTTTCTATAAATTCATGAATATTTGTGACTCCATAACCCAATGTATGCTTTCTTTGTTTCAACCAAAAACTCAATCTGAATTTTGTTTTCATTTTTTGTCTGGCCCTGTTGAAAAGTTGTGAGAGATCCCTCTCTAGAAAGGAAGAATCCAGCTCCATTTCCTAAAGTGGTTATGCTGTTACCTTGGGATTCACCCTCCACAACCTAGGGTGCAATTCTGAGTGCTAACAAATTGGTGCCGTTGTCAGGGAGCAAAAGTGCAAATCATCCTTGAAAGACAACAAAGATTCCATGAAGAAATGGATTTTGTGGTCAAATAGATACTTCTGCATTTGAAATAGGTTGTATATTTTCCCTGGCAACTCCACATTGATTTTGAGCAAGATTTCATAAGGCATCGTGGCTCCCAAAAGGTCACATACACGAGGTAACGCTAACACTGAAACATTACTGAGTGTGGAAAAACCAGAAAGATTGCTTAGAAATAAGGGAAAAGAACAAATAGATATTTCTCAGTTTGGTGCTTCATCTTCTCAAGAATTTCATAGCATTCAATATTTTGGGCGGGAAACAATTTTTGTAAGGTCTTTGGTGAAATCAAAATATGAATCTAATTTGAAGGAAATTGAAATTAATCCCAATAGGTTAGAATCATATTTGCTTGATTCTCTTTTGCACAACCTTCAAAACTCTGTGAAAACTGAAGAAAGAAACCTTGTTGTTCAAAGCTTTTTTCCTTATATCCCACCAACTAGTCAAACACCTCCATCCTTTCAAGATCCTCCTCCTGTTCCAAATCCACCTAAACAAATGGCTGCTAGGTTTGCTCCATTGGCCTTACCTGCTGTATTGCATGACCTTCCTCAAAATTATGCTCAAAAAATTCTCTTCTATGATGGGGATGGAAATTTCACAGCAAGACAGCATGTTGATAGATTTGATGATTAGGTGAACTTGGAGCTGGTTGATGAAGATGATTTTAAGATAAGGTTGTTTGTACTAAGTTTTTCAGGAGAGGCAGCAAAATGGTTTAGAGATCTGCTTGCTATGTCCATTGCCACAATTGAAGCTTTCCAAACTTCATTCCTAGAAAGATGAGGTGATAAGATAAGTCCTTTGCAGGTGATTTCTCAATATAATAACATTAAGAAAGGAGGTTTTGAATCTGTCTAGGAGTTTTCTAGTCGATTTATGAGGGTGTAAAACTCTATTCCTATTGATATTAAACCCCTTGTAGGCTCTGCAAAACTCCATTATGTTGATGCCTTTGATGGTGACTTTGCATTATTATTGAGAGAGAGAAAATCAGCAAGTCTTCCTACCATGTTTCAAGATGCTTTAAAATTAGAAGCTAATATGATGGCAAGTGGAAAAATAAAGCAGAAAGTAGAAATAAGGAAAGCTAGAGAAGAAAATGTGCCTTATGATTTTTTTGTTGCTTCTTCTAATGATGTAAAGTTTGAAATGATGATGAAAACAATGGAGAATTTTATGGATAGGCTGGCTGTGGATAATAGACCATTAAATAGAGAACATAATGTACCTCATATCAAAAACCCAAAATTCAGGAGGCCCAATCCTCTCCCACCTCCACAAATTAGACAGAGAGATATGAGGAATCCTAGAAATCTAGATGATTAGAAAATAAGGCCACCTTTTCCTGAGAACTATGTTGCAAATGAAGATGAGGTTGAATATATTGAGGATCATATTCACCAATTTGGTGACTTGGATTCTGAAATATACCTCACAGAGGAAGAACATAGTATGTTTTCCTAGGAGGATGCCAATAATGATTTTGAGGAAGAGTCAAAGCAGTACCAAAGAGGATATTTGCATGCCATAGATGATGTCCAAAGAAATATCAAATTGAGAAATAGATATGTTACTGTAAATAAAGGAAGGTTCAATCAAAATCAACCTTCTAGTAGTCAACAAAATACATAGACTAAAAGTGAAAAACAGACCCATTGTAAATAAAGAATCAGGAAATAAAATAGAGAAAACGAAACAAGTGAAACAACCAGCACTAGTGGATGTGAAGAAAGTTGTTTCCACATTTAACTTGCAGACAGAGCTCTCAAAATTGAAATTTTCCCTTCCTTTCAATGAATTGTTAAGAAATGGGGAATACAAAGACAAAATAACAGACATGGTTAGGATTCAGGGAGAATTTCAACCAAATATCTTAGAGGTGGTCGATGATGCTCCTACCATTGTCTTTGGGTCAAAACTTGAAAATGTGGCTGATGATGAAGCTCCTCCTTTTTACCTAAGTTTAAATGTACATGATATGATTGTGCACAATGCTATGATAGATTCTAGTGCATCTCATAATTTAATGCCCAAGGGAGTGGTAGAAAGTTTGGGGTTGGAAGTTACTAGGACATATAAATATTTGTATTACTTTGATTCCAGGAAGGTGAAGTGTCTTGGATTGATTAAGGATATGGTGGTAACTTTGAAAAAAAATACATCTAATACTGTGGTAATGGATGTTGTTGTAGTAAAAATCCCTCCTAAATTTGGTGTATTGTTTTCAAGGTCCTGGACTTCTAAATTGAAAGGCAATTTGCAGATGGATATGTCTTATGCTACCATTCTTATGGTTGGTGGGAATAAAAGGTTATACATTGAGAAAATATCACCTTATGTAGTTAGCATCCAAGACAAAATAGATAATCATGCTATCTATGTCATTGATATTGACTTGGGATCTTCCATTTTCTTTAATGATGGTTTTCCCTATGATCCTAAAATTCCTGTACCCATTGAAAATAAGGAGGAAGAGTGTGCAAAAAGAAAAGAGGATTTGGAAAAGAAACAGAGAGAAGAGGGTCTCTGGACCATGTATTTTGATGGACATGTAGCAAAAGTTGGTGCTGGTGCTGGTGTATATATTATCTACCCTATCAGGGATTTTAAGGCTCTGTCATATAAGTTAACTTTTGAATGTACCAATAATGTGGCAGAGTATAAAGCTTTATTTCTAGGATTGAATGCTTTGAAGGATTTGGGAGAAAAGAGGGTACAAGGCATGGGAGATTCAGAGCTTGTAATAAACGATGTGAATGACAGTTATCAGACCAAACATCCCAGAAGGAGGGCTTATAGAAATGAGGTGTGGGATATGTTTGGTAACTATTTTACAGAGCACAAAATCAGAGTGATTCCCATATATGAAAACACAGTAGCTGACTCTTTGGTTGTTGTTGCTGGTAAATTTAAAACTCCTACTGCTAGCCAAAGACAATATAAATTTGATATTGTGAATAGACCCTCCATACCAGATAATTCCAAATACTGGCAAGTATTTGAAGATGATATGCAGATAAAAATATTTTTAGAGTTGTCTGGTGAATTTGTAAATACTCAGATAGATGGTGAAAACTTACAAGATGCTAAAGAGAGTAAAGAAGAAGTAGTTTAAAACGAGAAGCTTAAAAAGTCACTAGGGGGAAAGGATATAGTTCAGTTGAAGATTAATAATATCCCCAGAGGCCTACTCCCACTAGAGAATATTTTTTATCAAAATGATGTTGCTAGAGATCCAAAAATGAAGCCTGTTGATGATGTTGTTGAAGAGAAAAATATGGGAACTGAAGAAAATCCAAGGATCATAAAAGTGTCAAAATACTTTCCTGTCCAAGACAGAGTATTATGTCAATTTGATGAAAAGATACACTGATGTCTTTTCTTGGAGTTATGAAGACCTTAAAGAGTATGATACTTCTATCGTACAATATACAATCCCAATTAAACCTGGCAAGAAGTCTTTCAGACAGGAATTGAGAAGAGTTAATCCAATGTTGTTGCCTGTTATTGAGAAAGAAATAAAAAAATTATTCAATGCCAAGATTATAGTGACTCTGAGATTTTCCAAATGGGTTGAAAATTTGGTTCCTGTTAGGAAAAAGAATGGTGAAATCAATTTGTGCATAGATTTCAGAAATCTTAACAAAATCTCTTTGAAGGATAATTACCCTTTGCCAAAAATGGAACATATTTTGCAGAAAGTGGTGGGATCTGAAAGGATTTCAACAATGGATGGTTTCTCAGGATACAATCAGATCAAAGTGCTACTTGAGGATCAAGAAAATACTGCCTTTACTACACTGTGGGGTGCATTTATGTATGCCAAAATGCCTTTTGGTTTAATGAATGCAGGGGCCACTTCCAGCATGCCATGGGCATTACTTTTGCATAGGAAAAGGATAAATTTGTGGTCATCTATGTGGATGATATCATTGTGTATTCAAGATCTGACAGACAGCATATTAAACATTTGGAGAAAATTTTCTAAAATGTAAAATGTACGGAATATCATTAAACCCCAGAAAATCAAATTTTGCATTGGAGGAAGGAAAACTGCTAGGGCACATTATTTCAAAGGAGGATATAAAGATTGACCCAGAGAGAATCAGTGCAATCCTGAAGGTCAAGGAGACAAGAAGTAAAAAGGAAGTGTAATCATTCATTGGACAGGTAAACATTTTGAGAAGGTTTATTCCCATTTCTGCTGAGATTTGAATAAATAACACTAAATGCTGGAAAGGGACAATGAGATAAAGTGGACAATGGATGTAAGGAGATATTACAAAGGTATTAAATTGACTATCACAGAAGCACCAAATCTGGTAAGTCTATATTTTAGAAAATCTTTTCTAATCTTTTCTTATGCTTCTAATCACACTATTGTTGGAGTATTGTTACAGAGAAACAATCAGAATGCAAAACAACCTATAGCTTTCTTTAGTAAAGTGCTAAGGGATGGAGAGTTGAAATATGACATTATGGAAAAACAAGCATATCTCTGATTAAATCTTTAAAATATTTTAGATTTTATACTCTTCATTCACATGTCATTGCTTATTTGCCTAGTAATGTAGTAAAGAGCATCCTCACATAGCCATATCCAGAGGGAAAAAGAGTGAAATGGATTGTTGAGTTACTAGAGTATGACATTGAAATTAAGCCCAACAAGCTTATTAAAGGGCAAGGGCTTGCAAAGATGATGAAAAATTCTAACTGTGAAACCTTGCAACTAATTTTCCTGACTAGTCATTCAAATTAGCTTGATACAAGGGTACAGGTAATGCCTAATTTCCCTGTATCTCCATGGTATTCTGAAGTTGTGTATGTGTTGCAAAATTTATAGGCTCCTGCAGGGTTGAGCAAAAAAGGAGCAAGATCAGTGAAGTTGAAATCTGCCAAGTTTTGTATTCTGAATTAGTACCTTTATTGGAAAGATCCTGGTGGTGTTTTACTCAATTGCCTCTTGGAGAATGAAGCTAAGATTACTATGAAGGAATTTCACAAGGGAGACTATGGTGGGAACCATTCATGGAAGGTGACAGCAAACAAGATTTTGAGAGCTGGTTTTTACTGGCCTTCAATGTTTTCAGATGTTTACAAGGAGACTACTACATGTCACCAATGCTATATCTTTGATGGTAAGAGAAAATTGGTTCCATTCCCTCTCAATTTAATATCAGTAGAAGCACTTTTTCAGTAGTGGGGACTAGATTTTATTGGGGAAATAAATCCTAATTCTTCATGACAGCATAGATGGATCTTAACAACCACTGACTACTTCACTAAGTGGATCGAAGCAATACCTACAAGAAGAGATACAGATGCAGTGATGATGGGTTTTATGGAAGAGAATATTTTGGCCATATTTGGTTGTCCCAAAAGGATTGTGACAGACAATGCACCAGCTTTTACATATAAGAAAATTATAAGTTTTTTCCACAAGTATCATATTAGTCTCAATCATTCTACTGCATACTAGCCACATGGTAATGGACTGGCTGAATCTTCAAACAAAATCCTAGTGAGAATCATTAAGAAGTTGTTGGAGGATAACAAAAGATCTTGGCATACAAAGCTGAAATATGCTTTTTGGGATGATAGAATCAGCACAAAAAGGGAAATTGGAATGTCATTATTCCAATTAGTATATGGAGCTTAGGTGATTTTTCCAGCATCTTTGGGAGTGCCGGTCATGAAGTTATTGCAGGAACAGCAGGATGAACCAAATCCTGTAAAAAGAAGAATAAATCAAATCATAGAATTAAATGAGTTGAGGGACAAAGCCCATGGTAAAGTGAAAGTACATCAAGAAAAGATGAAGAACACTTTTTATAGGAAGGTAAAGGAAGAACAATTCCATATTAATGACTTGGTTTTGAAGTGGTATGATCCTAGGGAAGATAAACATGGGAAGTTTGATCACATGTGGGTAGGTCCTTATATCATTGCAGCATACAGAGGTGAGAATGCATTTATTCTACAGCATCAAGATGGGTCTCAGCTGAAAGGAGGTCCAGTCAATGGAAGGTTTCTCAAACATTACTTATCCTGAAGGAGGAGGTAATTTTTGTATCATAGTTGTATATATTTCTTTTCTTTTTAAATAGTACAAAGGGTGAGCCAAATGATTTGAATCTTGAAGAAAAGGCCCTAAGATCTAGAGGGGTAACCCTGTTTTTGTTTTTCTTTAATTTTACTTACAGAAAAGACAAAAATAAGAATATTGAGGTCTGTAAAGTTGGGAACATCCCAATGGATTTGGCACCTAGTCTACGGGGTTCTTTGCTACCTCGCAAGGAGGATAGCATCCCGAGTTGGAGCGAGTTGTTATCACCATTTTTGGACTAAGAAATTGGTAAGGGATTTGGCCAGTAAAAGGATGAATAAGGTGTGTAAATTTTCATATCATAGGACCTTAAAGAATGTTGATGAAGGTCTGCAGATGTTTGAAGGGGCATTTCTAGACTCGAAATGCCAGATACTTAAGAAATTCTATTTTTCAACCTTGAAAATGCATGTAAATGAAGAAATCCTCCCTTAGTTCAATGATAACAGGGAATGAACGGCTGGGATGCACAGCGCGGAAGATCAAAGGCCAAAAATCATTTTCACCAAGGAAAAATAGGGAGCGAAAAGGCAAAAAAAGCAAGTTTAGGGTGTAAAAGTGATCAAACGCGATGTCCGCTTTCTGTAGACACCTGATCTAACAGCTCGGAACGTTTCCGTTGAAGATCAATAGTGCAGCAAAAAGAAGAAGTGAAAAAGGAAAAGCATTCAGTTATGAAAGTTGGAATCCTAACTTCCGCTCTCCGTAATCCAAGATATATGGATCAGAATGTTTCCACCAAAGATCAACGGTCCGGAAGAGAACAAAAGGCAGAGATCGAAAAGTGAAAAACTTAAGATTTGGTCATAAAAGAAAGAACTTATGCCTTCCACGATTCGTAAGATCGACGGTCCAGAGCGTTTGCGTCGAAGATCAACAGCTCGAAAAAGAATAGAGAGGGAAGAGATTGGAAAGCAGAAATACCAAAAGATTTTATCATGAAAAAGTTGAAGTCCTGCTTTCCACGATCCGCAAAATCTACGGTCGAGAGAGTTTCCGCACAGATCAATGGTGCGAAAAGAAAATGCAGAAGTGGAAAGGAAGAAGCAGAAGAGGAGAAGTTTCGGTGAAGAAAGTTACAAGATCTGCGTTCCACTTTCCATTAAAGGTGGAAGCGAAAAAGGTAAATTTTTTGTTATGAAAAGTCAAAATTCCGATTTCCATTGTCTGCAACCCGCATCTTGATCCCAGATCAATGGTTGAAAATGAATCTTGTGGAGATCGACGGTGCGGAAAGAAAAGGAAGAAAGGAAAACATTGGAAAGGCGGAAGATAGGATTTTGGTCAAGAGGAAGCTCGTTTTCCATTTTCTGCAAACCCCAGATTGATAGGCTAGATCACCCTCAGTCTCATATCGATGGTGGAGAGCGATTTCGCTGATTCAACATGCACAGAATAATGAACTATTGAAATCTATGAAATCTTGTAGACCCCACACCTTTGAACGAAAGAGATCTAGGAGGAGGTTGGATCTATGGTCCATGTTGATTTCGCAATGGGAACAAGCAAGGAGTTTATCAAGCAGGAGGATTGCAAAATTAGGTTAAGGCTGCATCATTGGAGGATTATGATGTCTCATAGATCAAGATCTACAGTTGAGGTTTATTTCGCAGGCAGAAGATGCAACCATGAATGAAATTGTTGCAGGGTGTTCGAAGGTGCTCTAAAATGTCATTATCATCAAGCGAGCATGAGTCCATCAAAATTATCAAATCGATCCACCATGCACGTTCCAGCATGATTTTTTGTTTGGTTTATGATCATGGCGAATCTTCTAGATCAACATTTAGTTAATATTTTCATTTCCATGCTGCAACATTTTTTGGCTCTATTTCAAGGTATTGCTCGGGAGCCTATGAAGCTTTAAATATACCCTCAATAGAGGAAGACAGGGTTGGAACCTGTGAGATTTTTGTGTTATGAATTTTGAGATATATCGCTGATAAAATTGCAGAGTTGAATGCTTTCTTGTTGCTGCAAAGATTCATGTGTATTTCGTAATTACAGTCTATTATTTCCTTTCATATGTGCATGTCTTTCATGTTAAACTTGCCATTATGTGTTCTTCATATCTGAAATAAGTGTATAATAGTTCAGAATTCATATTGTTATGCTCTTACTATTGTTTCAGGTATTTACCAATCTTTCTTTCCAAATTTAATGCAGAATTCATCTTTTAGGTGCTATGTGTTGATGGAATGTTCTTGTTCTTTCTTAATCACCAGACAAACTGTTATTTGACTGTAACTGAGTGCTACCTTGCCTTTGTAGAATTTCACCTGCAAACTGTTCTGTAAATTCATGAATATTTGTGACTCCATATCCCAATGTATGCTTGCTTTGTTTCAACCACAAACTTAATCTGAATTTTGTTTTCATTTTATATCTAGCCCTATTAAAATGTTGTGAGAGATCCCTTTCTAGAAAGAAAGAATCCAACTCCCTTTCTTAAAGTGGTTCTATTGTTACCTTGGGATTCACCCTCCACAACCTAGGGTGCAATTCTGAGTGCTAACAAGACCTTTCATTCATAATTACAAACCATCAAGAGATAAAAGTGTAAATATAACAAATATTAAAATGATACATACATTTACCAAAACTATCAATATAAAGACATATATAATGAACAACTTACCAGTGGATGATATTCATGTCCCCCCTCAACGTTTCCATGTTCCCTACAAAGTATTTTAGCTATAGTGGTCTTTATTCTTCTCCTTTTAAAGCCCCTGCATTGACTACAAGGACAATAGCATTACCCATCACCCTTTGTTTTCACTCTTTCCCGCAATCTAGCAAGTAATTCTCAATTTTGTTCTTCTAGATCGGGAATATTGTTATGTGACATTTTCTTTTACCAAGCTTAACTGATGATTACTTATCTTAAAAAATCAAGTTCCACACTTCACTATTTGTAATGATAGTAAGAACTGAAATAATTCTGGACTTTTGAACGAAAAGCAGATCGTGCAAAGGTTATAACCTACGCAATACGTCGCAAGTACAACAAATATGTCGAAATATTTCTAGAATTTCAAGTTTCTAAAAAAAATGTCATCGGGTATCTGACGCCATTTGATTATTGACCATTAAGAAAATATCACATGAAATCATCAGATATTCTACGTTTGTGGTCAGATATTCAACGATTGTCGAATATCTGATGGCAGTTGAGGTCAAATTTATAAAAAAAAATCCAAGTTATAAAGGTAAATATCCGAGGACACAATCAATTTTTTTAGGTTTCGTTGGATGTCGTCGTCGGATTTTGGGTTCAAATTTGGTTGTGAGAACACCTTAGTGTCTATGGTGTTCTTATTTTCTATGGGCACCAAGTTGATACCATGATGATCACTTTGGACTGGCACCATGATACGATGATGGAAAATCAGTCAAGGGCTACCCAACAAATTGGAAGTCGAAGAAACAATGAAGACACGGTTTTGTAACCACCCCGCGTCATAATGGATGTTTCAAGCTCCAGTGGTCAAGTAGATGAAGAAGTTGTTCCACAGGTCATGAAAAATGAGCATAGAGCTGGTTAAAATAATTTTCAATGTCATGATTTTTTGTAAAATTGCTTAGCTAGTGTATTAAATTTTATAGTTGATTAGTAGATATAGACTCCTTCACGAGACAAACAATTTATTTTTTAGTTGTAAAAGAGCAATATAATTCTCCAGAAAACCATGTTACATCTCTATTTATTTTTTAGTTGTAAAAGAGCAATATAATTCTCTAGAAAACCATGTTACATCTCTGTTGAAATTTTGTAACTTATTCTGCATATTTTTGTGCGTTGTTTATAATTGCAAAATATTCATTTTAATTATAAAAAAATCTAATAAATATTTTTTCATTTCAATTAGAAATGAACATAAAATGATAATTGAATCAATATTAATTATCATTTCTATTTAAACTAATTTTACAAAGATTCAAAAAAAAAAATTAATGCAAATCCATTTATTACTCATTTTTTATAACATTTAAACTAATTTTACAAGGATTTTAATTATCATTTCTATTTAAACTAATTTTACAAAGATTTTTTTTAAATTTTAATTTTTTAATGCAAACCCATTTATTACTCGTTTTTTATAACCTTTAAACAAATTTTACAAAGATTTTTAAAAAAAATTATTTTTTTAATGCAAATCCATTTATTACTATTTTTTATAACATTTATACATTAACGTGTAGATTTTTAAGTAAATTTTCAATATCATAATTTTGTAAAATTATTATAAAAATATATATATAATTTTGAAAATATGTTAATAAAAATTTAAAAAAATTCACCCATGAAAGCACTCTCTCAATTTTCCCAACGTGATAGGTATGTATTACTTCCTCCCATCATGAGAAACAAAACCAAAAAGAAATGCAAGTTTTGTTAAAAACATAAATAAACGTAATTAACTTCATCTATTATTAAGCAGAAAATAAATTTATCTTAAGTCTTAATTCATCATATCTTGAATACACGTCTTTGAAGGTGTGGAATATGTTCATGTTGAGAGGCTTCTTATTCTGGTAAGTACTATTATAGTTTATAGATTTTGTTTCATCTCTATTATAGTACTAAACATTTGGCTTAATTTTTTTATTATTTTTTCAAGAAAAAAAATATAGTTCTTTGGTATTTATTGAATCAAAAGTAACCATATACATATCAATAATACTAGCTATCATATTCAACCAAAAATCACAAACAATGTTCAACACATCTTGAGTAACTAAAACCAGGGTCCCAGCCAAAGTAAACCACAAATAGTGCTCAAACACCTGAGCAGCCACAACCAACAACCTAAGCTACCACAACCAGACTCCCAGCCAAAGTAAAAACTACTCTAGCTAAACAAGTAAGCTTGGGGCAGGAAAAAAATTGCTCCAAAAGAGCAAAAACAAACAAAAAAATTCAAACGAAAGCGCCAACAAAACCACCATGAACCACAATGGGGCAAAGCCAAGCCATCCCAGTCATCTCCGTCGCCACCCCTGGTGGAGCTCTATGGGTTTCCGTGCATGATTACTTCTTCAATTGCCGAGAAAGATTCAAAACAGGGCAATGCTGCCAAAGCCCACAGCAAACCAGCCACCAAAGAAACAAAATGTAGCCTGAAACGAATTTGTACATGTATACTCACGACACCGCTACCAGCAACACAACAAGCCCTATCGGAGTCGCCGACATTGCCAAATCTTCAAGGAGAGCAATCACCTGAAGCCGCCATATGCTACCGGCGATCATTGCCACAAAACCTCTGGCCAAAGCCAAAGACATCTCTGGCACACCGTTTGCATTAGTTGAAACCGTCGTCACAAGAGTTGTTGAAAGGCGGATGAAGGGCAGCTAGGGAAGGAGCCCTAACCGCCATAATGGGCAATAAATG
>LPNX010688332.1:97069-194607 GCA_001517045.1 Pseudotsuga menziesii
TTAAAAATAAGATATAATAAAAAATTAAAGGCGCGTAGTCTATGTCACCCTTTAGAAGCATGGAAACTTTTGAGAGAGAGGTATAAAAAAATAAAAATAAAAATTTAAAAGTAAATGAAACATGTAAAGATTTAGAATAATAAGAATTATTTTAATAAATTCAAATATTAAATTAAAGGATTTCAAAAAAGGAAATACACATTAATAGTAAATAAGTTTAAAAATACTAAGTCGGGTGGGTTAGCTCAAGTGGTTGAGAGTTGTTTATGCTAGTAAAAGGTTTTGGGTCAAATTCCTAGATGTCTATGTTGACGTCTCCCTCGATGTCCCCACCACGTTAGGCCCCCTAATCAGGGCCGACGGTTTACCTTGAGTACCATCCTAAAAAAAATAGAGAAACACTGAGAGTTTCCCAAGCAATATTTCATCTAAAAAAAATTTAAAATATACTAGTTAAATTAAATTATAATCTTAACGAAAGGTATTGGGATGACCACAAATTTGTATTTTATAAAATAGATACTAAAAGTAAGTTTTGAGGAAACTATCACTTTAAATTAAAAAAATTTAAAAATCATTAAATTTGTTGTTATTTTTTAGTATTCATATATTTAAACTTTTTAGAATTGATCCTTCATTAATATAATAACAAGAAAATGTTTTTTTTTTTACTTTTTAGAATTGAAATCTAAATGAATATAAAAATATTTAATATTTTTAATATAGTTATTAAATTTAACTTAACTGATAAATAAATTCATAAATTTGGTGATTTGGCTTTAAATCATTTACTCAAATTCAGTACATGTTGTGAGTATTTGTTAGGACGTCGGTTTGGAGGGCGACAAAAGAGATGACTCACCCCAAGGTTAAATAGTGATTCACCCATCTGAGTGCGGGAAACCTGCCTCCATAGATCCCAAATGTCATTTTCTCCAAGTATGTTGGAGAAGCAATATTCTGAAGGTTATGTCTTAGTCTTAGAAGAATAATTCAGGCTAGCTTGTGAGACTGTAGCTCATAGTAAGTTTTTTCTATAAGTTGGGAAGTGTTGTAATTCATTAATTAATTGGATGGTTTTTATAAAGCTTAGTGTTAGGAAAGGTTATTAAATCTTACTAATGTTTGATAAATAAAATTATTCTATACTATTATACTATTATGAAGATAATCTTAATGTAATCAAGATATTGTAAACCAAAAATGTAAAAATATATGTATTATATATATAATAAATTTTGAATATATTATGAATGAAGTTGTCTAAACTCTAGACGATTTGCATTGTTTTTGGTGAATTTGGTCGGAATCTAGCAGCACGATTTGTTGTTGAAAATGCGATTTTAATTGCAAAAATGGATTCACGACCCTCAATTATCCGTGAGGCACCTCCATTATGCAATTCCAACCAATAAAAACTACAATTTGAACAATTTCCACCAAATTTAACCTAAAATGTGTCAAATTTCAAATACAAATCATCTAAAATTTAAACATCTCTATTGTGAATTTTTACTAAACTATCAATTGTTTACCCAAATTATTTTTACCCCAAAGGTGTTATTTAAGGGGTTTTTCTTCTCCAGGATTTGTCATCTGTCGACGGGATATGAGGACCCTCCCCGTGTCTTAGCATAGTCATCTATCAGACGAATAAAAACATGTCATCTATCATACGAATAAAAATTGCTGCCAATGAATGTCTGCATCATCCAGCAGCCACCTATCTTTCGTGTCCTCCCCGAAGTTACATATATTCACCTCCGCGAAGTTACAAATGTTCATGGCATCCACCGCCTACTAAAGGTAAAATAAATTTGTTCATCTGCTCTAATTGTCTCTGTAATTCAACGGTTATCTTGCTTTGTATTTGCTGAAAATAAATGAAATGAAATGACAAATTACCTACTCGCAGATATGTATATCAGAATCAGACTCGACACATGGAGAAATTGATCGATTGCTCATATGTTCAGGTGAGACACAGGAAAACGAACTTAAATTCATAGAAAGCACTCGAAGCTTTGTTACTTTACGGATCTAGAGCATATTTGAAGTCTTGAAGTATAAGTTCCACTGAAATGTGTGAAATTTATTTGTTCTTGCAAGCGTACACGAGGAACAATGCAAAGGTATTGTTTTTAAAACCAAACACCTCAAACTCGACCTTTTAAAGGATATGGGAACATCTACGGCACCCGCGAAAGGAGCTTATAGGAACCTTATCTCTTATGCTCCCTGTCTTGCAAGGTGAGAAAATGCGATGAAGAAAATATAACTATTCTGTGGAAGATTCTTACATGGCCCCAAAAATGTGGCAGGCAGGTTCGCTATGGCTCCTCCATCGGTACAGGCTCCATATATCAATACGGAGCTTAACTAAAAAAAATGGTGTGCCCCCTGAAATCATATCTATCTTTCCACTTCTAAACCTAGCGTGCCTTTACCACACAGTGCATCAAAACCTTCTCTGTGATTTATAATTACTAGCCCCTTACCTAGTGTCATAGTAATTGTTGGAAAAATGTAATTACTCGCAGAAATGTACTGGACTCTCAGCCGACTCTGTCAGAGTTTGTACAAGTCAAGATCTTGTCTGTCAGTCTGACAAGAGGAAAGAGTCCACGATTCGGCAATGTATACCATCTCGAATTTATTTTTGAAGCTAAGTTGTTAGGTAGATAGTTATTACAATCTTTAATGGTGAGTCAGTCGACCCATGTAGAAACAATCTTCAGGTTGCCTATAAATAGAAGAAGCAAATTGTAAATCATTTTTTTACAGACATTAGACAGTAGAGAGAACTCTGGGTGAGAAAAGTGAAGTTGAAGCTCAAGCTTCTGTGTATGTGATTTAGTCGAAGAGCCGAAGCTCTGTAGACCGACAAGTCTGGACCGGCCAGTTTGTAATACTTTGTTATTTCTGCATAGTTAAATATATGAAATAGTTTATGGTTGAATGCATGACTATTTGGCCACACATATTTCCAGATTTACTTCTATAAATGTCTTTTACAATTACGGTAAAGTGAAAGATCAAAGAACCCATAAAAATCTCACCGCATGAAAGTTCCAGGTTTTACGGCACATTGGCCGACTCAAGTCTTCCTACATATTTGGGCATATGTTTTTATAAGTTCTTTGGATTTGTTAATGTGTCCATTTTTACTTCATCTTACTCATAGGTGAAAAGCATTTGTAATTTCTTAAGTCTTTAGACTAAGAAACATATTCTGTAGATTTCGACCAAAGTGAACCGACTTGAGTGGTCGGTTGAGTTAGCCGACTGAAGTGAGCCGACTTGGTCGAAGACATGAAGTGAGCCGACTTGGTCGAAGACATGAAGTGAGCCAACTTGGTCGAAGACAAGAAGTGAGCTGACTTAGTCGAAGAGAAGAAGTCAGTCGACTTGGTCGAAGTGACAAGTGGTCGAGGTAAAAAAAAACCGGTCGGTAGAACCGACAAGTAAGTCGAAGCAAATTTAGTCGAGTGTAGGACCAACTAAAATTTATAAACTTGTCTAGTCGGGAGATAGACAAGTTTCACCGACAAGTAAAAAGAAAAAGTGGTTGGCGTGAAAAGTGAAAATTAAAATTTAATATCGACTAAGCCCTAAACTCAAGTTTAGTCAGCTTGGTTTTGGCTATCTGCTATCAGAGCAAGGTTTCATATCATAGCAAGGTTTATATCAGAGCAAGGTTTATATCAGCCCAATATTTAGGAAATAAATATTGTCTTAAAAGGTGGAATTTAATTTTCTACGGAAAGTTAATTAAAAATTAAAATGGCTTCCACTTCTAGTTCATTGCAAACTCCAATTTTTACAGGAAAGAATTATGAATATTGGTCCTTAACAATGAAGGCTTTATTCAGAGGTCAAGATGTCTGGGAGATAGTCCAGTATGGTTATGCAGAACCAGCAGACATGACAGCATATAACAATCTCACACAAGCTGAGAAAGATGTCTTAAGGGAACAGAGGAAGAAAGATGGAAAAGCTCTATTTTTCATACATCAAGCTATGCATGAAAGCATACTCCCAAAAATAGCAGCAAAGACTAATGCTAAGGAAGCATGGGATACATTGGAGACTGCCTATCAAGGTTTGGATAAGGTAAAGACATCCAAGATGTAGATTCTGAAAAGAGATTTTGAATCTCTGTCCATGAAAGATTCAGAGAATGTAGACACATTCTACACCAGAGTTGTTGGGTTGATAAACCAACTGAAATCTCATGGAGAACCCATAGCAGACCAAAGGGTTGTTGAAAAAATTCTCAGAAGTCTTCCCCCAATATTTGAAAATTTGGTTGTGACCTTAGAGGAACACACAAACATGTCGACATTTACCATTGATGAGTTGCAAGCTTCACTCATCAATCATGAACACAGACTCAACAGAACACAGACATCATTGGAAGGTGCATTTGCAGCATAGTCATCCATAAGCCATGGTAGAGGCAGGGGGAGAAACAACTTCAGAGCCAGAGGAAGAAGTTCTTCAAGAGGAGGATGAGGCACAAGTCCTGCAAATGTCGGTGGCAGAGGAGATAACTAGAACCCAAGTCATCCAAGTGGCCAAAGGTTTGATAAATCAAAAATTCAATGTCATTACTGTAAGAAGTTTGGTCATTATGCATATGAATGCAAGAAGAAGCAATATGACCAAGGAAGGCAGAGCCCAAGTCAGTAGACCAGCACCAACACTTCGACAGGTGCAATGTTAATGGCATCGACATCTCCACTTGAATGCAATGTTGTTCAAGAAAGTCCACATGACATATGGTACTTAGATTCAGGATGCAGCAACCACATGACTGGTAATTTGAATATGTTTTCCAGTCTAGACACTTCAGTTAAAACTGATGTTATACTTGGAAACAATGTCCAAGTTACTGTCTTCGGAAAAGGCACTGTTGATATTCTAACCAAACAGGGGGAGAGTAAGTATATCCCTGATATCTATCATGTCGAAGGTCTGAAACATAATTTGTTAAGCATTGGACAGTTGTTACAAAGACAAGCGTCCAAGCAACCAGCTGATAGCAAAAGTACCAATGAAAAGCAACCGCTTGTTTCCATTGAGGATAGTTCCTGACATAAAAGGGAATACAAACACAGGAGCTGCATTCAAGGCAGAAAGTGAAGAAACAGTCGAGCTCCTCGACAAGAGAGAAAATTGCAGCGCTAATTTGCAAGCTACATTTCAGACAGAAGTTCAGGATGAATCCTGGTTGTGGCATTTCAGATTTGGACATCTGAATTTTGGTGGGCTGAAGCTACTGCACACAAAGAATATGGTGAAGGGATTACCATTGATCAACAGACCAGAGAGGGTTTGTGAAGGCTGCATTTTTGGCAAGCAGCACAGAGAGACATTTCCAGTCGAAAAGTCCTATAGAGCACGTACACCACTTGAAATTGTGCACTCTGACATCTGTGGTCCAATACAGACATCATCCATTTGGTTATTTTCAGCAGTTCAAGGCACTCGTGGAGAACCAGAGTGTTCATCGTATCAATATCTTAAGGACCGACAGAGGAGGTGAATATGTTTCAAATGAATTTCTAAATTTTTGCAAGACCCATGGCATACAGAAACAATTCACTACACGGTATACACCTCAGCAGAACGGTATTGCTGAAAGAAAGAACAGAACCATCATGGAGATGGCACGCAGCATGTTGGCATCCAAGCATTTTCCAAATGAGTATTGGGGTGAAGCAGTCACAACTGCCGTATACATTATGAACCGGTGTCCGACAAAGAGTGTGAAAACAAAGTTCCCCAAGAAGCATGGACAGGTATGAATCATAGTGTTTCACATTTAAAAGTTTTTGGTTGTGTTGCATATGCTCATGTTCCAAATGAGCTGAGAAGGAAGCTAGACAAGAAGGGACAGAAATGTATTTTTGTCGGCTATTCAGAAGACACAAAAGCATACAAGCTGTATAATCCCGTCACAAGGAAAGTGATAATCAGTCAAGATGTTCAATTTGTCGAGAACAAATCATGGGATGGAACTGTCGACATAAATGTCAACATTGTGTCGAACATTGACAATGATGATATGGAAGAGGAAGTGGTTCAAATACCACATGTAAGTCAACTAGTCGGAGCACTGTCGACTCCCATGACACCAAGACATGGTTCAGCACAAGGACCATCAACACAAGTATCAGCTCAAGCTACACCGACAAGTACACCAAGAGGAGAGCAGACTCCATCAAGCATTCAGTCAAGGTCGACATCAACAGAACCGGTGAAGACAAGAATTCTGCGGGAGATATATGAAGTTGGTACACCTAATTCATTCTCTCTCTTTGCATTATTTTCCCCTATATATGATCCACTAACATTTGAAGAAGCTGTTGAAGAAGAAGTATGGGCACAAGCCATGGATGAAGAAATAGAATGCATTGAGAAAAACCAGACATGGGAACTGGTTGATCTACCAACAGACAAAGATGTAATCATTGTCAAATGGATTTACAAGACAAAGCAAGATGCCGATGGGAATGTGCAAAAGCACAAGGAAAGAATGGTAGCAAGAGGGTTCACACAGCAACCCAGCATCGACTTCAATGAAACGTTTGCACCTGTTGCACGCATGGATACAGTCAGAGTTTTTTTGGCCATTGCTGCACAAAACAAATGGCAAGTTCATCAAATGGATGTCAAGTCGGCATTCTTAAATGGCTACTTAGAAGAGGAAGTATATGTGGAACAACCACAAGGGTATGAAGTTCCAGGTCAAGAGCACAAAGTGTACAGGCTGAAAAAGTCATTGTATGGTTTGAAGCAAGCTCCTAGAGCTTGGTACAGTCGGATTGATTCCTATCTCATTGAAAATGGATTTCATAGAAGTGAAAGTGAACCGACTTTGTACACCAAAGTCGATGAGCAAGGTAAGATGTTAATTGTCTGCCTATATGTAGATGATTTAATATTTACTGGTGATTATGGCATAGCATATTTTAAAACAGTCATGGAAAGTGAATTTGAAATGACTGATCTGGGGCTTATGAAGTTTTTTCTGGGCATTGAAGTTCAGCAGTCTGAAAGTGGTATCTTTATATCACAGTCTAAGTATGCAAGTGAAGTTTTAAAAAGATTTAACATGTCTAATTGCAAGATGGCCCCAACACCAGTAATAACAGGTTTAAAATTGAGCAAGGATGATGAAGATTCCACTGTAGATCCTACGCTGTTCAAAAGGTTTGTTGGAAGCCTTATGTATTTGACAGCAACAAGACCAGACATTATGTATGGAGTAAGTCTGATCTCAAGGTTCATGGAGTCACCAAAAGACTCACATTAGCAAGCAGGTAAAAGAATTCTGAGGTATGTAAGTGGCTCAAAAGACCTTGGCATTATGTATTCAACCTTAGAAAATTTTAAACTCATTGGTTACACTGACAGTGACAATGGAGGCAGCATAGATGACAGGAAAAGCACATCTGGGTACACATTTCATTTTGGTACAGGTGTTGTTTCATGGGCTTCAAAGAAATAGCCCATAGTAACTCTGTCTTCAGCTGAAGCAGAGTATGTTGCAGCAACAAGTGCTGCATGTCAAGCTGTCTGGATGAGGAGAGTCTTAAAAGACTTGTCACAGAACCATCAAGAACCGACAACAATCTTTTGCGACAACAATTCAGCCATAGAATTATCAAAGAATCATGTGTTTCACAAGAGAACCAAGCACATCGACACAAGGCTTCATTTTATAAGAGAGTTGGTGAATGACAAGGAAATTTGTTTGGAATTTTGCAGGTCTAAAGACCAACTTGCTGACATCTTCACAAAGCCATTGGCAAAGGACACATTCCAATATCTGCATAGTTATCTTGGAATGACAAGTTCACCATAGTGAACTCTGTCATAAATAGAGCATGTCTAAGCTCTGAAACATTTTGTAAATTTTGTTTTAAAAATCCCCATCTGCTTATAATTAAGGGGGAGTGTTGGAAAAATGTAATTACTCGCAGATATGTATTGGACTCTCAGGCGACTCTGTCAGAGTCTGTACAAGTTAAGATCTTATTTGTCAGTCTGACAAGAGGAAAGAGTCCACGATTCGGCAATGTATACCATGTCAAATTTATTTCTGAAGCTAAGTTGTTAGGTAGATAGTTATTACAGTCTTTAATGGTGAGTCAGTCGACCTATGTAGAAGCAATCTTCAGGTTGCCTATAAATAGAAGAAGCAAATTGTAAATCAGTTTTTTACAGACATTAGACAGTAGAGAGAACTCTGGGTGAGAAAAGTGAAGTTGAATCTCAAGCTTCTGTGTATGTGATTTAGTCGAAGAGCCGAAGCTCTGTATATTGACAAGTCTAGACCGACAAGTCTAGACCGACCAGTTTGTAATCGACAAGTTTTTAATACTTTGCTTTTTTTGCATAGTTAAATATATGAAATAGTTTATGGTTGAATGCATGACTATTTGGCCACACATATTTCCAGATTTACTTCTGTAAATGTCTTTTACAATTACAGTTAAGTGAAATATCAAAGAACCCATAAAAATCTCACCGCGTGAAAGTTCCAGGTTTTACAGCACATTGGTTTACTCAAGTCTTCCTACATATTTGGGCATATGTTTTTATAAGTTCTTTGGATTTGTTAATGTGTCCATTTTTACTTCATCTTACTCACAGGTGAAAAGCATTTGTAATTTCTTAAGTCTTTAGACTAAGAAACATATTCTGTAGATTTTGACCAAAGTGAACCGACTTGAGTGGTCGGTTGAGTCAGCCGACTGAAGTGAGTCGACTTGGTCGAAGACATGAAGTGAGCCGACTTGGTCGAAGACATGAAGTGAGCCGACTTGGTCGAAGACATGAAGTGAGCCAACTTGGTCAAAGACAAGAAGTGAGCCGACTTAGTCGAAGAGAAGAAGTCAGTCGACTTGGTCGAAGTGACAAGTGGTCGAGGTAAAAAAAAAAACCGGTCGGTAGAACCGACAAGTAAGTCAAAGTAAATTTAGTCGAGTGTAGGACTGACTAAAATTTATAAACTTGTCTAGTTGGGAGATAGACAAGTTTCACCAACAAGTAAAAAGAAAAAGTGGTCGACGTGAAAAGTGAAAAATAAAATTCAATATCAACTAATCCCTAAACTCAAGTTTAGTCGGCTTGGTTTTGGCTATCCAAGGCGCAAATCCAGATCGAGCAGATTCGGGCATAGGTACAGGTATGGAATTGTACAGAATGCTTGCTTAGCAATATTTGGATAGTGCGAATGAAGCTGCTAAAATCTCTCTTCTTCAATGAATTAATATCTTCCTTATAATCTACATGCCAAGGGAGGCTTTCAGGATTACACAAAATAATTAATATCAAAATAATTTTATTTAACGAGCAACATCAAAGTAGTACAACAAATAAAAAAATTATTATTTTTTTAAATAAGAAAACAACTAGAATCAATGTAATCCATTGATTTAGTTCGTTCTGTATAGAAATCAAACCCGCAACCGACAACAAGCAGTTTATTGACACACGGGAAAGAATTACGGTAACTTATAAGATTAAATTACAGTTGTTGATAGGATTGCAACGCATGGGAAGTCGTGGGGAATCCAAGCACATAATTAAAGAAGTTGACGCTACTCAACACATGGACATGAAAATGAATGAAAACAAACTCTATTACCCTCACCATCAATACCAACACATGGATAGGAAAACCTGGACTCATGGGAAAAAGAAATATACAAGGAGAAATCTCAAAACCTAGACTCATGGAGTTACCATCTCGTCCTAAACCCTGCAAGGCAAAGGGACTGCAAGGAATGAAAACAGGCTCTATTACCCTCACCATCAATATCAACACACGGAGAGGAAAACGGATAAACATCATCAAGGTGTTTAAACCTTGCGCATCAATACAAAATTACCAATATAATTCGCTCATTAGAATTAGCCAGGCATTAGAGACCTCCCAACTGTAAATTCATGTGGGAAAACTAAATGTTAAAGGGAAAAAGATACAGGGAGATTCAAAACCTAGAATCATGGAGTTACCAACTCATCATAAACCCTATGAGGCGAAGGGATTGCCTTTCGATCATGTTTCCAACAACTCATTCCGAAGAAACCATATGGGATTGAACGATTTATTTAGCGTAGAGTTATAAAAGCTAACTATGGGTTTCAAAATATTTTATATTTGGATTTATTTGGGAGAACGACATATGCCACTCTCAGATGGTTTAGCTGTCACAATAGATTTTCATTTGCTAGAGGTATGGCAGCATTGTAATAGAGGTATGATAGCATTGTCAAGGCATTGTAAGTGTTGTTGAGAATAACGTTAGTTGGGTGGAAGTGATATAACCAATATAAATATAAAAGCAACGAGGGTAGGTAACCAATATAAAATAGAGAGGCATAGTGCATATAAAGTAGACTCGCCTTGTATGCCATATTTTTTGTCTCCTTTCTTTATAGTCTTTGTATGTTTTGTTGTTAGTAATTCTGGATAGCCATTTATTGGTTAATGCTTCCTACCAATGAAGATTTTGTTTGCAAAACATAATGGATGATTAAACCAAAATATATAGTTTAAATGAGCATAACATAAACTTGAAATAAAGCAACCTCTTAAAGAACTATGAAGGAAATTGAATGAATGGTACCACCCAATAAATCCCTTGGCTAACTGTTTCCAAGCTGATCTGTCATCTATCAACACAACTTGTAAGGATCATTTTGGAAGGGTGGGTCTTCGATTAACTTGGCCAATAAGGTCCTAATCAACACTTTAAGGTATTGTCTAAATAAAAACTCATTTTAAGCTATGGTCTAAAAAGGATTTCTTTGGTCTCGTGGTGAGCTATGGTCTAAAAAGTCTTTCTTTGGTCCAATGGTGATAATGAAAGGGTTGAGAGTTTGAGAAAGCATAATTGACTGATCAAATTGATGAGAGAGATTCATTAAGAATTTGTTTAAGCACTCACTTGTGGATTTGGTTGTTGTATTTGATATGCATGTTAGTATAAAGGTATTGGTGCTCGATGCACATTACAAAAATTTGGCACAAATTAAACTTGGGAAGTAATGTTGTGGTATAAACACACTAGTATTCTTTGTCACACACTTATGGTGTGACCTAGTTACATAGGCATAAATTTCAATCATATGATATGCATTACACAACATAGTGCAGTGACTCTTGTTGTAGACATAACATATTGATGTAGTTAAGGAGCTCAACCATTTGCATGGAAGGCCAATAGTTAAGACAAATCATCTTCCTTGTTTGTCTTTTCCAATTTGGAAATTTTTGTACTTTGTTCATTATACAAAATATTGAATAGACTAGAAGACTTTGAAATGTTTGTGTCCCGATGATAAATGACATATTATGAGATTGTGAATACTTGAATAGTTGGTTACTTGGATATTTTGTTCAACTTCAAGTTGTCTATACCTTGTAATACATTGTCACAAACTTAATGGGAATTTGGATTTGCTTGGTTTTCAATATAAACATGCTAATGTTTGTGTGAATGAATATATTCTCTTTTTTATCAGGTCACTAATTAATTTGAACAAGATAGTGAATAAGAAATATATTTATGGGTGTATGTCATGATCCCTACTCGTTGGTTGGCTCAACAAGAACAAATATTTGTGTCTTAGGAAAGTGAAACAGGTAGTTTTCCATATTAGTTGATTACATCTATGAAGTAGAGATCAACATAGTTCCACTAAATGTGTGTGAGGTTATTTTCACTTATCCATACATGTGTTAGTGGGATGCAAAAAGCCCCTAGGGTTAGCTCAAGTGGTTTGACTTTCCATGCTAAAGTCATATTAGCCAAAGAGGTCATAAAGTCAAATCCACCTTAGTCCCTCAAGTTTAGGCATACATGTATGTCAACAAAATTTATTCTAGGCGTCATTCACGAAATGTGAGAGAGTGCTTGAATATTTTCCCCAATAAAGTTTTCTATGGAAAAATGTTATTGATATGTGTTCTACTAACTATGAAAGAACCAATACTAACTACTAAATTTCCAAGCATGTGTGGGGATGGCGTAAAAACACCCAACCATCTTAGCACTAGCTTTTGGCATTGAAGCTCATAGACCGATCAATGCCTCATAATAGTTTTCCTTTATCATTTTCTAGCCCCAAAAGGAAGAGAAATTGACACCTTTTAATTGTCATCAAGACCATGGGAACTCATCATACATACTTTTAGTTTGATAGGAGAGGTCAAATTAATAGAAGCAGTTGGATGAGCTATTACAATGTTATCTTGAGTTGTTATGAGAACCTCATCAAATCCATTCAAGCCATCCGATTGAATATGGGATCGACTTGAAACATAAAGTTATGCCAAACGAGGCTTTATGTAGGGTTTCATTCTTCAAAAATGGAGAAATTAAGGGGCAAACTCACGAGTTGTTGGATAGATGGCACATACACCCCTCCTCACTACATTGTATTAGTTTGAACATAGATGGCATGTTGAGTATGTGTAGATTATTGACTTGAATAGCAACACCTTTAAAAACTAATATGTATTGTCACATGTTAATAGTGTATTACATTTAATTTCTAGAAGTAAAATTGTTTAGTAAAATTGACCTCAAGTTTGGTTAAAGCCACTAGATTCCTACAACTAGAGAATAAGTGCAAGACAACCTCCAATATGTGATCACAAGGACCATTTGAATGGATGGTGATGTCATTTGGCCATATTGATGCCCCTACAAGCTTTACGAGGATGCCAAATGAAGTGTTGATATTGTATTATTTCATTCATGATCTTGCATATTGGAGAGAAATTATTTGTAGTGTTGCATGGAGAGAAATTATTGATCAACATAAATAAATGTACATTTAAGCAACAAGAACACATTTATCTTAGATTATGTAAGATGCAAAATGGATTGAGCATTAAATTGAGGAAGATTTTAACCATTGTTGATTGGATACCATTGAACAATATCATCACTTGTTAGATTTCATGAGAATGGTCAGTTACCTAAGATATTTTACTGTGCATCTTTCTCATGTAGCACATCCACTCAACAGGTTGAATCACACCTATGTTTCAGTTGGGGGGGTCATGCAACAAAAGTGTTCAAAGATATTAAACATTGGGTAGTGGTTGCTCTTCTCCTCACATTAACTAGCATTAATCAAGCCTTCAAATTCAAATTAGATGCTTCTAACTAGATATAATTTATATGCATTACGGTAGACCCACCACAAACCACTTTGAGACACATAACACTTTGAGATATTTTTGGACATTGTTTTGAATTATTGATTGAATGATCAAGAAATGTACGTAATGGTGATATTATTAGTTAGTAAGAGACAATCGCACAATTACCACAAGTCTCCTTAGTTCATCTAGACACAAATAAAGTTTGATAATGCATTTCAATTAACACAAATCATTATTTAGCTCGATTTGCTTTCAAACGCATAAAATTATATTTTCTACATACACACAACTTTCTCTCATTTTATAAGATATTGAAATTTTTTAGGTGTTTTATTTCCCCAGCTTTGAGGGTATTTTCACTTATAAAGCGATTTAGAAGTTTGAGGTAACTTATTTTTCTAGACTTGCTTTCATCACATAAACTTATATTATATACACACAACTTTCTCTCATTTTTAAAACATATCGAAGTTCTCTTCGATATTTCATTTTCCCGTTTTGAAGGTATCCTAGTTTTATCATGTAACATGAAATGTTTTAGTAAACACTCCATCAATGATAGAAAAACCAACAAAATACCAACAAAATATTATATAATAAAAATATTGTATTTTTAAAATCCGTGAACTTTATGAATGATCAACATTGTCCACACTAGTGTCGGTTTCTTATTTCTCTTAAATAATTTTTGAGATCTTATCATCGACATTGTCTTATTTGGAAATAAATTTTTGAGATCTTATGATCGAAGTGGATGTTTTGGATGTTTCTTATTTGGAGATAAATATATTCGAGAGATTGACATCAACATGATGTTATCAAGAAATAAATTTATTTAAGATCTTGTCGTACTGGAGTTGGAGATAGAGGGATTAACGTTCAAACATAATATAAGGTTCAAACAAGAGTGGAAGCTTCTCGAAGGGCATTTTATAATGCTAGGAAGTTGTTATCAACTACTCTACTTGATTTATTTTTATTACAACTAAGGTTGACTAATGCATGTGGTCCTTATTCATACCAAGGTTAGGTGATTTCATGGACTTTCCATCGAAGATCTCCATAAAGTCTATAGCACCCTTTTGTTGAATTCCAAGTTGAATCTTTATTTAACTTAGTCGACTTGTTCATATTGTCAATGCGTCTCTTTGTAAAGGCTAATATTATACATTCATTCATATTTTGTGAATGCTAATATATACTTTCATTCATATTTTATATTTTGGTCAAATCAATGTTACTAATTGTGATTGTATTTGTTTTCAATAATAAAATTGATTCTAAGAAATCATAAAAAATATCATTTAATTTTTTAATCAAAAATATTAAATAACAATAATATAAGGAGGTAGTCTAATGATATTTATTAAAATTTGAGATAATATTTATTAATATATTATTTAAGTATTCAAAAAATCAAAGTTATTGACTTATTATTAATTTGTTTTCCATTACAAATATTTTATATTGTTTAATTTGATAGATAAGGGAACTAAAATAAATAGTGTTTAATAATGTAGGAATCGAATAATTTTATATGTTATTGGTTAATAAGTTTGAGGTCTTAATGTAAGGCTTTGTCAAACTCAGATTGTTGTTTCTACATAACTTAATTTTTAGCTTTGGCATTGACATGTGTGGATGTTGAATCAATAATGAAGTATGGTCGTCCATGGTAAAGGCCTTTAGGTAAATATATCGAGTCTTTAATTACAGTAAGATAAAGCTCGCAAGGTTTTAAGTAGACTTTGTAGCTTTTTGTGTGATCATTGTCATGTTCATGGCATGTCTCACACCTCGTTACACATTTGAATGCACACTAGAACACAATTTGACCACCTACAACTCAATCCTTCCTAACAACACTTGTATTGGGATTGTTGTAGTTTTTTCTTGAAGGTTAGCCTCCTTCCACTCTCCATCCTACTCCTAATGGTTCTTGTTCTTTACCATATTTCTTTGAACAAGATCTTAGATTTCTCCAATTTTTGCTTGATGTGAAGCACAAAAAATTGTGAAATGTCCCTTAGCCCAACAAATAGCTTATAACCATACCTATTGATGCCCACAACCTATTAACTGATGATTTCACCTTCCTTTCCAAAGAAAGTACCAAGGTCTTTTGGTTGTAGGTAGGAGTAACCCATTTAGTATGCAAGAGTTGGAAGGTGTCCTGTAGCTTCCGATATACAACTATGCCCAACTGAAGACGTATCACCATCCATGCATTGATATTGGCCTCCCCATATGCTTCAATGGAAACTCTAATGGATATGGCCAACATATTTCCCATGGTCTCACCTTTATGATGTTATTTCTTTAGGGAAGCTCTGTTTGAATACACATCAAAAACATTTGAATAAAGGAAACTAAGATGAAAACATAGGAAGAATTTGAAAAGCAGAGAATAGCAAACTTTGTTACTAGCTTTGATGCATTTCTCTTATCATTTCTATGGGTTCAACGAGCTTGAATACTTTTACAATAACAATCTCAGTGACTGGCTTCGAGGGTTCACTCTAGAAAAATAATAACGCTTGTCATATATCCAACAATGTGTGTTAAAAGTAGAGAACATGTGCTCAGTGAAGATCTTCTATTTTTTGCTCATTTCAAAATTTGCAAATTTTGTTTATAAATGCTTAGGTGACCAGTCATCTTTGTTGAGCATCCTATAAAAAAATCTGAAGAATTCACCTTAGACTATATGCGGCATCTAAAGTGCATGGTTTTTTTTATATGCATATGCCAATGCTCCCAACTATCCCAAAAGATTGTATTTGATGCAGGATATGGCGATATCAATGAAGGCTAGAACTGTTGGGCATGTGATACATATATCCATAGTCTTACATATGGACACCTAGTCATTTTTGGTCCCATACAACTGCTATGGTATCGTGAGTCCAAGCATTCAGACATCATGGAACATATGTCGTGAAGTTGTATTGGTGTGTTTGTCTTCTTTGTGAAGTTTTAAGGAGCACTACTTTAGAGGGGCTTCATATTTTATTTCTTAGTCGATGGCCCATCTATGAGAGTTTATCATATTCCAAGATTATTTGGCATCATTGTTTTCCATTGTCTACTCACGTGGTTCCCACACTTTACGGAGTTGGTTGAGGCCTTCTCTAGTAGCTTGGTATCTCTTGGATATTGTTAAATATTCTTGACTTGGTATTCGATCTTGTTGGGATCTCATTAGGTTGGGACATTATAATTGTGGTTGGGCCATCATGATTGTGGATACCATATAAGAATAAGTCATACTAGTTTACATAAAAAGATGAGCCATGATTGAATCAATGTTAGTATCTAACTTTCTTTTCATATGGTTTCACAAAAATGTGAAGTTTAAAGAGCTTCCCTTGTTTACGGTTTGAGAAATCTGGAGAGCAAGGAACTACCTCATTTTTTAAAACATTAAACCCTCTACTTACTTGGTGTGTTCTATAATTATATCCTTGTTTTTTGAATTCTTCAAAGAGAAGAAAATAAAAAATACGAGCCCCTTTTTAAGCCATGTTGGCTAATTGCACTCCTTCAAAATCCTTTGAAGGGGCAAAGAAAGATGGACTATCTGATTCTAGCATTATATTGAGAATTAAAGTTGGACATATTATCAGGATGAGGATGGGGGGTGGTTTTGGGACCAATAATAAAGAATAACTCATTGCTTTATGGTGTCTGCTTTGGTTTGCTAGGATAATAGGCAATGACAATCTTCAAGTTACAGGTGACTCCAAAATCATTATTGATTGGGCCTGTGGTAAATCTGATATACAAGTTATTGATATTGATCAATGGATTAACAAAGTCAAATATCATATCAATAACTTCTTCTTTATCTTTTTTACACATATATACAAGGAATTTAATAAGGAAACATATAGTCTCTCAAAATGGGCTATTGGAGTCATGGATGGTTTCTTACAGTTTGAGGAGTCCATTGACGAACTATTCGTTGATGTTGGTTCAGTTTATATTTTTTAAGACTATAAAATTCCATACATGTTTTCCTATTTTCTCAACTCTTACTTCAGAAAGAACTGTTGGACAAGTTATGTGTTTTTGAAGAAAAGAAAGAAAGTAATATATTGGAATAGTTAGATGTTGATTTGTGGATGGATAGAATTTTTGTTTTCCCTATCTCTCTGCATAAATATTTTGAAGTATCAAAATGTAATGAATAAGGATTGATGGAAAACTTTAATACCTCTCATCTCTATCTCTATTTTGGTGAAGAATAATGTAACTTTGATTCTAATGAATAATCACTTACAATTTTTTTCTTTATGAAAAAAAAAATCGAATTCAATGTAATAAAAAAAGTCATATAAATGTCTTCTAAGAAGGAGAACTACCTAAATTTACAATATGCCCCCATTAAAGAAAACATAAAATTCATAATTATTTTTTTACATTTACATTATGAATCCAAACATAACACGTAATTTACAAAATTTGCTCACTCATTGTTATTGTTATCATGATCTAAATCATGGTACTAGTAACATATACATAATTCATTGTTATTGTTATCATGATCTAAATCATGGTACTAGTAACATATACATAATTTATCACGATCTAGATCATGGTCTTAATCCTTTCCCTTTTATTTAAGTTTCCCATCATTTCACAAATGCTTAATGCAGTGATGTCACTTTTAATTCATGTATTGAGAAATAAGACAAAAACTAATATACTTGATATGTGACAAAAACAATATACATTGTTTAATCGAAAAATAGATTTGGTGTTTCAATTTTCATAAAATATAAATTGTCAGTCCATTGTACTATATATACAATGAATACTTTATAGGTTTTGAGACTAATGCATGTTTAAGTCAACATGTAAAGTGGACAAAAATACTGAAACTAATATACCATGTTTTCAATTACTCATGACCGTGTTTTCAATCGTTCCTTCAACAAGTTAATGTTATCGTTAAAAACGACTTCGCCTTTCTCATTGTTTCTCGCTAAAGACTTTTGTCTTTAACCAATAGAAAATAGAAAACAAATGTTAAAACTAAGAACTTTATGCTATACAACCCTTCTTGTTCTTCATTACAACCTTCCAACATTTGGCAACATGCATTTCATCTTAGGAATCAAGCTCAAAGAACTTAATAAAGTTAAAACCCATCTTTTAAATCTTTAATTAAATACCTTAAATATGCAAAATCACACACCTGGGTAGTGAAGATATGAGTTTCTACATAAGCCTCTCATAAATGTGATTTTAAACATACTCCAATTTTTTTGGGATCTTTGTGATTCATCTCCACTGAGCAAATGCATACCCCTTATTCCGTGTCTTCCTCTTGTTTCTCTTACATGGGACATGTTTTCTTATTTGCCATCTACTTATTCTCGGTGCAGTAGGTGTCCATGTTAAACAATCTTCTCAATAAACCAAGTGGTCATTTTTTCCCACAAAACAAAAAATTGAATGTTATCCAACATAACACAATGTAAATAAAAACTATAACATAACCATCATGAGATATTTTTCAACAACACACATTGACATTATAGAAATAAACACAAGAGTTTCTTTCAACGCTTAAGTTTCAAGTTCCCCTATGCGGGTGAGCGTGGCCCTAGAACCGAACATGCGTCAACAAAGAATGTCCACCTGTCAAAGGATGAAGGAGAACTGAATCCTAATAACTCACTCATCCTTGGTTAAGCAGACAATTAAGATGAGGGTGATTATGAGAGTTGGTGGTGTAGGCTCTCAAGAAAAAGTATAGGATATGGGGATGTATGGGACCATGGTTAGTACATGTCCTAGATCTCAGAAAATGATTACAGTGAAGGTGGGAGGATCGAGCACAGGTACATGGACAGTTTGACTTGTAGAAATTGATTGCGACAGTTATGAGGAAAGGTGGCAGCAAGTAGGGATGGAATTTGACGAGTAAATGCCCGTCATGGGTAAATTTACCCGTCAAATACAGCTAAGATTTTGCCAAGACCATCAAAATCTGGCTTAGAATACAGAAAAACGTTTCAGATTTTGTTTGTTATGGCAATTTTGATGGATGTCCGTCATTTGAAATTCCAACCCTGGCGGTAAGGGATCTTATTCAAGTAATGGTTCGGGGTTTAGGTGTAAGCTATCTCATTCTTATAGTATGTGTGTTCTTATCCGAGTGAGAGGGGAACAATGGTGTTTGATCCTCCTATTTTCTAAAATGAGTTAATGGAGACAAAGGAGAAACTGTCCAAGCAATAGACGAACGAGAAAGGGGTTGTAGTGGGTCCTTAGGCCACCGGGCTTAGAAAATAGTTGGCCAAGTGCCTTGTTATTATGATCCCTACAGCCATCCAAGAGGAGTTGGATATCATTGAGCGTGGTTTATGGAATCAAGTTCATGAGATGAAGCCTAAGGAGGAGTTCAATGAAATGTTTGTGTGGGTGCAAGACCCAGGGTCGATGAATGGGAGGTTGGATATCTGTAATACCCTGAATGTTAAGCCCCAGACATATGTTAATATTTGCTTGTTATTGTGGCACAAGGTGCTAGGACTATGGACTTGGACATTATTATTATTGTTTAATAAATAACTAGCTCAACATGGACAACTAACGAGAATAGGGGGCCATGGATTCCACATGTGAGGGGGTTGGGGACCAGGAGTTGTTGCTCTCCCTAAAATTACTTGTTGTGCCCTATTTTTGGTTATTTTGGTTTATGGAGGTACTATTACACCCTCTTGGATGTTTGGTGGGACCCTCTTGACTAGGGCACCTTCCTTGGCCTTGGTTTGGTGTCATTTGTAACTTCTCATGTTTTATTGCGCCCTCACTGGCTATTTTTAGTCAGTACTCTTTGAAGTGTCACTCCCAAATTTTGATGCACCCTTTTGCTATTTGGGAATGGAATCTCATGAATGGGTAACTCCTCTACCAATTCAAGTTGTCTTGGGAGGAATTCGAGCTAGCCTCTTATGGTTTGAGTAACCCCAATGACTTTGAGTTACATCTCTTAGGAATTTGAATGGCTATAGAAGGATTCAAATTAGTCCTCTTTCCTTATTCGTCTCTCCCTGAGCTCTCGAGTGTAGGAAATACATGCTATCGAGTAGGAGATGCATGGTATTGTTGAAGATTGAAGGTTGTGTAATGAGGTTTGAAGACGTTGTAATAGGAATGCAAGATTGATCTATGCTTACACAACATGAGTCTGTGTCCCTTTACTTATCTTTGTCTGGATCTAGCTTGTAAATCCTGGGTGAGGATGGTGATTTATTGAGGTTCTGTGTAGCAAGGGGAATCACAACTCACCAAGTAGAGTAGATGGAAGGGAAATTTTAGATGGAGAATGGTGTAGTTGTGGTATTCTCATGGTGTTGAGAACGGCACAATCATATGTTCTAGTTCATATATTTTTGAGCATCTTTGTGTTGTGAGAGCTATTCCATTACTTCAGGAACTTCGTTTCCAGTAAGGAACACTCTTTGTTTCATTGAAAATGGTTTCCGTTTGACTGAGATACAACTATTTTTGTGGGGCACTATTCCCAGTGTTGGGAGAGCGCACCATACCTTTTGGTTTGAGAGTACCTGTCATGTGGCTCTGGCCTTAGCTCGAGGGTGACTGCCATGTTTGAAGACGCATGAGCATGGCATGTCTATGGCTAGGTGGGACGTTGTCTTGTTGAAGCTATTTTCCATTTAAAAGATGAATATTTTGTTATGATATTATTCACTATATTTTATGAAGTATATGTGCTCATGGATTTGTTTTTTTATCTATGTTGTATGGTTGTAGCTAGAAACTAGTAGATATGATGTTATTGTGGTAGATATTTTGTTTATATGGCAGCCAATAGATTTGATTTTATTGTTGTAGATTTGATTTTATATGGCAGCCAGTGGATCTAATTTTATCTCTATTATATATTAGAGTTTGATGTTGTTTATGTAGTTGTATGATAGCTTATGAATATGACTTTATTGTCATTTACATGAGCATAAGTTAGACTGCAAGCTGATGCATCACAAGTTGGATATCTATAATACTCGGGATGTTAAGCCCCAAACATATGTTACTTTTTGTTTGTCATAGTGACAAAGGATACTAGGACTATGGACTTGGACATTATTTTACTATTATTATTATTTAATAAATAACTAGATCAACATGGACAACCAACAAGAATATGGGGCCATGGATTCCACATGTGAGGGGGTTGGGGACTAGGAGTTGTTTCTCTCCCTAACATTACTTGTTGGGCCCTATCTTTGTTTTTTTTGGATTATGGAGGTACTATTACACCATCTTGGATGTTTGGTGGGACCCTCTTGACTAGTGCGCCTTCCTTGGCCTTAGTTTGGTGTCATTTGTAACTCCTCATGTTCTAGTGTGCCCTCACTAGCTATTTTTAGCCAGTACTCTTTGAAGTGTAACTCCCAAATTTTGATGCACCCTATTTCTAGTATGGGAATGGAATCTCATGAATGGGTAACTCCTCTATAAATTCAAGTTGTCTTGGGAGGAATTCGAGTTATCCTCTTATGGTTTGAGTAATGTCACGTCCCCACCCCTCATCTCGACGATGGAGAGGACACGACCAACACTGTTGCTGCTGTCAAATGAGTGATCTAGCCCCATGAACACAAACATAAAAAATAAAAATAAAAATAAAAAATAAAAAAAATAAAAAATTGCATTGGAATAAAAACATGTACAGATGCATAAGACATGTAAATACAGCGGAAGCAAATACATTTTTTTCAACACATTCAAGCATTCATCATGTTCATAATAATTTATAAAACAAATACAGTTCTAGAGATTAAATGCACAAGAATACTTATATATCTTGATGCAAATTTTATTCTCCACCCAAATGTTGGTAGGAGAATCAATTGCAACACCAGCTCCCGAAGAATTCCTTGCAACCAAACACACTATGTGGTTGCATTCACTGCTTCCTTGTACTCGGCCTCTTCTAAAGAAAGAGAAATTTTATGTTGTTTCTGAACTGGATCATTATATATCTTGATGGAAATTTTATTCTCCACCCAAATGTGAATCAATTGCAACACCAGCTCCCGAAGAATTCCTTGCAACCAAACACACTATGTGGTTGCATTCACTGCTTCCTTGTACTCGGCCTCTTCTGAAGAAAGAGAAATTTTATGTTGTTTCTTAATATACCAGAAAATAGGACCTTTAGTAAGCATTAAAACAAAACCTGATGTGGACTTTCTGTTAGTGGGATCTCTAGCGTAATCCGAATTAGAAAATCTAGCTAGTTGAAGTGAAGAACTAACTGCATAATGTACCCCAAAACTATTTGTTCCTTGGACATCTTGGAGTATATTTTTGGCTTCCTTCCAATGGAGCTCATGTGGATGGTGCATATACCTTTATAAAATACTTACAGCATAAGACAAATTAGTTCTGGTATGTGTAAGGTACAATAAACTACCAACTAGTTGCATGTACAGTGTAGAATCTACCAAAGGAGAATCACCAAATTCACCTAGTTTAATGCCAGGAAGAAAAGGGAACTTGGGTTCCTTACAATAATCCATATTGAACTTAATTAGAAGGTCTGAAGCATACTTAGGTTTACTAATCATGATGCTTCTTTCAGATTGCTCAATTTCCAATCGTAGAAATTGTCTTAGGAATCCTAGATCTGTCATTGCAAACTCACTGTGTAAGGATGAATTGATTGATCCAATTTGATTGTTGCAGTTCCCTGTAATTAAGAGGTCATATACATATGGTACAATAACCTACAAATCACCATCATTTTTTCTGCAAATACACATTTGGATCAGATTTTCATCGAATAAAACCAATTGAGAGCAAGAAAGAATCCATTTTTGCATACCAAGCCCTAGGGGCTTGCTTGAGTCTGTAAAGTGATTTATTCAACCCGGAAACAAGTGATGTATCCTCTTGGAAACCTTAATTTTTCTGAATTTATATATCCTCTTGTAGTTCACCATGTAATAATTCACTCTTGACATCCATATGGTGCACTTTCCAACCTTTACTAGTTGCAATTGCTAGAACTAGTCTTATTGAATCCATCTTTACAACCGGTGCAAAGGTTTTGGTGTAGTCAACACCTTGGACATGAGAGTAGACCTTAGAAACTAATATTTCCTTTTACTTAACATCTAAACAATATGCATCATTTTTGGTTATAAATTCCCACATCCATTGCACAAGCTTCCTCTTGGGATGAAGGGGAACCAATTCCCATGTTTCATTCTCTTGGAGAGAATTGAATTATTTCTCCATTTCTGATTTCCATATTGGATCATGAAAATCCTCCTGATATGAATGTTGATCAGATATGATCATCATATAAAATTTCTCAGTAAGAGCACTTTTACGTGCATAGGAAGCATTGTTAGGTTGAGATCTTGTCTTCCTAGGCTCTTAGGGATTGCCTGTCGATTCCCATGCAGCTTGTATGATTTTTTCATCCCATTTGGGCCTTGATGGTGAATCATATACAAAAATTTCATATAAAACCATATCATTATCATAATTATCAAAAAATACAGAGCTTGATTCGTCACTTACTTCATCAAGGTGTTTGGGAGAATAACATTCCCCCGGTGTAAGCTCAAAATCTGGTATTGGTTCCTCTTCGAATTGCACACTCCTCTCAATGAAAGTATTGAGTGTGGATGTGTCAAAGAGATTATAACTATTTTTTTCCTCACCATATCCAACCATGATGCATTCCTTGCTCTATGGCTTAAAATCCTTCCTTTTCTCTGAAGGAATTTGATCCCATGCTCTTGATCCAAAAATTTTGAAACTTGAGACATTTGGTTTATGGACAAACTATGCCTTGTAGGGATTTTTCCTTTGATGGATTTATGGAATTTCATGTTATTTATATATGCAGCACAATTAATAGCCTCATCCCATAGCTTGGGACTTATATCCCTTTCCTCAATCATGCATGCGTCCATCTCTTTGAGAGATCTATTTTTCCTCTCTGCCACACCATTTTGTTGTGTTGTGTAGGGAGTTGAATGTTGCATTTGAATGCCACATTCATAAAAAAGATACTGCATATTTTTATTGACATTTTATTTCCCATTGTCAGTCCTTAGTATTTTTATCCTATTCCCACTTTTATTCTCCACTAAGGCCTTCCAAATAATCAATTTCTCAAATACTTTAGATTTCAATTTTAGGAAGTATACCTAGCATAATATTGAGTAGTCATCAGTGAAGGTGAGTACATACCTTGATCCACCATAGGAGGGAGTGCGTAGAGGACCAATCAGATCTGAATTTACCAATCCAATAGGTTGTGAGGATCTCCTTTCCTTCCCCTTCTCATAGTTGCGCTCTGGATGCTTCCCAACTACACAACCAATGCAAGCTCCATTGGAATATTTGATTTAGGGAAGACATTCCACCATCTCATCCTTGTGCAATGCTTGGAGATACGTGTAGTTCATGTGTCGAAATATTTCATGCCATATATTGGAGGTATTATTGGCATGAGAAAGGAGTGCTTGGTCACTGGAACTAGGGAAAAAATTTGATAACTTGTACATCCTCTCTTGGTGGTTTGCATACCCAATTGCCACAACTTGGTTGGATGAGATTTCTACAATCTCTACCAAGTCGGGAGTAAATGTTACTCTATAGGATTCTCTTGTATGAGTAATTTAATAGACTGACAACAAATTTGCTGCCAAATCTAGTACATAGAGAACATCACTGAAATAACCATGCTCCAAATCAATCCTACCAACTCCTTTGGTCTGGATTTTAGAGTCAACTCCCATTCGAATTGTTGGGCCCCTATTTGAATCCATGGAGGAAAAGGGATCTCTAGTGGAAACCATATGTCTAGATTCCCATGATTCAATAATTAAGGTTGAGGAATTGTAATTACCTACTACCAAGGCATGGAATTTATTTTTGTTGTCTGAACTTGAGGTTCCATCTTTCTTCCTTACGCCATCTAGGACATGGATGTTGTTTTTCTCCAGCAGCTGCACCGTCTGATCAGTGCTTTTCTTCATGCAGGATCTCTCTAGATTCCATAACTTGTGGAAATATGTGAATTTGGTTTTCTATTTCCCATTCTTATCCTTGTCCTTAGGAGGATTCAAAACCCCATCACTGGTTTTGCGTTTATCAGGTTTCCTCTTGTCTGACTGCTTCGAATTCTTTTCCTTCTGCTTTCCCTTGGAGGAATTTGAAACACCCATGGCCAAAGATTTATCCTTATATTTGAATGTGCCCATTTGAACTAGCTTTTCTGTATCCTGGGTGAGGGACTCCATGAAGCTAGCTAGTGTTGGCATTTGCCAATTTCGAAGTGTCAATTTTCTAGAATGGAAGGTGCTTACAAACACTGAAAATTCTGGGCTAACTTCGAAAGGATGGATAGTATCAATTGATCCTCTTTCTTCTCAATTCCACATTACTTCAGCTGAATCACTAGAGACTTGAAATTCATGAAGAAATCCTGATTAGTTTCAAATTGCGTTGGGCTCTGGCTTATGAGCTCGTTTTCAAAATGATGTCCTCTCAATTCATCAGTTTTCCCAAATAGTGATTCTAGTTTAACCCAGACTTCATTTGGGGTTTTCAAACTGTCCATATGAAATAATATCTCTCTTAAGATACTCAGGCATAACAATCCATAGGCTTCATCAAGTCTTTTTAAGTACTTAGCTTTCTATACAGCAGAGTTTGGCTCCACTTATGTGCCCATGGTAACTCTGTAGAGACACTTAGATATCAATTGAATAACCATTTCTTCCTTCCAATCAAATAAATTGAAGGGTTTAAGCAATATTTTGTTTTATTCCATTTCTTCTTGTGCTAATGGTGAGAAAATTACTGAAATTCCTGCAAAAAACACTCAATTTTATCTGGAAAATCTCTCAAAAATGCAGCTCAAACACTCAAGATTGATCTACAACTCACTAAAATCCACTCAAATAAAATACCATGTGATAATTTTTATCTACAACAATATCTAGGAGCCTTATAGAATCTTACAAATCGAATTACTTGCAAAAACCAGCAAAAAAAAGTGAAAGAGGAACAATTTTGCATACACAGTGTGAATAGAAACTGGATATTATTTGAATTTATAAAATTTGAATATGTTAAGAACAAGTATATATTACACATTATTCAATTCAAGATGCTTTGGAAGACAAATCTGAGTGTACATGTGAAATTGGCCAAATTGGCCTCAATCCCCCCTAGGTGGGCCAAACTCGCTCCAACTCAGCCCAAATGGTCATGAATGGAGGTGTGGATGTGGATGAGGTTTGATGGAACAATAATGAATCCTTGGCATGCATGGGTGTGCGAAATAATGTGAGTGGGAGGCTCAAGGTGGGCATTAAATGCTCCAACATTCCAAAATTTGGGCTAAAACCACCCCTAGCGCTCCTAGTCAACCAAAATTCCCCAATTTAGGGAATGGGAGCACATCAACAATAAATTAGGGTGCACATGTGGATTTTGACTGAGATGGAGCGCTCCTGTAGGTGTGAAATCATCAAAATATCTAGTTATTATAATAAATTTACTTCCCTAAGTCCAAACCATAACATATTATTGCACAAATGACAATGAAAAAGACTAAGGATTTAGAATAAGGTACTAAATGGTGGATTATTTTTCTAACACAATGTATCTTGAGAGAGAGTAAATATTAAATTCCTTGGTCTTATTCATCCTATAGGTAAAAAGAGCTTTTTGTCCACCTTTATGGTTCACCTTGATCTTGTGGGTATGTGGGTTGTCTTATTGTGACCCCCTTTGGTTTACACATGGTATTTTATTTCACCTAATCCTAGCACTCTTATTGTGTTATATTTTTATCATTTAAGCAATATGATCTTAGGATCTTATCTAAGAGAATAACATGCACAACAATAAACACAAGAGACAAGAGACACACATAATTTTCCTTGGGGAACCATAAAGGAGAAAACCCTGCAACTTCCTCAGAGATAGAATGAGCACCAATGGCAGCAGTAAAACCCAAAAACATAAATATGATCTCTAATAGCTTGTTCTCTCTCTCTCTTGTCCTGACAACTTTTTCTCTCACTCATGTGCCCTAGTGAATGAGTGTGTGTGTGTAATAAATCGAGAGTCTCACTCTCTATTTATATTCTTTCGGTCACTTAGCCTTTAACTCTATTATGTAGGGTTGAGTAATCCTAACTCAGTTAGGTAGGCTTGAGTAACCACAACTAGGGTACTAATGACCTGACTTACATTAACTCACCTAGGTCTGACTTCTCTAGCAGAGTCTAATAACCCTAGTGCCCCACAACTGTGGGGACTTTAACCCTTGATCAATAGGAGGGTTACCCACAATGACTTTACACAACTTGTTTATATTTTAATCTCTCGATAGGAACATCAGGGTATGACATGACTCAATTACATTACATATACTTCCTAGAATAAACATCGGGGTACAATACATAAAATATACAAGTGAATACATTCCAAAGTTACAAATACATCAACACTCCCTCTTAACTAGGAAGGTATTCTCTTGACACAATTTATCAGCACAAGTCTTCTTCTCTGTATCATCTGGATCAGCACTGGATCTGGATCATCACTGGATCTGGATCATCATTGGATCTGGATCATCACTGAATCCGGATCATCACTGGATCATCATCGAAACTGGATCATCAATGGATCATCATCAAAGCTAGATCATCATTGGATCATCATCAAAACTAGATGATCACTAGATCATCATCAAAGATGGATCATCACTAGATCATCATCAGCATCACTTCTTCCGCTATCTCTTGATTCTTCTTGTCATAGGAATTTCTACAGAGCCAACCCTTTTTCATGATGGTTGTAGGCCTAGCCTCCATGTAGGTCTTCTTCAGCACTTATATCTGACCCTAAGTCAGAATGGCCCCCCCAGCACTTACATCTAACCATGAGAGGAACACATCCAACACCATGTCATAAAGGCACGCCTAGCACTCACATCTGACCATGGGAGGAACACATCCAAGAACCATGTCAGAAAGGCCCAACACTCACATCCAATCATGGGAGGAATACATCCAAGAACCATACCGGAAAGGCCCGGCACTCACATCCGATCATGGGAAGAACACATCCAAGAACCATATCAGAAAGGCTCAGCACTTATATCTAACCATGGGAGGAACACATCCAAGAACCATGTCAGAAGGGCTCAGCACTTATATCCATCCATGTGGGGAACACATCCCGCATCCATGATAGAAGGGCTCAACACTTATATCTAGCCATGTGGGGAACACATCCTGCATCCATGACATAAGGGCTCAACACTTATATCTGATCATGTGGGAACACATCCCATAGTCTCGTCAAAATGGCTCTGCACTTACATCTGATCATGTGGGAACACATCCCACAGTCACATCAGAATGGCTCTACACTTACATCTAATCATGTGGGAACACATCCCACAGTCACATCAGAATGGCCCTCAACTCTTTACTGAGTATTCTTGGTAACTGACCAGGTGCCTCCATTCAAAGAATGGGATTCAGTGCTTATATCTGATCATTTGAGAACACATCTCACAGTCACCCTCAGAATGGCTCAACACTCATATCTGACCATGGAAGGAACCAATCCTCTCGCCATGACAAAATGGCTCAGCCCTTACATCTAACCATAGAAGGAACCAGTCCTCTCACCATGTCAGAATGGCTCATAGACTCATCACTTCCCCTTGGAGGGAACCTCGATCTAGAGAACACCAAGTTTCTCCCTGAAGTATTCAAACTTCACTCTAGCCAATGGTTTAGTCAACACATCAGCTATTTGTTCATCCGTCACAACATACTGGAGCTTCACTACTCCTCTCTGCACCATATTCCTGATATAGTGATATTTGATCTCAATATGCTTTGACTTGTCATGGAACACGAGGTGCTCAGACAACTTCACGCAACTTTGGTTGTCGCAATATATACAAGTAGCATCCAACTGGAGATCAAATAAATCATACAGTAGCTTCCTCATCCATACATCCTTGCAACTAGCTGAACAAGCTGCAACATACTCTACTTTAGAATGTACCCAGTGCCACACAGGATTGCTTCCTGTTAAACCAGGAGATCACACCTGATCCCATACTGAAGCAACATCCTGAAGTGCTCTTTCTATCAATGGCACTTCCTACCCAATCTGAATCCACATAACCTAAGACCTTCCAGGTTAATCTTCTGATTCACCTCATACTTGAGCCCATAATCAATTGTACCCTTCAGGTACCTCACTGCATGCTTTGCAACAATCAGGTGAACATGTCTCAATGTGTTCACAGCAAAGCAAGTATCTAGTCTCGTATCCGTCAGGTACATCAATGAACCAATCATCTGACGATACATCATAGCATCAACCGTCTCTGATGAATCATCACTCAATAGCTTTAGGTTCAATTCCATAGGTGTGGTCATGGCCTTGCAATCCATCATCCTAACCCTCTTCGGGATCTCTACTACATACTTCCTTGTCCACACCTCCATGCATAGAAAGTAGTGCATCATCCTTCATATCGAACTTGGCAGCAAGTCTCCTTATTGAAACTTTAATGAGTTCCTCTTTTATGTCAAGAACAAGTCATCGACATATAACATGAGCATCACTGGTCTTTCGCCTTCAACCTTGAAGAAAATGTTGGAATCCACTTTAATCTCATTAAAGCCTAGAGTCATCAGTAATCTTGTCATCCTGTCATACCATGTTGAACCTCAGGATCTTCTGCAGTCACTCCCTCTGAAGTGGAGCATGATACTCCCTCTGTCTTTTGTACTCTATGCACTGAAACATTCTGTACCAGAGTGACAAGTATCTTCCTCTGCTACTAATATTCTATGTATCCATATAGGGTCACTGGATACCAAGATCCTCTATCTTGAACCTTTTCAAAAGTTCTTCTTGCATCCATCTATGAGCTTTTCATCCTCTATAGGCTTTCATCTTCAACCTTGTAGCAAAGGTTAATATATTCATCAAGCTCCTCATGTATGTGTTATCCTATGGGTGTCTTTTGAGCTCGCACAAGGTCTTCTTTAATTTGCACACATGAGTATGCCTGTCATGTGCCTTAACTTCTGGTGGCTACAAATGTCTCTTCGTAGTTTATGCCTTTTTTTTGTGAGAAGCCTCATGCTATGAATCTTACCTTGTATCCCACGATGTTTCCATCTACTGCATTATGGAACTACCAACTTCCCTTTAGGCCTCAATACTGCATCCTAGACATCATTCTTCTTTTTGGATTATTAGAGTGAATCTTGAACTGTCGTCACTTGTTTTTCCGGAACAAGTCTCATCCTTCTTTGGTTTTAAGTGATTGTATGCGATCTTTCCTACAAGTAAAATGCATTAGTTGTATGGTTAGAAGCATTTGATAAGGTATATTCATAATGAAAAATTCTTTTGCATCAAGATATATGATCATGCAACTATTTTTAGCCAATACAACATTCATCCATATCTCACGGATCACGGAAAATTTCTAGATGCCTTCCATCTCTACCAGGACAACACTGAGATTGTGCACTAATCCAATATGTCAAAAAAGAGGTTTCATTCTATATAAGTAGAAAAATAGAGTTTTATAGCACCATGAGATACTTACCCATCATATGCATATTAGTAGTATACTATCATTAATGCAAACATTCTATCATGCATAATACATCAACTGAATATAAACAAATGCATAACAAAACAATATCATGAAATGACGATTGAATATTTATCTTTATTTGTTTCATGGGTAGACTCCTTCTTGAGCCTTCAGCTTCATCATCTTCTTCATTCATCATTTCTTATACAAATGCTAAGATGGATAAGAGTTTCTTCAAGAGTTGAGTCCTTCATATTCCTCGTCGCTTGAGGGATCTTCTTTGGATGGTCAGATCTTGATCTTCAGTTGCTCCCATCTTCTCTTCTCTTATTATGAGTCAAGCTTCTTCTTCTTCCCAAAGTCTGCTAAAAGGAATCACTTCCTTCTAGCAGACATTCCTCGCATGAATGAATCCCATGATACTGGGAGTCCATTCAAGGTGGCTATCACCACTTCTTCTTCTACTGCTACAAGTTGTTATTTAATTTGAGAGACCCTTGTAAAGTATGACTGTATGGTCTCTGCATTCTGGATCTTCACATTCTTCAAGTGTTTTCTCAAAGTCATATTCCGATTTATGTTCTTCCCTTAAAATAGCTTGGTCAAGGAGTCAAACATCTCTTTCGGTGTCTTTAGGGAAGACACTTGTGGTATAATATGGTCCATGATTGAATCAGCAATGATCTTCTTGGCCTTGACCAAGTTCTTCTAGTGTAAGGCCTTTAGCCTCATCTCCCTCTGGAACTGGAACCTCTCTAGTTATGTAGGTGTCCAATTCATTTTCTTTAGACAAATCATTTACTTCCATGCTTTGAAGTTTTCAACTTCACCAAGCTTATCATCAATCTAATGTGATAGATCACTTTGAAATGAGAACCTAAAATGAAAATAGCAAAATATTAGATCTTACCGATTTGAGGTGTCCGTCCTGGTTCCGGAGCTGGCTGATCTAGGGTTTGTCAGAGAAACCCTAATTTTGAAAACTTGGAATATTTCATATCTAATTGGATATAAATATAGACCTCTTCAAGGTAAGTTGTCCAACGTACTCCTTTTCTGAAAACAGTGGAGGGAAGCTCCCGGAACAGGAAGCCCTAGTTTTCCAATTTCTTCTGCAGAAATTCCTGATACTATTTATGTGGTATCTCTGCTCCTCTATGTCTAAAACATTGCACTAAGGTATCCTCATTTGTTCCTATTCCAACAACATATATTTCATCAGAATTGGTTTCACCAATTGGGACTTATGAGCGGTTTCCCAAGGTGACCTATTTCAAGATTGTTCAGGATAGCGAGGTTGTACAGACTGCCATGTGTCACTGTTTTATCTTCTGAGTCTGAAAATTTGACCAAAGAAACTACAACCCGTGTCCTTTCTGGAACATATTTATAAATTTCATTTGGAACTATGTATCCTAAGATGTAGCAATTCTCCCCAGGTGTCATGTTTGGGAAGGAATCCTAGGAGAGGCTCAAACCCTAACTTGGAGGAATCATATCTCCTAGAATAAAGTGAACCTATGGCTGAAACTTGGATAAAGTGTACATCCGGAATTTATCTTCAACCTATGAAATTTTTGGCCCCTGAGACTTCTTCAATCTTGATATATAGCGAATTTACCAAAACTTATCAGGTTTAGTATTTAGGGTTTTTTCATCCTGGGGTCAAACTAGGGTTTGACTTTCCCAGAGTTATATCCAACCAAAAATCTCGACTCAGGTCTCTCAAATTATATTTTTATGAGGATATCAATCCTATGTCGGACTCACTCGAAATTATTCTTCTGTAAAAAGCCCTAATTTCCCACACCAAAAATTGAAAATGCCCGGAATTGAATTATGCTTCGACAGAAAGATGCACCCTTCAATGGAGAGTCATCCTAGCATACTTTTGCTGATGGATTGTGGAGAGATACCCAAAAAGGTAAGAATCCCTATCTTCTGCAGATGCACAATGTCTTCTTCTTAGGTTATCTCTGATACCATGTTAGATTTTTATCATTTAAGCAATAAGATCTTAGGATCTTATCTGAGAGAATAACATGCACAACAATAAACACAAGAGACAAGAGACACAAAGAATTTTCCTTGGGGAAACCATAAAGGAGAAAAACCTACAACTTCCTCAGAGATAGATGAGCACCAATGGCAGCAGTAAAACCTGAAAACATAAAGATGATCTCCAATAGCTTGTTCTCTCTCTCTCTTTTCCCAACAACTTCTTCTCTCACTCATGCGCCCCAGTGAGTGAGTGAGTGTGTGTAATAAATAGAGAGTCTCACTCTCTATTTATATTCTTTTGTTCACTTATCCTTTAATTCTATTATGTAGGCTCAAGTAATCCTAACTCAGTTATGTAGGCTCGAGTAACCACAACTGGGGTACTAATGACCCGACTTACATTAACGCACCTAGGTCCGACTTCTCTAGGAGATTCTAATAACCCTAGTGCCCCACAACTATGGAGACTTTAACCCTTGATCAATAGGAGGGTTACCCACAATGACTTTACATGACTTGTTTACATTATTGAATCTCCTGATAGGAAAACATTGGGGTATGACATGACTCAATTACAATACATATACTTCCTGTAATAAACATCATGATACAATACATAAAATATACAAGTGACTACATTTTGAAGTTACAAATACATCAATGTGTGCCTTTGTTATGATTAATCTTACTATATGGGTTTTCTTTTTTACTATTGGTACACTATCCTAAGTTCTATTTACTTTATGATTTTAATATAAAACCATTGAACATTTACTCTATGGTTTTATTATAAGAACATTGTACCATTTATTGTTTATGGCCTTATTTTACCATTGGACCATTTTTATTATTACACTTTGAACCACTATATTTTATGATTCTATAAGTTAACCTAATTGTTAAGCTAAGACCCATATATAAAAGTGTTATTCGTCAATGATTTTATCCTAGTGAAGTTGTATCTCATTTTTAACTATTTCTATTTGTTGCTACACGTGACCATGTTTGCTCCGCTAGCGTGACTGGGTATCTTTTTCTCCACCAGTGTGACTAGGTCCATTGTATGAATTTCCTCTAGTTTGTGTGACCACATTCTCTTCCTTCGCGTATCTGTTCACCCATCTCCCACGGTCTCACTATTCACCCACGCGACTGTGTATTTACTCGTAGCATGACGATTCACCCTTCTCTCATGTGACCATGTCCCACCCAACTCCAGCATGATCTGAAGTGTGATCGTGTACCTTTGTCTCTACAATGTGACTATCTATTGTTCCTCAATGTGATTGGGTGTGTGATGGCAAGTGAAAGCTAGAAGACCTAAAGTTCTCTTAATCAGCATGAATAGTGATCAAAATCCCCTTTCATAATCTTTATTCCGCAATTTTTCCCTTTTGCAACTAAGTCTTTCTGCAATACTCTTTCCTCTATCTTCATTCTGCAAGGCCTTTTCTGTAAGGCTCTTTCCCGCAAGTTCTTTTCCACAATTTTGTGGATAGCGGAATGTGGTTTTTCCCACTTTCACAATCGAATTTCCGCAACTTCCTTTCCATATGCGGATAGCAGAATGAAGCTCCTCCTTCCAAATTTTCCAAAGTTAGCTTTCGCACTTCGATCTTTTTGAACCATCGATTGTTTTCAGTCTCACTACTGACCATTGATCTATTGCAGTTTGTGGATCTCTCCTTCATGCTTGCGGATCTTTGCTTCTCTTTTAAGGAAGCTAACCACAATCGTTAATCTTATGAATTTCATAGATTTTGGTATTTTACTATAACAGTCGAATTAATCCATGGAATGATTAATTATTAATGTGTAAACGACTCTATGCTATTGGGGATTATTCAATGGTTAGTCGAATCATCAAGTCGCACATGCACATAGATACAGAGAGTTTAAAATCATGTTTCTCTGGTTATTGAAGAAGACATTAAATATATAAGAGCACACGCAGATATTCAAACCTATGTTCTTCATTAAACAAACCAACACACTTACAGACTCTATATTATCCTTTCCCTATGCATTCTCTTATTATACATTATATCAACTACAATTAAATAGATCTTCATCAACATGTCATATCTGAATAGGTAGGATCTAAACGCCTAATAAAAACAGTTATACAACAATCCTATCCTTGAATAATTCCTCGTAGGGTTCAAGGAAACTAATGGAAAATTTCTAATTATTACAAAATAAAACTAATCCTATCCATCTAATAACAAACCCTATCCTTCTAGAAGCTATTACATGAAATGAACTACTTATTCATCAAACAGAAAGATTCTAGTTCGATACTCCCACATCATACTCCAGGGGAATAAAAGATCTCTTCAATAAGTATTTAGGGTGTACATCGTACTTCCAAATATGCAGTTTTGTCATCCATGTTTCATCTTCAGAAAGTTAATTCTTCCACTTGACCAAATATTGAAAATAATTATTGTCTCTAGTCTTCCTTGAAATTCTTTTGTCAAGAATAGCTTCAATCTGAGGTTGTTCTTTCTTTGGTAACCGTCCTTGCCAATATATAGAAGAACCATCTCCATTTGAAGTTATTTCATCTATCTGAACATTTGAATATTTAAAAGGATATATATCTAACAAAATAAAAATTGGAGAAATTTGAAGATCAAAAGGAAGTTCTATTTCATATGCATTAGTAGAAAACTTCCTCAAAATTTTACAATGTCCAATATTTTTGAGCTTGAACTTATTATAGGTTCCCTTAGGAAACCTTGTTTTCCTAAGATATACCATTACTAAATCTCCAACCTGAAAAATGAATATCTCTTCTTCTCAAATCTTCTCTATGTTTTTATTTTCCTGCACTTTCCTATAATTTCTTCTTAACATTCTCTTGTATCTCATGCATACTGGATGCAAAATATTCACCATCTGCACTTCTTATCTCTTTTCCTCCAAAGTTTCTATGTTCATATACCCCCCTCGGGTTCATTCCATAATCAATTTGAAAAAGACTCATGCATGTACTTTTGTTAGGTGAATCATTATAATAAAACTCAGTTTGAGCAAGAGCTAAGTCCCACTGCTTTAGATTCTCATACACAAGGATTATCAATGTGATTCCTAAGCTCCTATTTACCACTTTATTCTATCCATCAGTCTGAGGATGATAAGTAGAGCTAAAATGAGACTTGTACCCAACGTTTTCCATAGAGTTCTCCAAAAATAAACAACAAATGTTGTATCCATGTCAAACACAATGTTTAAAGGTTAACCATGCAACTTCAAAATTTCTAATAAGAACAAGTTCACAATGTTTGTTGCATTATTGGTCTTCTTACAAGCAATAAAATGAGCCATTATTGAAAACCTATCCACTACAACATAAATAGAATAATTTCTCCTCTGATTTCTAGGCAATCCCATAACAAAATCCATACTAATGTAATACCAAGGCCTAGTTGGAATAGGTAGGGGTTGATACATTCCAGTATTTTGTCTCCTTCTATTGGCATGCTGACATATTCTGCATCTTTTAACAAACTTCTTCACATCATGTTTCATTCCTAGACAAAAATAGAAATTACTCACCTAAGAAAATGTTTTATCTTGTCCAAAATTTCCTAACAAACCTCCATTGTGTTTCTCCTGTATCAAATTTTCTCTCATAGAACACTTTGGAATACATAACTTACTATTTTTGAACAGCAATCATTCATGTAACATGTAGTATAACGATTTTGTTCTATTATGAGTAACTGGATTCTCACAAGCTACATATATATCTTTGAAATCCACATCTTCCTTATACATATCAATCAAAATTTCAAATCCTAAAGTACTGACCTTAATCTCCTTCAAGAGAAAACTTACTCTTCTTAAATCATCAACAACTTTATTAGATTTCCCACTTGTATGTTTGATCACAAAGGTAAAGTTATGAAAAAATTCCACCCACTTAGAATGCTTCTGATTCAATTTAGGTTGACTATTTATAAATTGTAAAGCATGATTATCAGAATATGACAAAAACTCTTTAGGCATCAAGTAATGTCTCCATTTCTTGATAGCTTTCACAACACCATATAACTCTTTGTCATATGAAGAATACTTTTGTTTTGCATCATTTAACTTCTCACTGAAGTATGCTGCTGGTCTATGTTCTTGACTCAAAACAACCCCTATTGTTGTCCCACTAGCATATGTATCTACGTGAAAAAACTTATCAAAACTTGGCAAAGCGAGAATAGGCTTTTTCAGTGATCTTCTTCTTCAAAAATTTAAAATTTTTGTCAGTTGCTACTTTCCACTTGAAAGGTTGTCAATTTTCCATGAGAGTGTCTATTATAGGTGAACAAATTTGACTAAAATTCTTGATGAACTTTCTATAAAATCTTGCAAGACCATGAAAAATTCTTACCTCATACGCACTCCTTGGAACTTGCTAACTCAAAATTTCTTACACTTTATTTGAATCCATCTTCAACCCTTTTTTCTGAAGCTACAAATCCAAAATAAATAAATTCTTTCTTTAGGAAACTACACTTTTTCAGATTTATCAACAACTTCTCCTTTTCTAAGGTTTTCAACACCAATTTAAGATGTCTCAAATGTTCTTCTCTATTATGACTAAAAATCATAATATCATTCAGATACACTATCACAAATTTTCCATTGTATTCCTTCAAGACCTCATTCATCAATCTCATAAAAGTACTAGGTGCATTAGCAAGCCCAAATGGAATTACTAACCATTCATACAATCCATCATTAGTCTTGAATGCAGTTTTCCATTCACCCCCTTCTCTTATTCTAATTTGATGATAAGCACTTTTCAAATCTATCTTTGAAAAATACTTTGAACCACTTAGACAATGCATCAAATCGTCAATGTGGGGTAAAGGAAATCTATACTTGATAGTGATCTTATTAATTGCTATGGAGTTAGTGCACATTCACCATCCACCATCCTTCTCTAGGCTAAGAATAGTGGGTACTGCACAAGGACTCAAACTCTCTTCCACCAACCCTTTATCCAATAGCTCCTGAACCTGTTGTTTGATATCTTCATTCTCTTGAGGAGTTAATATGTATGTTTCCTTATTAGGTAAACTTGCACTGGGTATTAAATCAATATGATGACTAATACTTCTCATAGGGGGTAAAGCACTTGGTAACTCATCCATAATGATATCAGCATATTCATCTAACAAGATTTTAACTTCAGTGGGAAAATCATCTAAATGTATAGAAGTTAAAATTACCTTTGGCTTACCAACAAGAGAAAAATGTAACTCATCCTCATTCTTGACTTCTTGCAATAGTTCCTTCCCTATCATCATCAAAATATTTGACCCTAAACCTTCTTGAAATGCTCTATCTTCCAATGGTGATAATGTATGTCTTTCTCCATCCTTTTCCAGAGAATATGTGTTCCTTCTCCCATCATGAACATATTTTATGTCATATTGCCATGGCCTTCCTAGGAGTATATGGCATACATCCATAGGCATTATATCACATAATACTGCATCTTTATAAGTACCAATTTAAAACTCCACATTGCACTACTCATTCACCAAGAGCTTATGTCCTTTTTGACACCAGGACACTTTATAAGGAGTTGGATGTTTCATCCTCTCCAAACCCAACTTCTCTACCATCTCAGTGGAGAAAACATTATCTATACTACCACTATCAATGACAATATTACAACACTTACCTTGTGACTTGCATTTAGTCCTGAATAGATTCTTCCTCTAGACGGGTTCATGTACTTTCAGGTTTTGTCTTTACCAAAACTCTTTTCAGCATAAGATATTCTCCTTCTTCAGGAGGATTATTAACATCTTTTGATTCTTCATTAGAATCTTCATGAGCCTCAGTAATGTTTGCATTCCTTTGAGATGCAATTTTATTCCTTGGGAACTCCCATGACATGTGTCCAATTTCTCCACATGGATAGAACTTGACTTCTATGTTTCTGCCTTTGCCTATTCCTCCTCCAAAACCTCCTCTTTGGGGTGTGCAACTACTAGATCCTTCTACCTCATCCTTATAGATATAAAATTTACCTCCTCTATTTAGAGATCCTCTGGATAAACCTCTCCCTCAATTCCTCTGGTTATGTATTCTCAATATTTTTTCTTCTACACTTAAGGATGACTGATAAGCATCTTCAACAGTCTTCAAATTCAACAAACTAATCTCATCTTGTATCTCAAACCTAAATCCATTTATATATCTGGGTACTCTTTCTATGTTCTGTTGTACTTGTCCAACTCTAATACTCAACTTAAGGAATTCTTCAGTATATTTTTTAACATTCATACCCTTCTGTCTAAGATTCTGTAATTGTCTAATGTGATTCAACTGATAATCATTAGGCATAAATTGACTTTTAATTTTAGATAACATTTTATCCCAAGAATGGATTTTGGACTTGCTGAGCCTCATTTTATTATCATTTTTGGCAATTAAATAACACATTTTAACACATATTTTATTATCTTTAGTATATTTTATGTCATGCAGATCGTTATTTCACCATAAGGTAAGAACAAATTTGATGTTATTACAACTTTGGTTATTAATATTATTTTTATGATTTTATTAGCTCAAAATTATATTATTTAAAACATATTTAATGTATTATCTTATATGTATATTCGTTTGCAAATTTTATAGTTTGTTTAGGAAAATTAACACCAAAATGCATTCAGTCTGCTTTTCGCTTGACATGTCCAGCTCACGATCCAGCTTGGCGTTCAGCTCGTCATCCAGGCATCGCGTGAAATTATTTGTTGGTTTGCGATGTTTGACCTAGATCAACACACAATATGTCCATCTCACGACTCAGTGTTCCATTCAGCTCGCTCATCAGCCTGCGTGCTCTCCATAATCGGTTTTGGGCATTTAAACATGAAACAGCCTACAACCAAACTGATCATCCACGCATCTGGGTAATAAATCCATGTTCTGGATCGCACACCAGCTTGCAATCTCTTTCGCTCGCCACCACATCAACCATCTCTGTGCTAGACTGATGCATTTAAATCATGCTCTATAAGGATTTCCATCTAGCTGCTCACTATCCACGTGATTCAAAGGGATAGAACGGCCTGCGTTCTAGAAGATCGACTGTGTCACCACCCTCGGTCTCCATAACACCACCAGTCCACATGCTCGCGCTGATAAGGGACATGCATTCTAGAAACTTATTGATGTGTACAATCCTGCATTCAACACCATTCCATTAACCACGCTGAGGAAGGGATTGACGCCACGCTGAAGAGGATCTGCCCATGTGAAAGGAGGAATATCACACTACGTTCACGCTGTAGAGGTCACGCTCGCACTAAAGAAGGAAGACGTCCATGCGCTGTCCTGAAATCAATTATGTGCCTTTAAAGATTGACTAAAATTAGAGAGAAGTCAACCTTTGAGGGTCGACTTGCTCATCTCTCACGTAAACTATATATATATATATCAGTCTCTGAATAAAGAGCAGAGTTAGTAAGAAGAGACTTAGAGAAGTATTTTGTTAAGTAGTTCATAGTTTTCATAAACACTGTAATTTTGTTTCTGAATTTGAATAAAGATCTGTATGCATTGCCGTTGAAGATTGTGTTTGAGTAAGAGTTAGCAGACATCATCCCTGATTGTTGAGAAGGCCCCTCATCAACCAGACGTTCATTTCTTTGTTTAATTCAGTTCTTTCTTTTCTGTTTTAGCTAGTCTAGTTTAAATTCCAATTTGTTTTCATTAGATAATAGTAAATGCTATTTTATTTCCTGTATTGCATTAGCTTAGTTTTATTTCAGTAGTTAAACAAATAGATGTGTGCATAGCTTTGCTTTCACTCATTTGTTTCAAGTATTTTGTTTTCAGTTATTTGCTTTCAGTTATTTTATTTACAGTCATTTCATTCCAGTATTGCTTTCAGTCTTTATTTCCAAACATATAAAATACTTTGCTTTCTTTTAGATTTAGTCTTGTTTATTTGTTTCCTATTATGAATTTGCTTATATAAAATAGTTTTCTTTCATTTAGATTTAGTTATGTTTGTTTATTTCCTTCCATGAACTTGCTTAAGTTTATTTCCAGACTATTTAAATTAATTTCTAGCTTACTAATGAGTTTAATATGCAATGCTTTATTTTTGTTTGAGAGTTAATTTAAAGTTAATTTGTTACTTAAATAGGTTTATTTATTGATTCCATGCATTAGGTTTAGATCTGCATAACTTCAACTGAAGAATTAGTTCATTTAGGTTAGTTTTTACCATTTTCAACTATACGGACTACCATTCAGACCATCTATCCAGTCTGCCATTTAGCCACTCCTTACAGACTTACTGTTCAGTCTGTCATTTAACCCTCGGTTCTATTTTTAATGTTTTATGTATTTTAAGATTGTTTCTAATTTTGTTTTTCCAATATTTGGATTATGTTTGTAGTTGGTATTTTTATTTAAGCATTACAATTAAAGTTTGACTATTTTAGGTTAGAGATTAAGGTTTTATTATTCTTCTTTTATTTTCTTTTCACTTTAAATTAAATATGGATTAAGTTGTTTTTATTTCATGAATATTAAACACTGATTTTGTTTTGCTGTTGTTTTACATCATGGTTATCTTTGTTTTCATATAGAGGTTAGGGTTAGATGTATTATTTTTAAGAGGAAGTTAGATTATTTGTAATCATAGGAATTATTCTTGTTTTTGGTATGTATTTATTGAAGAATAGAGTTTAAATATCTTTATTAAGTTTTCTACTTGCTTCTTTCAAAGTTTTATTTATTAAGTTTTCTACTCGCTTTTCAGTTTTCTATTTTTGTATGATAAGTTGTCTTTTTACCCCAGCCTTCCACTTAAGGATTAGTTGGTTGGTTATTTGTCAGTTCAATTGTTATAATTCCTTTTATGTATGAGTTAGTGTCTAAAGTTATAAGTATTGTTTTTTATATCTTTCTTTTAGTAGTTGTTGATACTCCAGTCCAGTCTGATTACTCAGATAGTCTTAGAAGTTTGACTCGTTTTTTCATTTTGAAATATTTTTTGATGTTTTTTTTATTAAAATATCTCCACAACACCCTAGGAGCCTTTTTACCTTTGCATATATTTTGTATCAACTCTAAGCCTACCAACCTCGGTTGATAATTAAATATTAGGTGTATTTAAGATAGTAGAACACGCCCAACATTTTTAGCGCCATTGTCGGGGAGTTGTTTTATAAGGTAGAATAAATAGGGTTCCTTTATGAAGTTTAGATAGATAGATAGATAGATAGATTACTTTTATATTACACAACAAGAGGGAGGGGAGAATAGTAAGACACAAAGACGACTTCACTATGAAATTCCCGGAATTTCCATGGTGTAACATCTAGACGCATCCACTATAGTGGGGTGCCCCATAGCCTTGTTGTTCCTTTGTTGTTTTTGTAAGTGTGTTATTTTCTGCATTTGTCATGTACTTGTTTTTCTTTTTTAGAACCGGCGCATCTGTTATAACAGGTGCCCCCAAACCTAGCAACAATAGTAATAGCATAAGTTTCCTTTAATTTAGTTTTCTTTTCATGAAAAAACTTAGAGATCCTCAGGGTATATTTATAAAGATAGGAAAATCTATCGACATTTCTACTAACGTTTCCAGGGGACGTAATACCCCAACTACTAACTCACTAGAAAGGTATCAAAAAACACCTGTAGGGAGTAATTCTGCTAGGAAACCTAAAGAAAATCTTCCAAGAGATCTTACCAAGGGAACCATAGAAGGAGAAGGAACATTTACCAAAGGTCCTAAGGACCTCATTCTGGAAGAAATTCAGAAGGATCAACCACTAGTCACAAAACCAAGGGATATGACCTTTTCACTAGTAGGAAGTCCGAACTTTGTTGACCTTGTTGATCCTGAGAAGGTAAAAGCCCTCTTTGGAAACCCCATAGATGCAGTCATCTCACAAATTGAGACATCCATAGTAGAACCTACTATCCCTCTAGGGTTCAATAAGAAAATGGTTGACCAAAGGAAGATCTCTCCCGAAACAAAGCATTGGGACGCTCCATTATCACCTTGAAAGGAGCTTCCTAGGTATATTTATATTGAAAAACCAGCCTATATGGAGGGATGGGGAGAGAACTAAGATCGTAATGAAGTTAGAAATAATGAAGGAAAAGGAGAAAATAAAACTAAGGCTACCTTCGGGTTTCCTATTCTAGATACTGTACTGGATGTAAATATGAAAAATATCCCTCCTTCTTCTTTACCTACCTTTTATGGAAAAAGTAATGAGGACCCGGACACATTCTTGTTAGAGTTTGATATTATCTGTAGGAGCTATAATTATCTACAAGATGCTCACAAACTAAAACTCTTTCCTGCTACATTAAAATATTTCACCTTGCAATCGTTCATGGGATTAGGTGAATCCACTATCGGGACTTGGGATGACATGAGAACCTCATTCTTGTGAAAGTATCAAGAATACTACAAACCTAAAGATTCTCGACATGATATATTCAAGATACAACAACTTGAAGATGAAATCCTAGAGGATTATCTCAAAAGGTTCGTTTATACACTTCATAAATCAAAGTATCATGACCTTCGAGAAGATGCAGTATGTACACTTTTTCTCAAAGGAATCTCCGAGGACTTTCTAGAGAGTCTTAATCTCATCGCAGCTAATGATATTTCTCATAATACCTTTGCACATATCGGTGAGATGTGTAAAAATTATTCTAGAAGTAGGGGGGAAGTTGGGAAAAACTTTCAAGAGCCTTATAGTAGAAATGTAAGAGGAAACACTCCTAGTTCAGGAGGGGTTACAAGGATGGAATTGGGTAACCTATTGGAAAACTTTAAGACTGACATCTTATGAGCCATGGGTTCTCAATTAGATTCTTTACAAGCCAAGAAAAAGCAAGATGAAGAACGGGAAACAATGAGTATTTTATGTCCAAGGTGTAGAACAAAACATCCTCAAAGGGAATGCGCATTAAACAACATTTCTATATGTCACATATGTACAAAGGAATATTCAACAGATAACTGTCCATCCTTGCCTAGATTGCAAGCCATCTATAAGAGTGTGGATGTAGTTCAAACATCTAGGAGGCCTCCTCAAAAATCTAGAGATCAACCAACATACCAGAGTTTTCCACCACAATCCCCACCCTATTACTCTCCATACCAACAACCCCAATAATGAAACAATCCTAGTTGGAAGAGTTGGCCACCTCAGTGTCCTCCTCCTCGATTTCCATAGCAACAGTATTGGTCATAAGGGTGGACAGGACAGCCATACCCTCAGTCACAACCTATACCTCCACCTAATCATCCTTATCCTCAGCATCAACCGAATTTCCAGCAACATTTTCCTAGATTTGTACCTCTAGTTCCTCTCATTTCACAACTACCTCATCACTTCCAGAATACAAATCCTCCATGATTGACATTATTACATGCACAACCGATACCTAACCCTAATAATAAACCAACTCAAGCTCTTAACAATATTGAGTTGCAAACTCTTCCATCCTACCTTTTTTCGACTATGCCTATACATGAGATTCAATTACAGTCTGGAAGAGTTGTTAATGATAAAGCCAAAACATCAATCGTCATTTGTGAGGAAAATGAAGAAGAAGAAGATTCAAATAAACCCGTGAATGATACCATCTTGGTGGATATGAACATTCCAAAAGTTCCAGTACCTACCCATCCTCCACAAGAACCTCTTCAGGAACAAAGAATTCCTCCATTTCCAGCAAGACTAGTAATAGAAAAACCCGTAGTTCATTCCGAGTATGATATCTTGAATGAATTAAAGCATATCTGTATCAAAATCCCATTATTGCAAGCTATTAAAGATATACCAATTTACAGTAAGGTAATAAAGAAATTATGCATTAAACGCCCATGGAAGAAACAAAAGGACCCCCTTACAATTCATGTCATAGGAGAGATGTCTGAATATATGTTAGATCAGCCCCAGATTGCAAAATATACAAATCTAGGAGCCCCAGTGGTGACTGTAATTATAAATAATACCACCATAGATAACACATTAATCAATTTAGGATCAGCCATCAATATGATGACCACCACATTTTTAGAATTTTTACAGTTGGGACAATTTCTTCGACCTACCCCTTCCATCTTGGAACTAGCAGACCGTACTACAGTAAAGCCTACTGGAGTCCTGGACGACATTATTGTATCAGTAGCTTCATGGGAATATCCCATTGAATTTATGTTCATATAATCAAAGGATCCTTCTATAGGACATCCTATTATCTTGGGAAGACCATGGTTAGCTACTGCCAATGCTTTTATAGGATGTAGGGATGGGGAGATGACCATTTCCAATGGGTTATCTACCCAAAGACTTATTTTATATTCCCCAGCACAACCGGTAACTAAAAATTCATGGTGGTTAAATTGTTCCGTTGGGGACGAAGATTTTGATGACCTTTCCTTTCCTAGTGATTTCTCATGGGAATTGCAGTAGCAAATTATTGAGAATGTATTGAATCAATTTATTTCCTCCACCACTAGTATAGAATTTCCTCAATCGTTTTCGAAATTTGATCAAATCTTTGGAGATGAGTTTCAGGAAAATATGGCTCTCTCAATGTTTACAGAAACACCTTGTGTCTTCACAATCGAAGAGCGTACAGAACCTTTCACCATACCTTGTGAAGTCGGCCTTGAAAAAATTTTGTACATAAATGCAGGGCTAAGTGAAGATCAACAAGCTCAACTACTTAAGGTTCTTAAAAAACAAGCTGGAGCATTCACATGGGAATACACTAATATGAAGGGTATACACCTTGACACTTGTATTCACCACATTTATATGGATCCAAATATACCACCTGTAAGACAACCTCAGAGGAGGATGAATCATGCTTTGAAGGATATAGTAAAAGAATAATTACAAAAACTCCTTACCTTCGATTACATCTATCCTATTTCCGATAGAAAATGAGTGTCTCCTCTAGTGGTAGTTCCAAATAAAGTTACAGGGAAATGGTGTATTTGTGTTGATTTTAGGGAACTGAACAAAGCCACTCTTAAAGACTACTTTCCTTTGCCCTTTATTGACCAAGTAGTAGATACCTTGTTAGGTAAGCATTATTTCTCCTTTCTTAACGGATATAGTGGATACAATCAGATCCTAATAGAACCTGAAGATCAGGATAAGACCACTTTTACATGTCCTTGGGGGACATTTTCCTATCGACTTTTGCCATTTGTCTTATGTAATGAACCCTCTACTTTTCAGCGAGCAGTCTTAGGCATCTTTTCTAATCTTATACATGACTATGTTGAGGTATACATGGATGATTTTACAGCCTATGGTAATACTTTCCAAGAATTTCTTGACAACCTCGATAAATTTTTGATCCGATGTCAAGAGACAAACTTAGATCTTAGTCATGAAAAGTGTAAAATGTTACTGACAGAAGGTATAGTTTTAGGACACCATATTTCTTCTCAAGGAATTAAGGTAGACCCTACTAAGATCGAAGTAATAGTTGGCCTTCCCTCTCTAAAAACCCAAAAGGAGGTGAGAATATTTATGGGTGATGCAGGCTATTATCATCGTTTTATTGAAAACTTTACAAAGATAGTTGCACCAATGTTTACATTTCTCATAAAAGATGTAGAATTCCAATGGACAGAATCTTGTCAAAATGCTTTTGATATTTTAAAAGCTATACTATTAGTAGCACCAATACTTAGGGGCCCTGACTGGACCCTTTCCTTTCATATATGTGACTGATGCTTCTGGTATAGCCATAGGATGAGTCCTAGGCCAAAAAAAAGGACAATCACCTTATGCCATTGATTTTATCAGTAAAAATATTTCTCGTGCCGAATTAAACTATATTGTTATTGAAAAGGAATTTTTGATAGTAGTCTATTCTATTAATAAATTCCCCCATTATATTACAGGGTACGAAATTTTTGTGCACACCGATCACTCTTCCATTAGATTCTTAATGATTAAACCGATCACCAATGGTAGATTTACCCAGTGGCTTCTCCTATGACAAGAATTTAATATTACCATCAATGATCGACCTGGTAAAGAAAACTTAGTAGCGGATTTTCTTTCTTGTATACAACATGATAGTGATACTAAACCTATTGATGAAACTTTTCCTGACGAACATATGTTTGTTGTATCTGTTCAAACCCCTTGGTTTGTTGATATTGCAAACTATCTAGTGACTAGAAAAGTACCACACCATTTGGCTCCATACGAAAAACACCGCATAATAGTACAAAGCTCTAACTATTCCTGGGTTGATAATGACCTCTTTCGCACTGGCACAGATCTTATTATTAGAAGATGTGTGCGGGAGGATGAAATGATAGACATCCTCTGAGCATGCCATGATGGACCATGTGGAGGACACTTTTCTGATAAATGGACAGCATATAAAGTACTGCACTCTGATTATTACTAGCCAAGCATTTTTAAGGATGCTGCCAAGTATGTTAAAGTATGTGATAGTTGTCAAAGAATGGATAGTCCCATGATATCAGACCAAATTCCTTTACAACCTCAGGTTATGATTAAGCCTTTTGAAAAATGGGCTCTTGATTTTTTCGAACCAATCTCTCCCATGTCTCGTAAAAAGAAATATATCTTGGTTTGCATATGTAGTAGAATTCATATATAAAGAAATATTTACCCGATTTGGTGTACTCAGAGAAATTGTCACAGACTAAGGTACTCAATTCACTTCCAAATTAATGCAAGAGCTCACTACGAATTATGGTATCCGACATTGCAAGTATTCACCTTACCATCCTCAGGATAATTTCCAAGTATAATCAACTAATAAAGTATTAGAAGCTATTTCAACCAAGACCATTCACTTACATCATAAGGATTGAGTGGATAGACTTCCAGAGGATTTATGGGCCTATAGGATAACATGGAGAAATACTACCGGACATACCCCCTATGAGTTAGTATATGGCAAACAAGTCCTTTTACCTATTGAATTTCAAGTTAAAACCTTTCGTATGGCAACACAGTTAGGTATGGATTTGGACGAAGCACAAAAACAATGAATCCTACAGGTTAATGAATTAGATGGAATGAGACAGGATGCGCTCCAAAGAACCATGCTAATACAAAATCAATGGAAGCAATGGCATGATAAATTTATCAAGCAAAAGAAATTTAATGCCGAAGATTGGGCATTACTATTCGATTCACGGTTTAAAAACTTTAAAGGAAAATTAACTACCCGTTGGTTGGGCTCTTATGAAGTAGTTACATCTTTTGACAATGGATCAATAAAAATTAAAAACAATTGACAGTTCAGAAGTTTCCTTTATAGTGAATGGACATCGACTTAGGCTTTACCACCAACCAACATCTAGACAAGATTTTGTACAAAATGTTTTACAACAACTAGAAATGGAATTGATTGAAGAAGAAGTTATTCCTCCTCCTCCTGATCCGTAAAATCATTTTGGGTTATCATCACTTGTATATATGTAGATATGTTTTTGCTTCTATGAATAAATATGAGTCACTTCTGATAAAATAAATTACATGCGACTCTTTTTCTTTCTATGTTTTTATGAATAAATTGAATCATCTAACAAGTAGTTTTGCAGTTTGATCATGGATACTTTATCTCTATAAGCAGCTCATGGAGTATTATCTGGAAAAGGTAATTACGCTCGTAAGGTATCTTAACTTTTCTTAATTTTCATTTTATAGTGACAATTAAGGATAACTCCTTGCATATCATTCTTAACCACTCATTTTATGATTTAGATAGTTTCTGCTATTTTGATTCAGACATGTATATTTCTGAGTTGTTATTTCGAACAGTGCTTGATAAGATCTATTTTCATTATCATTCATCTTGTTCCTATGGATTACTAGTTCATCCTATACTTGTTATCAAAACTTGTCTCTCAAATATCTCTTTGTGATAACTCGAGAGTAGGTGGAATTTTTACATGTGGGGAACATTACTTATCTCTTCTGAAAAACATGGATTCTAAGGTCAAAGAACATCTTTAAGTTATTATATTTTTACATGATTTATGATTAAGGCCAGTATGAAAAGTTATTTGTAAGTTTATTCTGTAAAGTTGAATTATGTGTTTAAGAAGGGCGTAACACACTCTCGTACCAATCAGCTTCCATATATTTAATATCATTATACAAGGAAAACCCACTGGGGTACTGAACAGGCCTACCAGCAGCAGGTCAATACTGCGTAATAACTTAAAACCAAGAAGCTTGATAAATGCAAGTAAACCCATTGGGGTATTGAACAGGCTCGTTGGCAATGAGACTATACTTGCATGGTACTAAGATAAACCCACCGGGGTACTGAACAAGCTTGCTGGAAGTGGGGAAATATCGGGTAAAGAGGTCTGGTTAATGCACTACTATGCACATGATTCATAAAATAATGTTCATATACAGGAAATTTTTTGTTAATATATATATATATATATATATATATATATACTATCACTTGAGAATCACTGTAAGTTGGTCTTGGACCTGGCCATCTAATTCAATCAATACCTAGGATGTTATTATCCTAGAAATGGGACCCATAGTTACATCTCTCACACACTCCGGGGTAAACTTAAGGTATTTTATGAAGACAAGATATCTTTACAATGAGGCATAGATGTCTAGATTTTCCTATGGAATTCTTTTGATTATATTATTGTCTCTTTATATGGTGTTTCTAAGCACTGTTATTTTTCATAAATATACACATCTAAATCAATTTCCTTTACTAGTCAATTTTTCTTTTTATAAAACAATAACAGCATACTCGCACCTTTTATTATCTAAAATAAAATTATATTCTTCTCCGTTGCATGAGGACATGCCATATCTTTGGTTTGGGGGTGGATTAGGAAGATTCGTAACAAAATATTTGTCTGCTTTTATTTTTTATTATTATGACAAAATTGCTTATCTCTAACAAATGTTAAAGTGTTTTCAGGTTATAGCATGAAGCATGTTCTTTAAAAAAAAAAAACAAATCAATTGATCAATATGAAGGATTTGATGGAAGACTATACGAATGATCTGAATAATGGTTCAGATGATGGTCTGAATGAGATATTGTGGTATTATAGCATGAATGATTAAAATTTGTCAACCAAATTTTGGTTTTGAACATAGTTTTATTTTTGTATGGATGCTTTGACCTTAAAATTTATTTTGTTATCATTTTACTGTTAGCATCTTTTTATTTAAATACACATGAAAACTTATTTTTTTCTTGTTAACTAAGAATGTTATTTATGCATTTGTGATATATGTTCAAGATTTTCAAAGTTTTACTTTGGACATGGTTGAACTAATTATAAACTTTGTAAATTTATTTATTAAACGCATATGCTTGTTAAAAAAACACATCTTGAATTTCGCTATAATAGCATCGTCTCCTAAGAAATCCAAATCTTTTATTATTCCATCATTTTTTTACTTTTATTTTCTTACACCTTCTATTTTATAAAACTTATATCATAACCATTGAACAAATGCTGAATTATTTTTGAACCTAACAAGTTATTAAAATAAGACTGTTAAAATCTTTTCTTTTATAAGATTAAAGTTTAAATTACTCCCTTCATTCGCCAAGTAGAAGGCAATTACTGGCGCAACTTTGCCTTCTTCCTCAATCATTTTCTTTTTGCTCAATGGGACCTGGCATTTCTCTGGTTTTGGGGAATGTTGAGCCTCATCTTATTATCATTTTTGGCAATTAAATAACACATTTTAACACATATTTTATTATCTTTAGTATATTTTATGTCATGCAGATCGTTATTTCAGCATAAGGTAAGAACAAATTTGATGTTGTTACAACTTTGGTTATTAATATCATTTTTATGATTTTATTAACTCAAAATTATATTATTTAAAGCGTATTTAATGTATTATCTGATATGTATATTCGTTTGCATATTTTATAGTTTGTTTGGGAAAATTAACACAAAAATGCATTCAGTCTGCCTTTCTCCTGGCATGTCCAGCTCATGATCCAGCTTGGCATTCAGCTCGTCATCCAGCCATCATGCAAAATTTGTTGTTGGTTTTCCATGTTTGCCCTATATCGACGCACAATATGTCCAACTCATGGTTCATTGTTTTGTTCAGCTCTCCCATCAGCCTATGCACTGTCCATAACCGGTTTTGGGAATTTAAACATGAAACATCCTACAACCAAACTGATCATCCACGCATCTGGATAATAAAGACATGTTCTGGATCACACACCATCTTGCAATATCCTTCTCTCTCCACCACATCAACCATCTCTGTGCTGGACCGATGCATTTAACTCATGCTCTAGAAGGATCACCACCTAGCTGCTCACTATCCACATGATTTAAAGGGATAGAACGGCCTGCGTTTTAGAAGACCGACTATGTCGCCTCCCTAGCTCTCCACAACAACACCAGTCCACATGCTCGCGCTGATGAGGGACCTACGTTCTAGAAACTTGCTACTGTGTACAAGACTGCGTTCAACACCAGTCCATCAACCACGCTAAGGAAGGGATTGACGCCACCCTAAAGAGGATCTTCCCATGTGAAAGGAGGAATATCACGTGACGTTCACATTGTAGAGGTCACGCTCATGCTGAAGAAGGATGACATCCATACGTTGGCCTGAAATCAGTTATGTGCCTTTAAAGATTGACTAGATTAGAGAGCAGTCGACCTTTGAGGGTTGACTTGCTCATATCTCATGTAAATTTCATATATTTGTCTCTGAATAAAGAGCAGAGTTAGTAAGAAGAGAGTTAGAGAAGTATTTTGTTAATCACTTCATAGTTTTCATAAACACTGTAATTTTGTTTCTGTGAATAAAGAGTTGTATGCATTGTCGTTGAAGATTGCATTTGAGTAGGAGTTAGCAGACATCACCCCTGATTGTTGAGAGGGCCCCTCATCAACCAAAGGTTCATTTCTTTTTTTAATTCAGTTCTTTCTTTTTTGTTTTAACTAGTCTAGTTTAAATTCCAGTTTGTTTTCATTAGATAATAGTAAATGCTATTTTATTTCCTGTATTGCATTAGCTTAGTTTTATTTCAGCAGTTAAACAATAGATGCATGAATAGCTTTGCTTTCAGTCATTTGTTTCCAGTCATTTGTTTTCAATTATTTGCTTTCTGTTATTTTATTTACTGTCTTTTCATTCCAGTATTGATTTCAGTCTTTATTTCCAAACATATAAAATAGCTTTCTTTCATTTAGATTTAGTCTTGTTTATTTATTTCCTGTTATGAATTTGCTTATATAAAATAGTTTTCTTTCATTTAGATTTAGTTCTGTTTGTTTATTTCCTTCCATGAACTTGCTTAAGTTAATTTCTAGTCTGTTTAAATTAATTTCTAGCTTACTACTTAGTTTAATATGCAATGCTTTCTTTCAGTTTGAGAGTTAATTTAAAGTTAATTTGTTGATTACATAGGTTTGTTTATTGATTCCATGCATTAGGTTTAGATCTGCATAACTTCAGCTGAAGAATTAGTTCATTTAGGTTAGTTTTTACCATTTTCAACTGTGCGGACTGCCATTCGAATCGTCTATCCAGTCTGCCATTCAGCCACTCCTTATAGACTTACTGTTTAGTCTATCATTTAACCCTCGGTTTTGTTTTTAATGTTTTTATGTATTTTTTAATTGTTTCTAGTTTTGTTTTGCCAATATTTGGATCATGTTTATAGTTGGTATTTTTATTTAAGCATTACAATTAAAGTTTGACTGTTTTAGGTTATTGATTAAGGTTTTATTATTCTTCTTTTATTTTCTTTTCACTTTAAATTAAATATGGATTAAGTTGTTCTTATTTCTTGAATATTAAACACTGATTTCATTTTACTGCTCTTTTACGTCATGGTTATCTTTGTTTGCATATAGAGTTTAGGGTTAGATGTATTATTTTTAAGAGGAAGTTATATTATTTGTAATCATAGGAATCATTCTTGTTTTTGGTATGTATTTATTGAATAATAGAGTTTAAATATCTTTATTAATTTTTCTACTTGTTTATGTTTATTATCATTATTAAGTTTTCTACTTGCTTCTTTCAAAGTTTTATTTATTAAGTTTTCTACTCGCTTTTCAGTTTTCTATTTTTGTAAGATAAGTTGTCTTTTTACCCCATCCTTCTGGTGGTTAGTTGGTTATTTGTCAGTTCAGTTGTTATAATTCTTTTTATGTATGAGTTAGTGTTTGAAGTTATAAGTATTATTGTTTATATATTTCTTTTAGTAGCTGTTGATACTCCAATCCAGTCTGATTATTCAAATACTCTTAGGAGTTTGACTTGGTTTTTCATTTTGAAAGATTTTTCGATCTTTTGTTTATTAAAATATCTCCACGACACCCTAGGAGTCTTTTTACCTTTGCATATATTTTGTATCAACTCTAAGCCTACCAACCCCAGTCGATAATCAAATATTAGGTGTATTTAAGATAGTAGAACACACCCAACAAGACTTACATCTTATTTCTCTGTGAATCGGAAGTCCATCCCACCAAATAGCTACATGTCCCTTTAATCTAGTCGATGCATAGCTCACCTTCTTTTTATCTTCAATTTATTCAAGGTCAAAATACTTATGTAAAGCATTGGTCCATTCCATGAGTTCTTCAACATTGATATTGCCTTCATACATAGGAACTTCAACTCTGGGTCTGTTACTAGCCTACATAAACATCTTCATCACTTTTACTTCTTCTTGCTCCTCTTCTTTCTCGTCTTCAGAATATATTCTTCATCACACATGTATGTATTCCTATAATTCTTTCGCTCCATAGCTTCCATCCTATCTTGGATTTCTCTTAATTCCATTTGGGTTTATGTCTCCATAAATTCTCTTCCTCGACCATGTCCTACATGAACTCCGTGTTCTCATCCTCGTCTCTGCATCGTCTTTCTACAAGCTCTAATAAGCTATGATACCAAAACTAATGGAAAATTAAAGGTAGAAGACCTAAATTTCTCTTAATCAGCGTGAATACTGATAAAATCCCTTTTCAAAATATTTATTCCACAATTTTTCCCTTCTGCAACTAAGTATTTCTGCAAGACTCTTTCTGTTAGCTTCATTCCGCAAGGCCTTTTCTGTAAGGCTCTTTTCCGCAAGTTCTTTTCCGTAATTTTGTGGATAGTAGAATTCAGTTTCGCGCACTTTCACAATCAAATTTCTGCAATTCTGCATCCTGCAACTTCCTTTCTGTATGTGGATAGAAGAATACAACTCCTCCTTCCAAATTTTCCAAAGTTGTCTTCCGCAGTTTGATCTGTTTGAACTGTCAATTATTTGCAGTCTCACTCCCGACCGTCGATATCTTGCAGTTTGTGGATCTCACCTTCACACTTGTGGATCTTTGTTTCTTTTTTGCATAAGTTAACCACAACCGTTTATATTCTGAATTTCACATATTTTGGGATTTTGTTGTGACAGTCGAATTAATCCATGGAATGATTAATTTGTGATGCATAAATAACTCTACGCTATTGGGGATTCTTTAATGGTTAGTCAAATCATCAAATCGCACATGCACATATATACATAGAGTTTAAAATCATGTTTCTCTGGTTATTGAAGAATATATTGAATATATAAGAGCACCCACAGATATTCAAGCCTCTACTCTTCATTCAATAAAAAAACACGGTTACCGATTCTCTATTAACCTTTCCTTATGCATTCTATACTTATACATTATATCAACTACATTTAAATAGAGCTTCATCAACATGTTAGATCTGAATAGGTAGGATCTGAATGCCTAATAAAATCATTTCTACAACAATCCTATCCTTGAATAATTTATAGGAGGGTTCAAGGACACTAATGGAAAATTGACAATTATTACAAAATAAAACTAACCCTATCCATCTAACAACAAACCCTATCCTTCTAGAATCTATTGCATGAAATGAACTGCTTATTCATCAAACAGAAAGATTCTATTTCGATGCTCCTGCATTTCTATGTCATCTCTTAGCGTGACTACCTTGCTTTAGTATACCTATGTCTCTACATCGTGACCGTCTATTCTTTCTTAGCATGACTGGGTGTTTCACTACTCAGCGTGACTACCCTGCTTCTGTGTAACTCTATTTCTCAGTGTGTCTATTTGTGTCACTACACAACTTGATTATATTCCTTCCAACAATACTGCTTCTCCCAGTCAATTTGATTGTGTGCCATTGCTCCTTTGCTCCATGTGACTATATGTCACTTCTAAATATGAATGTAACCCTTCCAGTGTCTGCATGTGCCTATTAACATTATTATGTGTCTCTTACACAACATAACTATGTGTCTCTTGCCAATATGACTGGACTGGGTATGATTGTGCTGCTAAATTGATTGAAGTTTCTCATCTTCTTAATCAAATATCTAAGGTATGTTTCCTTCTTCTTTAACCCTGTCTCTCTCAAGGTACATCATTTTTCACCCAGTTGACTTTTCCCTTCGGTGACAAGATCAAACCTAAAATTATCTAAGCATAAGGATGATTCAAAATAATTGTTACGATTCTTTATTGCTTATATCTCATGTACATTATTTTATCATTTTTCCATTGTGCATGGAATATGATGAATAATCTCAAGGACCAACTTTAACGCAGTGACTAATGGAGTGTTAAAGTTGAAATAGATGAAAATTATGTGTGATTTTATTGTAGTTTGAATTGCTTGGAGCAGTACTATTCTGAATCTTGTTTTATATTTTTGTTCATGCATTAAAGTATATTATTTATGATAAAACTTAATCTAACCCTAAAATTTAACAAGTTGTAGTCTTTATCACGTTGCTAATCCTTATTGATGACATTACTAAACATTCCCAAGCTTATATATGTCTATATTGATGATTTTATGTTAGTTTGTGACATTTGTGACCTTGCTTGACCTAGTGAACTATTGTAGACAGGGTCATGGCTTTGTGGGATCTAGATCTGGCTTGTGACCCTTGTGGGCTTCTAGATCTAAACCATGAACCCTTGTTGGATTGTTAAACTCATATGTTACTATTTGAAGGTTGTTTGGATTAAGTCATGACCATTGGGAGACCTATAACGCTGAGTCGTAAATGTTCTAATGTCTATTCAGCTTGTTAGAAAGGGTTGTGACTATTTGAGGATTGTTTGTACTAGGTTGTGACCGTTGTGGGCCATTAGGACTTAGCCTTTACCTTGTTGGGATGCTAGGATCCGAGATTTGGTTTGTGTTAACTTTCTTGGTTTGGTTGTGATCTTGCAAATGCATATTCACGAGCCTAGCATCTCCCAGTTGAAATGTTACCCAATAATAAAATTAGTTAGACTTATAAATGAACCCAACGACTCCACTCCACTCATCTCCTCTCCTCTCCTTGCTTGTCATTATTGTTGATGAGGTGTATTATTTGGGAAGAATATACCTAGAGAAGAATACCCTTGGGAGGGTGTGGCATGGACATTGCTTTTTATTGACACATCTTTATATATTGTTGAAATAACAAATTGATGGCATGCCATGATGTCTCTTGGGAGAAATGCAAAAAAGTTGGCATTATAGAGAGAATATTAGTAGGGGCCCTATGCAAAAATGAGACCCACAAATGGAGAAATATTATGATTTAATGATTTTGATTTTTTCGGTAAATCATTAATACAACTTTAATCTCATAGTATTATAAATATGTTGAATATATGTGTTTGGTCTCCAGAAAGTCGTGGTCACGTCCTCTAGTATTATAATTATGTCGAATCTACAGTCCACCTATTCTAGATATGTGTTTTGTCTCCAAAAACACGTGGTCACGCCCTCCCATTTTGCGGATGGTGTTCACAAAGAAAGGACGTTTCATTTCAAATCATTAAAAAGATTGAATGTGATACAATTCCATTGAATGTTTGTGAGGTGATAATAGGAAATCCCTACATGTGGGAACAAGACAATATTTTTAAGGCATTCTAATAAATACTACTTGAAGCTAATCCATATAGTTTAGGTTCAACAACGATTAGGTTCGGTTGAAATTCGAATTTTGAAATGAGTTTCAGGTTAAGTTCTCCATTAGGCTCATATATATACATTGTTCAATATATATATATATAGTAGATCAACTTTAAAATGAAATATAACATAAAATAGTTAAAATAAACATCAATAAACATTAAAAAATGTTATGATGGACATGGAAACAACAAGGACAAATTAAAAACTGGAGTTGTGATGTGAGGTTTATAAGGATTAGGGAAAAGAAATTGCTACACAAACACTATAAGCCACACAACTATAGAATTTACTCAACAAAAGTGAGAAAAAAAAATGTTGACTTAGTCAAGAACCATAAGGTTTCAAGAACTTGAACAAACCTAATAATTTCTTTTGGGTTCACCAAATTATGAACCTCAATATTGAAGTTACACAAACTTTCTAACATAGACTTGAAGAAAGGATTAAAAACCTTACTTAATCCCAAGATATAAGGGCAAGGAAAAGGTTTTCTCAATTTTCACAAATCAATCTAAGTGATCGATTAACTTAAGAAAAAATATTTTTATGATGGCCCTAAGGCCCAAGGATGAACTTGTACTGGAAACATAAACGAAGTCACCCCAAACAATGGAGAAATAACAATAGGTGGATAAATTTCTTGTGCAATACAAGTATATTTTCCTTGGGGATGGAGGATTTCCCCCAAAGCATGGGGAGGAGATTGGTTTTTATTATTTTGCCTAGAGAGCATGAACCATACACAAGGAAGGAGGTCAGTCTACAAGGTTGTAGTATACATGAATTGGAAAATAAGAGACTTCCCAAAAAGATTGGCACTTGAATTCTTAAACTGCTTCTCAGAGGCTCAGTTTGGGATAGCTAATAAAGGATATTCTTAATCAAGTAAGGATATATTTGAAGAGGAAAGGTGCTAAAACCTCTAATTCATTATGGTACACTAGACTGATATGTGTTGAATCTTGAACATCACATCCTCAATCTCTTGATTAATCATTTAAAGTTGAAATCAAAAATAAATAGTCGAAGGAATAGAGAGGATAAATGAGAAATCGAAGACTCCCCTATTGTAGTTTAATCATTGAATGCAAAACCTACGGTAGAACCTATCATGGTTAATATTTCTCTTATTTTTTTCTTTTCTGGTAAACAATTGTTTTAAACATTGCTCACCAACATGAGTTAGATAAGAAGAATTGAAAGGATTGTAGTTTGGCTTAGTTTTTGGACGCAAGCATACGACCAAAACAATTTTTTCTTTCTACTATCTAGTAATGGCCACCTCTAATGTTTTATTCCTCACTAGGCCATTTTGTAACTTTTCATTATGAGAGTAAAGGTTTTTCTCCTAGTATCTATACCTTTTGCATATTCTATCAATATAAAATCACTTGCGTGTCCAGCGTCAGTAATGTATAAAAGGGTAGTTCGACACTACCTAATTGCTTAATAAGCAATTTTTTATTTACCAAAAACCTGGCGATGACATAAGGCATCACATGTTCCATGACAACAGGTTGACATCTTAACTTTTATAAAAATATCTTTCACACACTTATTAACTATGTGGTTGACCATATATTTATAGAATAAACTATGTTAAATCATGCATGATTGGGCCAACATTAAATATGAAACTTACTAGTAATTCGGTACACAAAACATAATTATGGTAAGGTCTCAAATATGAAAGTTGCCACACTAACATAACAATGTATGGTCTCAGAGTAGTTTTGGGTTGCTCACGCTTAGTCCCTCTATCTTAAAATGTTTACAAACAACAGGGACCCTTCTACCAATATTAAAACAGTGTAATACAATCTAGGTCGTATCTCTATAAGCAGTATATATGCTGAATTTAAACTCAAATGGGCCCCTACAATGGAATGGAAAACAAATCAAATGGTCAAGAAATTAATGCAAAGGTCAATGCCTAGGCAACTGGTGTTACATAATTTAATTGTTGGGAAGGCAAATAATGGTAATCTGGGAGATTTTGGTAATTACAAGTTGCATTAGTAGCATGGCCTATTAGATATCAAATGAACCTCATTCCTACACCAAAGAGTAGAAAAATGGTGGCCTTTCAGAAAATATATGGAACATCAGGGGGGAGAGGCATCACATAATATTATTTTGTTTTCTGGTTTTTGTTAAGTTCTTTCTCTAAACCTAAGGAAAAACATTGCAATTGGTCCAAAGAGGTCAGGCGCCACAAACAGGTTTGATAGGACAAATTATTCTTTCTGGATTTTAAATAAGTCATTCAACTATAAGTTAGAATCCCATGATTCCACGTAAAATCAGAATTCATATTTCTATATCTTTAGTTTTGGTATAAAAACCCAAAAATTTAATTTCCCCTTCACTGATTGATTTTTGGTTTGAGAAATGAGTTCTAAAACTGTACAAACTATTAGTTTTTAACAAGTGGACATTTAAATGAATAAGAACTTATCATTTCTTTCCTCAGACGAAAAGCTGCAGATTCTTTGGCAACTCCTTGATAACACATTGGTCCTTCTGGTGTCTCCATTTTTCTTCTTATTGAATAGTCTCGATTACAAGTGAGAGAATGGTAAACAAATCCTAGAAATAGAAGTTCCCCAAATGTTATAACCTACCAGGACAAGGATCTATTGTCCTCTGGACCACCAAAGAGACAAAAATTCGATGGCTCTGAAAATTATTAAAGAGGGAGAAATTTGAAAGCCTTTGAAAGCCTTTGAAACGTATTTATACTCCCTTCTAATCTCTCTTTTTTACCAAGTTTGAGAGAGGGTAAAAATTATTGTGAAATAGAGTGGATTGTTTGGAATTTGCATTCATAATAGTGATTGAAAGTATGTTCATTTTGGGTAATTTGTTTTTTTTTTATGTTAATGGGTCTTTAATTAGGATGGTGACTAAAAGTGGGATTTTTTTATTATTCTTTATTATTATGTTTCAACTTTTTTAATGATGTATTTATGTTTGTGTTTTTTTTATGTCCTTGACATTATGGTAATGCTTTCGACGATTAGTTGGCTTGTGTAGCGACTAGGTTTTTCATAGACTTTGGAGTTTTGGTAACTTTCAAAGTTTGATATTAGTTTTTTTTTCATTGGTAGATTTAGTCTCGATTACTAAAGAGGAGATTTTATATGCCACGTGTCTATTGACATAAATGAATGCTTCTATGTGGTGGATGGTACGTTTCTGGTTGATTTTTTTGCCTTGAGTTGTGGCCTTATGGTAGAAATTGTTGGGAAACTGAGCTTCAATATGATTAAGAGGAGTTTATGCCTTAACCTACTATGTGGTGGATGGTAATTATGGTGTTGTGCCATTTATCATGCTTGCATTTTGACTATGTACTCCATTGTTGTATGAATAATCACTTGGGTTAATAGATGTGTACCTAGTCTCTAATAGCAAAGAGAAATTGGTTTTAGTCTGTCAAGGGTTTTGAGCCCAGTGCCTTGGTTTTCCTTTGCCGAGGATTTTCATCTACACCCTATGGCCTGGACAAAATTTTCTCAATGTCGATTTCAAAGGTTTTGGTCCATCAAGGGTTTTGAGCTCGTATCTTGGTTTTGCTTTGTCATGGTTTGTGTTCCACATGTTATGACCTAGCCGGAATTGTTTTGTTCTAGGTTGTTTATTGTGCAATTTGTTTTGGATTGTGTGGTTGTTTCTGGTTTTGCGTTATCTATGGGTTATCAGTGAGTAGATTTTTTACCTTGTATTACAAACAAATCTTAGTGGACAATCAATGTCTGAGGAATTGATGTATTTGAAGGAATTTGACAGTGAGATTTTTTTTAATTTGGTTCTTAGTGGAGGTTGGAAGACTGGACACAGTGGAGATTGCATTCTAGAAAAGTGGAAGGGGGCTCAGTGTTGGAGGCAATTGCAGGGACACTATGGTGAGGTAAGGTCTTGAATTTTGGTTTTTTTTCTCTTTCTGGAAAGAAAAGAGAGATATTTGTATGTATATTATAGTGTTTCTTATGTCTCGTTGAGTCAATAGATATCACTCATAGTGTTAAAAAACCTCACTTTATCATGAAAGGCCATATTTTGGATTTAATATATTAAAAGGGAAAAATTAAGGCCCTGCAAATCTAAATTTTACAAGCCTGGATATATATTGGTTGATTCTGGCAAGGCCCTAAGGCCATTTAATCATGTTTTGTTTTAATAGAATAGATTATTTATCTTAAAACCCTAGTTCTCTAAGTGTCAATTTCGAATCCAGCACTATGTCAAAGGGTTTTCTTGTTTTACGAGAATTATTGAATTCTTAGGGTATCCACCTAAGGGTGCAACGGTGTTTCACATATTTGATTTTTCTCATAATTTGTAAATTATTATTGCAGAGACTTAGGTGGATTTGACCTCTGTCTATTTGTAACACTGTTATTTATTTTCTAAACTTTGTAATCATTGTGATTTCTCCTTTTTATTCATAGGAGTTATTATATCGTCATAGGGTCATCTCTTGTCTGTAATTACCAACTTGCATTGTAGCCTAACGCTTCTTGTTTTTGGTGTATTTATTAGTGCTACAAATTTTATAATTACTATATTATTGAATGAAGTTTAAAACTAGAGTAATAATTTTTTCTTTTCAGTTGATTGCATAGGTAAATTCTAAATAGAGGATATTATTCACCAAATTCGGTAAGGCTAATTAATTAGAAGCAATGTTGCAAGCTAATGTTACCTACACAATGATAGGTTGTGTGAGAATGATTGGATTGAAAATTAGGTTTTGAAAATACTTGAAATTAATTTTGGTGACAAACAAGTATAATGGAAGCATGTTCACTGACTAAAAAACATTCTAAATTTATGGAACTTTTTGGAGCCCGTTTTCCTAGTAAAAAATCGGAAGTGCTTGAATTAAGCACATAAAATTTCTTGATTGTTTTTCCACTTAGACTAGTAGCATTAGCTTATGTACTATGTAAAACCGTTGTGGACTCATCGTAATCAAATTGTGGACATTGAATGGAGGACTATGCTTATGGAGAAGCATTGTACTATTATCATATCAGAATTTGACTTACGAGTTTCTTTTCTTGTTAAGTTAGTGGCATGATACATTTTTGGCCTTGAAGCTTGCAAAAGCTACACATATTTGTTATTAGGGTCTTGGTTATATTCTTTGTAAAACCATTGTGAATTTTTCATGGCTAGCTTAGGGGCATTGGATGGAGGATTAAACTCAAGGAGAAGAAATGTACTATTATTGTATGAGAATTGACTTCAAATAACATTAAAGCTTTAATGTCATGCTTTAGAAATTGGAGAGTTGCATTCTTATTAGGGAACCTTTTAGGGATTTTTAGTCATTTGGGTCTCCTTTTTAGTCAATTAGCATTCACTTCACATACACATGGTTAAAGATTTCAAAAACGGAAGCAAAATTTGACACGAATTTGGGGAAAATTCTTGATGGTGTGCGTTGATTAGAACTCTGTGGATACCACTCCTTTTCTCTCAAATTAATTTCTACGATAAATTATAGGATATTAAGTGTATCATTCTCTTGAATACTACCAAATATTTTTGGTCTAACTCTCATGTTCCTATCTATAAGGAATTTTAGACAATTAACTTTAGCAAGCTCTTGTATCTCATATGCTCTTCTTGGACAAGCTTGCATATTGATAGGTCCTGCAAATATAAATTTTGTAAGTTTGGATATATGTTTTTCAATTCTGGAAAGGCCCTAAGGACATTTAATCCTCTAAGGTGGTGATCTTAATTTCTAGCAATTATAATGGCTTAGTGTTGCAAATTTTGCAATTTCTATATTATTGAATGAAGTTTAAAACTAGTTGGTTTATTTTCCAGTCAAGCTAGTGGAATGATTCATCATTGGAAAAGCTTGTAAAAGATACAAACCGTGGTTTTTAGGGCCTTACAAAATATATACACATTTTTTATTTGGTTCTTAGTTATATGCTTAGTAAAACAATTGCAAGTTCATCGTTGCTAGCTTAGGGGAATCGGCTGGAAAACTAAACTCAAGGAGAAGCAATGTACTATTATCATATGAGAATTTGACTTCGAGTAACATTCAAGCTTCCATGTCATGCTTTAGCCACTAGAGATATGTATTCTTGTGAGGGAACCTTCTAGGGATTTATAGTCATGTGGGTCTCATTGTTAGTCAGTTAACATTCATTCCATAGACACATGGTTAAAGATTTCAAAACATAAGAAAAATGAAACAAATTTGTCGGAAAATGTGGGGAAAATATTGTCAATGCATTGATTAGAATTACCATGTGGATATCACTCATTTTTCTAACTCTCACATTCTTGTTTGTGAGTCATTTTAGGCTATTAAGTGTAGCATGATCTTAAATGTACTAGCAAATCCTCTTGGTCTAACTATCACGTTCCTATCTGCAAGGAATTATAAACCATTAAATTTAACAAGCTCTTCCATGACACCAACTTTTCTTGCATGGGTTTACGTATTGATAGCATTATGTGTTATGGGATCAGTCTCATAGGCACTCTACCTTGTTTAGGTTCAAGGAATATTATGTTTTGTATTCTTTTAGTTTTACTTGTAGATATACTTCACCTTAGATTTGTTTACCAGTGGCTTGTTACAGGTTATATTGTTATTATCTCAATTTTGAGGATAAAGTTCCTAAATAAAGGGATCTAGATTTTGTTTACTTTTAGAAACATAAAGTAGTAACTAGAAACTAGGGTAAGTTTTGGTAGTATGGTGTATATATTATCTCAATTTACCTGTATATTTTGCTTCATATTCCATATTTCATTGGACATAGTCTGGTAATTATCATGGTCCATTTGTAGTCCATTGTGTTTAAATTATTAACTCTCCTATAAATTGTTAGTGTTTTGAAGCCCAAATAGTATAGAGTGGTTGTTTCTTCAGACATTTTGGGGCAAATTTATTTGGAAACATGTTCAAGAAATCTTGTAGTGAAATTGTTTGCATTCACAACTTTCCATGTTTTTAGAACATCTTCCAAATCATTCCTAGATTGTCATATCTATGAATGGCCAATATGGAGTGCAAAGGGAGCACTTAACCTAAGTTAGAACATATCCATATTTGTACCTAATGCCTAGATCCCATATATACTTTTTTTGTTGTGTTTTTTGAGTTGTCTTTAAACAACACGCTTTTTGTAAGTATCTCAATCTTTAGGATAAAGATCTAAAATATAGGAATCTTGTTTTTGGTTACTTTTAGTAGCATAGAATAGGATCCCTGACAGATAGGAAAATGTAAGATGAATTAATTGGAGAAGTGTTATACATATAGTATTTATATTATTTTGTTGCATCCATAGATTGATTATAGGATGTACATTACTTTATTGCATTCATGCATTGGTTAATGTTCATGTTAGATTTTTAACATTTAAGCTATATGATCTTAGGATCTTATCTGAGAGAATATATAACAAGCACAACAATCAATCACAAGAGACAAGGAACACAAAGATTTTCCTCAGGGAAACCATAAAGGAGAAAACCCTGCAACTTCCTCAGAGATAGAATCAACACCAAAAGTAAAACCCAAAGACAGTAAGATGATCTCCCAACAACAATAGTCTCTCTCTCTCTTGTCCCAGTTGCTTCTCTCTCTATTAGTTATGCGCTACAACTGAGTGTGAGTGATGTGTATGAATGTGTGTTAAATAGAGAGGCTCCCTCTCTATTTATACTAATTCCCAACTTGACAATAACTCACAAGGGATGACTTATCTAGGAGAGTCTAATAACCCTAGGGCCCCACAACTGCGGGGAATTTAACCCTTGATCAATAAGGAGGGTTATACTCTATGACTTTACATGACTTTTTTACATTATTGAATCTCACAATCAGAAAGGATCTGCACTTACATTTGACCTCATAATGTCAGAAAGGCTGCACACTTACATCCGACCTCATTGTGTCATAAAGGAGTTTCACTTACATCCAATCATGTGGGAACACATCCCTCAATCACATCAAAATGGATCTGCATTGATCATGTGAGAACATATCCCACAATCACATCAGAAAATGTCTGCATTGATCATGTGGTAACACAAACCACAATCACATTAGAGAATCTATACACTTATATCTGATCATGTTGGAACATATCCCTCAATCACATTAGAATGGATTTGCACTGATCATGTGGGAACACATCCCACAATCACATCAGAATATCTCTACACTAATCATGTGGTAACACAACCCACAATCACATTAGAGCATCTCTGTACTTACATATGACCATGCGAAGCTCAGCCTTCCACCAGGTGAGAAAGGCCAACGGACACATCAATTCCCTTTGGAGGGAACCTCGATTTGGAGAACACCAAGTTTCTCCCTAAAGTACTCAAACTTTACTCTGGCTAATGGTTTGGTCAGTACATCAGCTATCTGCTTGTCTGTCACAACATACTGTAGCTTCACTGCTCCTCTCTGTACCATATCCCTGATATAGTGATACTTGATCTCGATATGCTTTAACTTTTCATGGAACACTGGGTTCTTTGACAACTTCACACAGCTGTGGTTGTCGCAATATATACAAGTAGAATCCATTTGGAGATCAAATAAATCAGACAATATCTTTCTTATCAACAATTCCTCACAACTAGCCGAACAAGCTGCAACATACTCTGCTTTGGTTGTACTCAGCGCCACACAAGATTGCTTCCTGCTAAACCAGGAGATCACAGCTGATCCCATGCTGAAGCAACACCCTAAAGTGCTCTTTCTATCAATGACACTGCCTTCCCAGTATGAACCCACATAACCTTCTAGGTTAATCTTGTGATTCGCCTCATACTTAAGCCCATAATAAACTGTACCCTTCAGGTGCCTCAGAATATGATTTGAAGCAATCAAGTGAACATGTCTTGGATCCGTCAGGAACTAGCTCAATGTGTACAAACCAAAGCAAATATTTGGTCTCATATTCGTCAAGTACATAAAGGACCCAATCATCTGAATTTACATTGTAGCATCAACCACTTCTGATGAAGCATCACTCAATAGCTTCAGGTTCGATTCCATAGGTGTGGTCATGGCTTTGCAGTCCATCATCCTGAACCTCTTCAATATTTCTATTGCATACTTCCCTTGTACCAAGGAAATTCTATTTGCATTGGGCCACACCTCCATGCCTAGAAAATAGTGCATCATACCCAAGTCTTTCATTTCAAATTCGGCAGCAAGCTTCCTCTTTGTATCGGTAATCAACCCATCCTCAACTGTTACAAATAGATCATCTACCTACAGTAGGATTATCACTGGGTTCCCTTATTCAACCTTGTAGTAAAGGTTGGAATCCACTTTAATCTTGGTAAAGCCCAAACTGGATAGGAAGTTGTCAATTCTATCGTACCATGTCCTGGGTGCCTGTTTCAAACCGTACATGGATTTATTTAACTTACACACATGAGTCTCTCTATCATGTGTATCAAAACTGAGTGGCTTCTCCACATATACTTCCTCTTCTACTACACCATTCAAGAAAGTTGTCTTGACATCCATCTGGTGTTCTTTCCACTTCATTACTGCAGCTAAAGAAAGTATTGATCTGATGGAAGTATATCTGGTTATAGGAGAAAAATTTTGTTCATAATCTATTCCTTCTTTCTGGGAGAAACCACGAGCCACAAATCTTGCTTTGTATTTCTCTATGCTACCATCTGCAACATGCTTGATCTTATAGATCCATTTGGAAGTCATAATAGACTTCCCCTCTGGTCTTGGGACAACATCCCAAACATCATTCTTCATGATTGATTGATACTCTTCAACCATGGCATCCTTCCATTCTTTCTTTTATTCCGCTTCTTCATAGTTGGAAGTTTCTTTATCAATGAAGTCACATAATAGGGCTACATAACCAGAGCAGGACCTGGTTCTTTTCCTTTCTCTCTGTATCTCTTCTGGAGCCCCTTATCTTTCTACACCTTGGATGCTTCTCATACCCAAGTAGGTTTCCTCTTGTGAGGATTCTTCTCCTTAAGTGGATCTATAGGTTCTTAAGGTTCTTCTATTTCTCGATTTTCTTTTGGAATTGCTTCATTCATGGTTGTGTCATGAATTCTGGGTACTTTTGTTTCTACAAGTTCTTCAGCAGGTCTCTTTTTGGATTTGCTATAAGCTGAGTCTTCGTTAAATGTTACGTCCCTACTGATGTCGATCTTCTTGAATCCTGGGAAGTACATTCTCTAAGCCTTCAAGCTTTCATATTATCCCACAAATATACCCTTCCTTCCTGAAGGATCTAACTTTGTCCTATTTTCTTTTGGAATGTGTATGTACACTGGACAGCTTCTGAGATGATTGACTTCTGGTTTCTTTCTGAAAAATACTTCTTCAGGTGTCTTGTTCTCGAGTACTCTATGTGGAGTATGGTTCTGTACATACACAGCTATTCTAGCTGCTTCTACCCCTAGATGCATGGGAATATCTTGATCATGAAGCATTGCCCTTGCAACTTCCATGATCATTCTATTCTTTTTTTCTGCAACCCCATTCCGTTGTGGATTATATGGAGTAGTCAACTCCCTCTTAATCCCTGAATCTTTGCATAATTCCTTGAATTCATTTGATGTGAATTCTCTGCCATTGTCTGATTGAAAAATCTTGATCTTCTTCTCTATGTAGTTTTTTATCAAGGCTTTGAATTCCTTGAACGTGTTGAATACTTCGTCTTTGTTCTTCATGAAGTATATCCATGTCTTCCTAGAAAAATCATCCATGAAAGAAACATAGTATACATACCCTCTTAATGAATTGGATGACATCGAACCGCATACATTGGAGTGAATGATTTCCAAGATTCCTTTAGCCTTGCTTTTGCTACTTGGAAATGTCTTCTTTGTGTTCTTTCCTTTCGTACATCCCTTGCATACTCCTTCATGTTTTTCTTGTATTTCTGGAAGACTTTCAATAGCTTTGCTTGCAAGTGGTAGTGCCCTATAGTGTACATGTGCAGGCCTTCTATGCCAAAGTTCATTAGGTTCTATTGATTCATGAACCAAATCTTGTTCTCGTTGGCCCTTTAATCTATATAGTCCTCCCTCTTCTTCTCCAATTACTACTGTATTGTCAATAGTCTTTCCTTTTGGCCACATGATGAATTGGTCATCTATAAATGAAACTCTTATACCTTTTGCATCTAATGCAGAGATGGAGAGAAGGTTCTTCTTTAGTCCTAGTACAAATAGTACATCCTTCATTTTCATAAACTTTCCAGAGTCTAATTTGTAGGAGGATTCTCCACTACCTTTTATTGGATATTGGTAGTCATTTCCAAGTTTCACCTTGTGGGGTGATTCATGTTCTGATAGTTTCACAAAAGATTCTTTGAATCTCTTCATGTGTTTGGAATCCCCACTTTCTATAATCCAATCATTGCTTCCATGTGTGATGTTTCCCGTGAGAGTGGAAATCAAAACATATTATTCATCACTTTCATGTTTGATTCTCTTCTTGGAAGGCTCATCATCTTCCGCAGCATGAGCATGATGAATTTTCTTGTTTCCCTTCCTCTTGTGAGATATATATTTGTTTCTAGGACAATATATTGCAAGGTGTCCTCTTTCATCACATGTAAATCAAATGTACTTAGACAAATCTTTGTTATACTTTCTATTGTTTTTCTTTTGGCGGGAGTGATTACCTTTGTGATGGTCTGTTCTTCTTTTCTTGGATTGTACTGTGAGAGCTTGATCTTCACTTCCCGTATTTCCTTCTTGAGCTGATATTTGAGCTTCTTCTTGTGAGAATTCCTCCCGCAGTATGCTAAACTTGACTAGCTTCTTTCTGGCACAGATCCCTTGAATGAAAGAGTCACATGCCCTAGGGAGACCATTCAAGGTGGTCATCACAATTTTTTCATTCTCTACTTCTTTATCTACCGCTTCCAGTTGTTCCTTGATCTGGGAGACCCTTGTAAAGTAAGACTGGATGGTCTTCACATTCTGGATCTTTGCATACTTCAAGTGGTTTCTCAGAGTCATCTTTTGGTTTATGTTCTTCCCTTCAAATAACTTGGTCAGGGCATTAAACATCTCTTTAGGTTTCTTTAGAGAGGACACCTGTGGTATGAGGTGATTCCTTGATTGAATCAACAATAATCCTCTTATCCATGACCAATTTCTTCTTGTGTAAGGCCTTATCCTCATCTCCCTCTCAAATTGGAACCTCTTCATTGATCTAAGAGTCCAACTCATTTTCTTCAAGGACCTGGGTGATCCTATATTTCCAAGCTCAAAAGTTATCAGCTCCCTCAAGATTTTCATCAAACTTGGTATGATGAGACATCTTAATAGAGAAACTCAAATGGAAATGCAAAAGATTTAGATCTTACCACATTAAGATGTCGAAACTGGATCTGGAGTTGAATTTCTGTAGAGCTAGCTTTCTGGTTCAGGAGAAGATTAGGGTTTGACTTTCCTGGAGTTCCACCCAACCAAAAAATTTGATCATGATCTCTAAACTTCAATTTTGGGGAGAAGGTCAATCTAGGCCTAGGCTCACTCAAAAATTCCACTTCTATGGAAATCCCTAATTTTTGGCAGTACTGTCGGGTCAAAAACTGAAAATGCTCAGAATCAGATTTCGCTTCAATAGAAAGATGTGCCCTAGAGAGGAGAGTCATCCCAACCTCCTTTTGCTAAAAATATATGGATAGAGATCCAAAAAGTAGGAATCCCTAGCTTCAGCAGCTACACAGTGTCTTCTTCTCAGGTTATCTCTAATACCATGTTAGATTTTTAACATTTAAGCCATATGATCTTGGTATCTTATCTGAGAGAATAACAAACACATCAATCAATCACAAGAGACAATGAACATAAATATTTTCCTCGGGGAAACCATAAAGGAGAATACCTCACAACTTCCTTAGAGATAGAATCAACACCAAAAGTAAAACCCAAAGATAGTAAGATGATCTCTCGACAGCAGTAGTCTCTCTCTCTCTTGTCCCAACTTCTTCTCTCTCTCTCATTTATGCGCTACAACTGAGTGTGAGTGAATGTGTATGAATGTGTGTTAAATAGAGAGGCTCCCTCTCTATTTATACTAATTCCCAACTTGACAATAACTCACAAGGGCCGACTTATCTAGGAGAGTCTAATAACCCTAGGGCCCCACAACTGCGGGGACTTTAACCCTTAATCAATAAAGAGGGTTATACTCTATGACTTTACATGACTTTTTTACATTATTGAATCTCACAATCATAACATTGGGGCATGACATGACTCAATTACATTACAGATACTTCCCAAAATAAACATTGGGGTACAATACATAAGATATACAAGTGAATACATTCCAAAGTTACAAATACATCAACAGTTCCCAATTTCATAGGATATAATTCCTTTCTTTTAAATCATCATTGCCCATTTTCCCCACACTTATTTTAATCCTTTTCTCTTGTCAAAATCAACATTAGACACTGTACTAAAGATAGTAGTATAGTGTGTTTGTTCAACGTTTCTTGTATCATCTTTTCAGAAGAGCCAACTTCTCCTACATAACCTAGGTTGCATTAGAATTAACACTTTATGCTCTTATGGAGTTCGTTTATATCATTGACAACTTATCCTTATGTGGTAGTGAATAATAGAGATTACAAAGAGACAAATATTGTTGGATATAACATATTTCGTTAAAAAATACAAATGTAAGTCTAATACATGATGGGTATAATGTAGGTTGATGACAAAAATGGAAAATGTAGGTTGTATAATATATTTGTTATTCCATGCTATCCATACTTTCTTAATGTTCTAGATTTCATGGGACATATTTCCCTAATAATTCGTGTTCATTTGCACCACATTGCATTTGAGTTATTAGCTTTATTTATAATTGAACATTGTTCTTATTTGGCCCATTAATTATCTTCTACAAACCTAAGGTATAGATTTGGGTCCATAGACACCAAGGACACTATTGGTACACCTTAGGTTTACCAACATTATCTCAATGGATTGAACCATGCTCCTTAAAAATTAAAGGATATTCATGGGATTAAAATTGATGTGAGGGGTATTATACATCTCATTAATAGATGTGGGTTGAATGTGTTCAATCCTCTTCTAAATATTTACAAAGTAGATTATTAGAAAAATACCTACATCAAAGGTGTTAGGTTACTAAATTCTATCATCAATTTATTACATATTAGGACATTAATAAATTATATCTTAACTTTATTCAATATTATATTAATATATTATATCATCACTTTATTGAGTATTAGGTTACTAAATTATACCTATCATCATGTTATTCAGTGTTAGGTTACTAAATTCTATGATGACTTTATTCTATATTTTGACCTTGGACTTTGCCTAAAGTAATGATAACCATATTCAATGTGCCAAACTCAAAAAATGGCCATCATATCCTAATCACATGACAAAGATTCCCTTTGCAGTACCTCTATCATCTCTAAGGGACACAAGGATGTCTCACGATCCCCATAGACAATTATTATGATATAATACTATACATTTCGGCATTGAACCCTATCATAGGCACTAATAACCATGTATAGTGTTTTAAACTTCAAAATAAGCACATATCTCATTTCTAAGCCAAACATTTTCTACCAATATGGTAGTTTGTGGCCACACACATGGACCATGAGATCCATAACAAAATGCAACAATGAAAGGTATTCACATTTCATTATACCATGGAATGGTTCTCATCATCCATTCCTATTGTGACCCTCCTCAACGTGTTGGCCACAAATCATATGTAGGCTAAGGATTCCCTACAATGGCCCCATGCCATTGTGTGGGTTACTATGCAAATAAAATGAGCCCCGTAGACAAATATTACATCCCAACAACATGGGTTTTGATATCAAACCATGGATTAGTGAACAAGAAGCTTCCATGATGTGGCAAAACTCAAAATTACCACCATATCGATGTCACTAGGAAAAGATGACCTAGGGCCTCATAGATGGCCTATGTAGAACCCAAAAGTGACATGTTATGGACTAAAACTTTGAATATTCACTCTAGAACATGACTTGGGTTATGAGAACCATCCTTGGTGTACCAAACCTTTAATGTGACACAACATCTTACTCACATGCCAAATATTTCCTACACATTCCTATGTTGTGGCTTAAGGACCAACACATGGAATGTAAGGCTTAGATATAGATTCCATGGATTTAGAACCTAGGGTTTTACACAAACTATGGCCTTATTCCCAAGAAACATAGCATGCCTTACAAAACTTGAAATCCCCATCATATCTAACTTGGAGGCTAAAGATTATGTATTATGGGCATGTGTGATGCCAGAAGTGACAAAACATGGCATGTGAGCCCCATAGAAATATATGTTATGGACTAGTTCCTTTCCTTTTATCCTTAGACCATGGAATGGGCATCAAGAACCATCCTTGGTATGTTAATTCTCAAAATTATGAACATATCTCACTCATGCTAAATATTTTTTGTGTAGGGAATGTGTGGTTGTTTGGGGTGCTACACATGACCCATGAGACCTGGAGGAAACTACATGAACTTAGGCACTAGATGTTAATCCCAAACCATGGCATAGTACAAAAAAATTATTCATGGTGTTATACATCCCAAAATGGCCACCATATCCAACTCAAAAGCCAGAAAATTCCCTCTGTAAGGCCTATGTGATGGACTCAGTCCCTGCGCAAAGTTGGGGGTCATTTATGGGTAATTATGGGTAAATGGAGGGTGATTAAGGGTTGATAAGTGACCATTTAAGGGTAATTTGTGGTTAATTACAAGTAATCAAGGGTCATTCAGGGGTAATTATTGGGTAATGAGTTGTGGTAATTATGGGTTAATAAGGGGTCAATTAGGTGGTAATTGGTGGTAATTATGGGTCAATTGTGGGTTAACTAAGGGTAATTATGGGTTAATTATGGGTAAGTAGGGTCCATTTAAGCCTAAGGAGCTAAACTAATGTTTCCCATGTTGTTTTGTATTTAGTTAGGTTCATGGTAGCATGTGCCCATTTTGGATCCTTCTGTGTGGGGAACACTAGTCTACATCAATGGGTTTACTAGGGAATATTCCATCTATGAATGTTTAGAAGAATCCCTTGGGTTTCTGCATGAGGTTTTTCTTCTAAAATAGTAGGGACCATTTAGAGGTTATCAAGGGATAATTAACAGTAAGCATGGATTATTTAGGGGTAATCAATGGTCAAGTAGGGGTCATTTAGGTGCAATTAGCAGTTAACTAGGGGTAATTAGGGTTCAATTATAGGGTAATTAGTGGTGAATTGCAGTACTCTTATAGAAAATGGATATTGAGAACATAGGATTGAAAACCGCCCCTAAAATGGTGATTTGTTGTAGTGTTAACTAGGTAGAGTCTTGTTACGTTGATACAACAAGCATTGAAAGATGCATTTCAACATTTGATGATGATAATGGACTAGATGTATCATGTGCTTTAAAATGATGGAATATGTACTAATATGATGAAAACAGTAATATATTTTGATAAGATCAAGGATTATGTGATAAATGTTATATTATTTTCTAATTAGTAGTTGACATCCTTTAATTTTTTCTTGAGAGTGAGTTTTGTATTTGCAAAAGAGAAGTGTTGATAATGCATGAAAATTATAATATTTAAATAACAAGGGAACATTTATGATCCATGTGGTTTGGTAGCTAGTTGAATGATGAAGTAATTCCATAAAAATTATGCATTTATATTGTTTCTAAATGCAAGTTGAGATTGTGTTCCCGAAACTTTCTTTCATTATATATATATTTTTATACTCTCATGTGGAATGTTTTTTGTATAACTATAGGTCATAAACATATACCTAGAATTCCTAAAGGAGAGGGAGAAATGAGAGCCACATAAAATTTTGAAATTTCACTTCTTTAATACATTTTTCTACATAAAGGTTTGATAATCATGCATATTTGTATAAAATTGTGACAAAGTTCTCCTCTTTTTAATTAGTATTTACATGTCAATAATATTCTCACGTGTATTATTAATTCTTTAGGTTTTCTTCCACTAGGGGAAGAGAAATAGTCTTTCTAGCATCAAAAAATTTATTTATAAACATTAAGTAAATCTATTCCCCTTGTTAAATAGTCAGTGTTGTTAACATGAGCATTTATAAATTTTTCCCACAAATAAATTTGTCTTGTTTATTATTGTTGGGCACCATTGACATCCTAGCCAAGGATATTTTCTAAATTAGGCATATCCTTGTGAGCCTTACAAGTGATATTTAGTTAAATAATAAGAAACTTATGAATTACAATGATTATGTATCACGCATTATTTTTTACATATCTTTCTTATTATCATTTGTTCTTTGGTAGAACCAAGCTTGCAAAATTTATGGGCATGGGTTGTAATTTACAAAAGAATAAGGCGGGGTGCAAAATTCTTGTTGAATTTAGGGATTGGGTATGTGGAAATTTATTTATTTTTATAAAAAAATTATATTTATAATATTTTTTAAAAGAAATACCAAAGGAAAAATCAGAAAATTCAAAATTGTTAGCTTGTGTAGTTTAGAAACTAAGCAAATCATAATTTATTTGTTAATGATATATATATATATATATTATCGTGGTTCACCATAATCATTAATGGTACTTCAAGGGTGCTATCTCAATGGAAGAGCACATTCCTTACAAGAAAAAGGTTGGTGGTTCGATACCTCCATGCCCTATCTACAGAAATCATAGAATAAAATTCATTAGTATGAAAAGAGAGATAAGTGACCAAAAAAAGACCGAAATTTGCATATAAATGACCACTGGTAGTAAATTTTTGGTATCTTATCATGCAACCAAAAATGTGATTGTAATTAGTTTGGTCATTTATAGCTTGTCTTGAGGTCATAGATTTGGTTGTATATTTGGTCATTAATATTGGCAATTAATGGGAAAATATACAACCAAATCAACAACCAAATATATGACCACAAGTCAAGCTATAAAATATCAAACTAAATATGACCACATTTTTTATCGCATGATAAAAAACCATAAATTTGCTACAAGTGGATTCCAACTCAAAAGTGGTCATTTATATATGGATCTTGGTTGTTTTTTGTTCTTTTATCTCTCATTATGTACTTGTGATCATAAATATGAATGCTGCTATTTCTAAAACGCATGACTCCCTCTAATATGATGTACTTGTTGGTGTCGGGGCCATTTAAGCCCAAGGAGCTAAACTAATGTTTCCCATGTTGTTTTGTATTTAGTTAGGTTCATGGTAGCATGTGCCCATTTTGAATCCTTGTGTGTGGGGAACACTAGTCTACATCGATGGGCTTACTAGGGAATATTCCATCTATGAATGTTTAGAATAATCCCTTGGGTTTCTCCATGAGTTTTTTCTTCTAAATAGTAGGGACCATTTAGAGGTTATCAAGGGATAATTAACAATAAGCATGGATTATTTAGGGGTAATCAGTGGTCAAGTAGGGGTCATTTACGTGCAATTAGCAGTTAACTAGGGGTAATTAGGGTTCAATTATAGGGTAATTAGTGGTGAATTGCAGTACTCTTAGAGAATATGGATATTGAGAACATAGGATTGAAAACTGCCCCTAAAATGGTGATTTGTTGTAGTGTTAACTAGGCAAAGTCTTGTTACGTTGATACAACAAGCATTGAAAGATGCAATTCAACATTTGATGATGCTAATGGACTAGATGTATCATGTGCTTTAAAATGATGGAATATGTACTAATATGATGAAAACAGTAATATATTTTGATAAGATCAAGGATTATGTGATAAATGTTATATTATTTTCTAATTACTAGTTGACATCCTTTAATTTTTTCTTGAGAGTGATTTTTGTATTTGCAAAAGAGAAGTGTTGGTGATGCATGAAAATTATAATATTTATATAACAAGGGAACATTTATGATCCATGTGGTTTGGTAGCTGGTTGAATGACGAAGTAAGTGGTTGGTTGAATGATGAAGTAATTCCATAAAAATTATGCATTTATATTGTTTCTAAATACAAGTTGAGATTGTGTTCCCGAAACTTTCTTTCATTTTATATATATTTTTGTTCTCTCATGTGGAATGTTTTCTGTATAACTATAGTTCATAAACATATACCTAGAATTCCTAAAGGAGAGGGAGAAATGAGAGCCACATAAAATTTTGAAATTTCACTTCTTCAATACATTTTTCTACATAAAGGTTTGATAATTGTGCATATTTGTATAAAATTGTGTCAAAGTTCTCCTCCTTTTAATTAGTATTTACATGTCAATAATATTCTCACGTGTATTATTAATTCTTTAGGTTTGCTTCCACTAGGGGAAGAGAAATAGTCTTTCTAGCATCAAAAATTTTATTTATAAACATGAAGTAAAGCTATTCCCCTTGTTAAATAGTCAGTGTTGTTAACATGAGCATTTATAAATTTTTCCCACAAATAAATTTGTCTTGTTTATTATTGTTGGGCACCATTGACATCCTAGCCAAGGATATTTTCTAAATTAGGCATATCCTTGTGAGCCTTACAACTGATATTTAGTTAAATAATAAAAAACTTATGAATTACAATGATCATGTATATCACGCATTATTTTTTACATATCTTTCTTATTATCATTTGTTCTTTCGTAGAACCAAGCTTGCAAAATTGATGGGCATGGGTTGTAATTTACAAAAGAATAAGGTGGGGTGCAAAATCCTTGTTGAATTTAGGGATTTAGTATGTGGAAATTTTATTTTTTTTATAAAAATTTATATTTATAATATTTTTTAAAGGAAATACCAGAGGAAAAATCAGAAAATTCAAAATTGTTAGCTTGTGTAGTTTAGAAACTAAGCAAATCATAATTTATTTGTTAATGATATATATATATATATATATATATATATCGTGATTCACCATAATCATTAATGGTACTTCAAGGGTGCTATCTCAATGGAAGAGCACATTCCTTACAAGAAAAAGGTTGGTAGTTCGATACCTCCATGCCCTATCTACAAAAATCATAGAATAAAATTCATTAGTATGAAAAGAGAGATAAGTGACCAAAAAAAGACCGAAATTTGCATATAAACGACCACTGGTAGTAAATTTTTGGTATCTTATCATGCAACCAAAAATGTGAGCATTTATAAATTTTTCCCACAAATAAATTTGTCTTGTTTATTATTGTTGGGCACCATGGACATCCTAGCCAAGGATATTTTATAAATTAGGCATATCCTTATGAGCCTTACAAGTGATATTTAGTTAAATAATAAAAAACTTATGAATTACAATGATTATGTATGACGCATTATTTTTTACATATCTTTCTTATTATCATTTGTTCTTTCGTAGAACCAAGCTTGCAAAATTTATGGGCATGGGTTGTAATTTACAAAAGAATAAGGTGGGGTGCAAAATCCTTGTTGAATTTAGGGATTGGGTATGTGGAAATTTAATTTTTTTATAAAAATTTATATTTATAATATTTTTTAAAGGAAATACCAGAGGAAAAATCAGAAAATTCAAAATTGTTAGCTTGTGTAGTTTAGAAACTAAGCAAATCATAATTTATTTGTTAATTTATTTGTTAATGATATTTATATATTATCGTGGTTCACCATAATCATTAATGGTACTTCAAGGGTGCTATCTCAATGGAAGAGCACATTCCTTACAAGAAAAAGGTTGGTGGTTCGATACCTCCATGCCCTATCTACAGAAATCATAGAATAAAATTCATTAGTATGAAAAGAGAGATAAGTGACCAAAAAAAGACCGAAATTTGCATATAAATGACCACTGGTAGTAAATTTTTGGTATCTTATCATGCAACCAAAAATGTGATTGTAATTAGTTTGGTCATTTATAGCTTGTCTTGAGGTCATAGATTTGGTTGTATATTTGGTCATTAATATTGACAATTAATGGGAAAATATACGACCAAATAAACAACCAAATATATGACCACAAGTCAAGCTATAAAATATCAAACTAAATACGACCACATTTTTTATCGCATGATAAGAAACCATAAATTTGCTACAAGTGGCTTCCAACTCAAAAGTGGTCATTTATATATGGATCTTGGTTGTTTTTTGTTCTTTTATCTCTCATTATGTACTTGTGATCATAAATATGAATGCTACTATTTCTAAAATGTACAACTCCCCCTAATATGATATACTTGTTGGTGTCGAGCATGGGGGAGACTACTGATTTAGAGAGCACTAATGATTCTCTCTACTCAATTTTAGGTGAACCCTTATTTTGATGAGAAGGTTGTTAGAAAACAAGATCGCCGAACAATAACATAAAACAATATGCTGAAATAAAACACATAAACACAATACAAGAAAGACACCAATATAACATTGTTCACCCAAGATGGGCTCTGTCCACATAGAAATTAGTATTTATTTCTATTAAATAGTCCCAAAAAAATGAAGAGATATAACCTGCAACACATTCACTACAAATTCCTCTTTGCTCTCTCTCATAGACTCTCCTTTCACAATACACATTCATAATACAATTCTCAGTCAAAAGATATTTTCCTTCTTGGGATAAAATACCTAACATAATTTCTACCATCGTGTATGAGGTCTAATGAATGACTCAGATTGACTATGAAATTAAAACATTCTACAAGGAAATTTTCACCACATTACAATGGCCAAAAAATAGACAAAAATGGACCCAAATTTTTTTCTTAGAAGCTCTGATCCCTAAACCCTCAGGTTGGGGACCTCGACGATGAAATCAGACCACCATTATGGTTTCCATTTGGGATTTCAAAAATGACTAAAATAATAATAAGGCTCCACACCCAACAATATCCCACTTGGATATTGATTAGAACAACTCCATCATTGCTACAGTGATTGTTGGACTATGCTCTGAACCTTGGACCTGAAAATTTTCTCATCTTCACCTTCATGCTTGAATTCCAACTAAAATTGTTCAATAACTTAGTTTATCTATTATTACTACCTTTGTCAACATGTCATCATGATTATGACTAGTATGTATATTTTCCAACTTCAACAATTCATCTTCTAGAACAGATCATATGAAATGGTACTTGAGCTATATATGTTTATCCTTAGAATGGAAAGTTGATTTCATTGCAAGATGAATGGCACTTTGGATGTCACTATACAACCTTGTATTCTCTCTTTTTACCCAATTCCTCCATGAACCTCTGTAGAAAAATCATCTCTTTACTAACCTCTATAGCAGCAACATACACTTCTTTCGTTGTTGAAAGGGAAAAAACATTTTGAAGTTTTGAATTCCAACTTATTGGTGTTCTACCTATAGTAAAGGAATACCCTGTGTTTTCCTCTTACTAGCTTTATTACCTTCCATGGATTCATCAAAATATCCCTATAGATTAGTGTATGAACCTCTAAAATATAATGCATCAGTAGAAGTACCTCTCAAATACCTTACAATCCACTTTACTACCTTCTAGTGCTCTTTACCTAGATTGTTCATATACCTTCCCACTGCATAAGCAATATCTGGTTTTTTGCACACCATGGCATACATCATGTTGCAAACTTCCAATGAACAAGGAACCTTGAACATGTATTATATTTATTCCTGTGTCTTGGAACACATCTCCTTAATTAGTTTGAAATTATTGGCCAAAGGTGTACTAACTAGTTTTGCATCCTTCATTCTAAACCTGTTCAACACCTTTCCTATGTACTCACCCTGAGACAATGTCAATTTGTGATTATTTCTATATGTTTTTATTCTCATACCAAGTATTTAAATTGAAGCACCCAAATCCTTCATTGCAAATAAATTAGCTAATTTCCTTTCAAGCACATTTATATCATGCATGTTAGACCCTGTAATAGGCATGTCATCCACATACAATAACAAGATAATATATCTTCCATTATCTAGATTCTTGAAATAAACAAAGTGGTCAAAATGACATCTACTATAACCTTGTTATGTCATAATCCTATCAAAGTTTAAATACCACAGCCTTAGAGCTTGTTTCAATTAATACAAGTACTTCTTCAACCTACATACTAAATTCTCCTTCCCTTTGACCTTGTACCCATATGTCTACTGCATATAAATATCTTCCTCCAAGTACCCATGGAGAAAGGTTATTTTTAAATCTAACTATCATAAGATGCAAATATTCTACCACCACTAGACTTAAAATACTTCTAATTGAAGTCATTTTAACAACATGAGAAAATATTTCATCAAAATATATACCTTTATTTTGTGCAAACTCCTTTACAACACGTCTAGCGGTGTACTGCTTCTTGCCTCCATATTCTTCCTTCAACATGTAAACCCATTTATTCTGCACTGCTCTTTTACCTGTAGGAAACTAAACCAAATCCCATGTTTGGTTTCTTACCAATGATTCCATCTCCTCATTCATTCCTTTCTCCCACTTATTTCTAGTTTCCACCTACATTTCTTCTTCAAAACATTATGGTTCACTAGAATCAATTATCAATAAATAATACATTGAATGAGAGTATTGTTTAGAATGTCTATTTAACCTGTAATATATTCTAGAAATTTCTAGAGTTTTAGGTACATGTTGTTGTTCTTGATTTTATAGCACCTTTGGAACTTCATTTTCTTTGATTTAATCAAGCACTGTGTACATCTCATTTTCCTATTTATTTCCTTGCAACCGATATCTATACATGACCTTTTCATTGAATACCATATCTCTACTCCTGATGATTTTTTATTTTCATAATCATATAAAGGATAACCAAAATCATCAACCTCGTACCTAATAAAGGTACATTTCTTGAATTAAGCCTCAAGCTTTGTTATATTCTATATATTAATATATTGGACAAATGCTTCACAACCAAAAGTTCTTAGAGATGAGTAGCTTACATTTTTACATGGCCATGCCTCCTTTGGAATCCCATCATTTAAAGCACTTGAGGGCCCTCTATATATTAAGTAAACAAAAATAACTACAACATCTTCAAAAACATGTAAGGGAAACCCTGCATGCAATCTCATTCACCTTGCACTCTCCATGATTGTTCTGTTCATCCTTTCTAACAGACCATTTTCTTGTGGTGTTCTTGGACTAGTCCTCTTTGTACAAATCCTATGGTATGAATAGTAACTATTAAACTCCTTGTCATAGTATTCACCTCCATTATTAGATCTGAGACACTTTAACTTTTTTCTTGTCTTATTCTCAACCAAAGCTTTCCATTTCTTAAAAGTAGCAAAAACATCATTTTTTTGTCAAATGCAATAAACCTAAATTTTTCTAGTTGCATCATCAATAAAAGTAACATAATAATGAGAGCCACCAAGAGATTGTACCTAAGTTGTTCCCCATACATCTATATGCACAAGCTCTAATGTTTCACCCTTATTTTGCTTTCCAACTCTAAGAAATATGACTCTCTTATGTTTTCCATAAACACAATTCTCATAGAATTTCACACTTACCTACTTCAGATCTAGCAGTAACTTCCTTGAGTGGATAATTTGCATTTTGTTCTCACTCATGTGGCCAAGCCTATGATGCCACAACATTGTATATGTTTTTCAAGGAAGCTACAAAGATAGAAGAATCAGTATTATGAGGATATAAATACAATGTACCTATCCTATATCCTTTTCTATTACTAGTGATCCGTTAGTGATATTCCACCACGTTTCTCCAAACGTAGATAAACAGCTTCCATCTCCCAACTACCCTATTGAGGTCATATTTATTTTCATAGAAGAAATATTCCTTACATATTTTAGTATCCATTCACCTACAGTATTTAAATTTATATGTACCCTACCAATTCCAACAATTTTACTTTGTTCATCGTCACCCAATAAAACATGTCCAAAATCACCTTGAACATAATCATGAAAATATTTCCTATGGGGTGTAGCATGAAATTTTTCACTTAAATATACTACCCAGTAATCAATAGTACTATCTAATGCAATAATCAAAGCATCTTGTAACACATCACCTGCTACATTTTCTTCCTGAGTAGTTGTTTGGTTTCCCAAATGACACATTTTCATCATATTTTCTCTTCATTATTCCTCACATTAAACCATATTCCTCACTTCATTAACCATCCTTTATACCATTTTCATGAATAAATATCGGTTACCTTGTTATTTTTCAAATAATTTATTTTTTAGTATTTTGAGTGAATTTGTGGTTAAATATTAAGAAAATTAATATATTTTCATTATACCTTAAAGTTGGATGAGTTTGGTGATGATTACAAGTATATTTTAAGACTTTAAAAATCTCAAAAATCACCACCTAGCCTCAAATTCGAATTTCATCTTCAAGATGTGGGCTAATTTCAAGGAGAATATCATGGAGATGGTATATCTTATCCAAGATATAATGGAGGATTTGAAGAGATGAGTTGAGAGAAGAGTGGATTTGTTGAGGATTTGAAGGGATAAGTTGAGAGAAAGTGGGTATGTTGTATAATTTTGAGGGATAAGTTGAGAAGAAAGTGGATTGTAATTATGATTAGTTATCTTGAATTCATGTATAAATAGGAGGGCTCTCTCCTCATTTTGTTAGAGGACTCTCTAGTCGTGTGGAAGTAGAGAATAGTTTATGTCTTTTGAGAGTTATTCATAGAGTGGATTTTGATTATTATGTAATGGAGATGATGCTTTAATGTAAATCATTTTATTCTCTCATGTTAATTTGAGTTTCTTTCTTATGAATTGTTAGTATAGAATTTCAGTGATTTCTTTCTTGTGAATTATTAGTATAGAATTTCAGTGATTTTTTTCTTATGAATTGATAGTATAGATTTGTCATGAGCTCACATCTATAATTTCAGTCTTTCTTTACCCAAGTTTAATTCATGCAATTTCATGTTTTCTGCAATTAGATTTATTTTCATAACAATTTCATGTTTTCATAAATTAGATTCAATTTCAATTGTAGAATATGTTAGTACCACTTTGATCCTGCATATATGTTTCTTGCGCTTCTAATTTTACGATATCTCTTGGTTGACAATTAAATTGTTGGATATGTTATAATTTGTTTAACATTTTTTCCCAAACATTTTGGCGTCGTTGTTGGGGAGGTGCTAAAAGGGATCAGAGTTTAGATAGGTAGATAGTTCGTTTTTTATTACATAGAAAGGGGGTGGAGAGAACGGTAAGACGAGAGGTACGAACATGCACATCCACTATAGTGGGGTGCCCCAAAGCCTTGTTGCTCCTTTGTTTCCGCAAGCATGTTTATTTTTCTACAAATTTTTTTCTTTTTCTGCAAGAGTGTTCTTTCATTTTCTGCAAATGCGAGTTTCTTTTTACGCAAATTTTCCCTTTTCAATTTTGTCGTGTAAAGTTTGGATTGCTTTCATTTTTTGGGCTAGCCTTTATTTCATACTAACTTGCTTTTAAAATTGTATCTGTTTATTTTTTTGTTTTGTACAAATTTTTGTGCACTTTTTATTTCTGTTTTTGCACTCGTTTTGTACTAACCCATTTCGTACTATTTTTTGCATTTGTCATGTACTCGTTTTTCATTTTTTTCTCTTTCTAGTATTTGATTTGATTTCAATAAAATGATTTTAAGAGGAACATAAGACTAGAGCAGCTCACTCAGATCCTAGCAAATAAGCGAGGATCTCTCTTCTCAAGAAGAGGAGATCTTGACAGCAGTCAAGGATGAAATCACTCCTCCTGAAGTAAACAAGGAAGAATCATGCATATCAGATGAAGAACACATGTTCAAACTGGAGATTGAATAGGATGAAGAAGGAATCCTGGGTGATTAAAATCACGAAAAATATCATGCAAACGAAAGCTACATCAAACAATGTTTCCAAGTAAGTATTAGGTTATATCAGTTTTGTTTTTGTTTTTATTTTGTTAATTTACATTTAAAATACCTAATTTCACATATTTTTGTATATGTTAGATTTCATTTTGTAAAATATTATGTTAACATTCTTTTACTTCTTTTACATGTATGGTTCCACTGAAAATTTCACTACACATAAATGATTGTAAAATCCAATTAAAGTAAAGTTGATAGGTTTTGTTTTTTTCCAATTTAAATTAGTATATAGGATGCTTTGCTTTAATGTGTTTAAATGTTTCTATTTATTAAATTTTTTTATCTCTAATAGTCTTAATTACTATTGTTTTAAATTTTGTTAGGAATTAAAAAATAGTTTTAATTTTTTAAATCTAAGAATTTATGAAATTTTTTTCTCTTTTCATTTTATTTTTTTTATTTAATAAATTTTCCAGTCATGCTAACTATAAAAATGTATTAGGAATTAGTTTCTTTTAAATCTATGAACAATTAGAAAATAAAATAAATAAACCAATAAAAAAAATATAATAAACAAATAAATAAATCTATATACTAATTTTAGTTTTTCTATCTATAGTTCTTTGTTTTAAGTTTTATCATGCTTCTTTGTTTGTTTTAATCTTAGTTTTTAAAATAAAATTTTAAATTTTAAATTATAAAAAATAAATCTAAATAAAATAAAAATTTCACCCTTTGATTTATACCTATTTATTTTATTTTGTTTGGAATAAACAATCTAGTTTGTATCTAGGAATACTTTAAAATAAATTGAAAAACAAATTTAAAAAGAATATAAAAATAATAATTAAAAAATAAAAAAATATATATATATCATGTTTCTTTATTAGTTTTCTAGTTTTAGCTTTAATAAATTAATAATATATATATATATTGACAAAACCTGCAACTATAAAACATTAAAATATATATCTATAATAAAAAATAAAAAAATTATATGCATTTTGTGAGCTAATATTGCACTGCACGCCCTCTGAGCAGCAAACCCTAGCCTCGTCGTGGGCATTTTCGCAGGTCAGCGGCTCTGTCATGGATCCGCCCGACCCCTCCTCCTTCGAGGACAGATTCCAGAACATTGTGGCGTCCCTCCCGCGTGATCAGCCTGCCGCGGCCCCTGCTTCCAGGTTTGTCAAGCTTGTCGATGTTCCTGAGGTTAAGCTTAGCTCTGCTGCCTCCAAGAGGAAGGCTGTTACTCTTTCTGAAAAGGGCCTTATCGGTCTGTTTACCGGACTTTGGCCATCCCCGCGATCGGTGGAGATCTGGTTGAACAAAAACTGGAGAACCCTAATATAGGGAGAAGTTCAACAAATCTTATGTGGAAAGGGATACTTTGCTTTCATCTTTGAAAAGAAGGAGGATCGGGATCTAATCTTCAGGAATGGACCATATTTTATGGGTCCTCGAGGTATGTATCTGAACAAATGGGACCTATCCTTTAATCTAGAGAAGGACATTCCAAAAGCAGTCCCTGTATGGGTTAAACTACCTCATCTTCCCCTTCATTGTTGGAATGATGAGGACTTTCGAGCAATATGGAATACCTTGGAGAAATATGTGGACAAGTCTAAGCCGAAAGCCCCAATGTTCTCCTGTGCCCGAATATGTGTCGAAGTTGATCTAGAAAAAGGTTTGCCATAATCTATCATGCTGTCCATTGACGGGTGGAACCACCTTCAAACAGTAGATTATGAGCAAATCCCGTTCAAGTGCAAATATTGTCATGAATACGACCATTTTGCCAAGTCCTGCCCAAAGAAGCCAAAAAAACCCCCTCTAGAAAACCCTACTAATGAGGGCTAGAATATCGCTAATGGGAAAAAGGCGGCCAAACCCCAAAAACAGCAAACCCCCACGTCAAAGAACCCCTCCAGAAACAAGTTTGTGGCCTTGGAGGTAGAGACGCAGGATGAAGAAAACCTTGCAGAGAATCCAGAGAATCAAGAAGACAACCCTGATCCGGTGCGGCATCAGACCTATGAAGTCCCAGAGACAGTCGTCCAGCCCCAAAAATCTCAAGAAGCAGAGGTCGAACACTCCAAGGGCAGGAAAGAAATGGAGACGATCTCTGAAGGATCTGTCACTAGATCTAAGGCAAAAGCAAGCACAGAAGAAATGACAGATACCTCCATAGAAGAACAAGAACCGCTCTCCAGGAAAGGAAGGAAAACCAATAAAGTCATTCGCGAGCAGGAGGCAGCAAGGGAAAAGGCGGCAGGAAAGCAATCCAACTTAGATTTCCTGGTTAAAACCTCGCAAGCAAGCAAATATCTCATGAGTGCGGAGGAGGAAAGAAAGGAGAAAGAAAAGGCCCTTAAACAACACAGGAAATAATGAAAGTGGTCTCCTGGAATTGTAGAGGTTTGGGTGGTTTACAAAAATTAGAAGTAATTAAGAGATTCAAATCCATGGAATCAACCTCAATCCTTCTTCTCCAGGAGACTAAGAAATCTGCTGAAGACAGCGTGGCAGCCATCAAAAGCATCTGGCCAAACAGGACTGGTATAGCCACCAATGCCATTGGAGCCTCTGGCGGCCTCCTATGTTGGTGGAACACAGATAAGTTTGAATTTCTTTCCGCAATAGAAAATAGAAATTGGCTTTTTATAAAGTTTGAGAATAAAGAAGGCAAAGAACAGTTTTGGGTTGGGAATGTATATGGCCCAACCCTGAACGCACAGAAGGATAGCTTTTGGACATCTTTAGAGGAGCAGTCTGAGGACAAAAAGCTCCTCCCCTGCTTCATCGCAGGGGACTTTAATACAACCATATCGGCAGCTGAACGTAGAGGAGGATCCAAGGTAAGGGACCCCTACGGGGAGCGTTTAGAAGATCTCATCTCTCAATGGAACCTTACAGACATCATCCCCAAAAATGGCACCTATACTTGGAGCAACAAACGAGTGGGCCCTGGGCATATTGCCGCCCGTCTTGATCAGTTTTTGGTTAGTTCTCATCTTCTTAACTCTATCCCGGAGGTCAAACTTCTGTGCTCAGCGGTTTCAGATCATAAGCCCATTTGTCTCTTCTTCCCGCCGGAAGAAAATTTGGGGCCTCTCCCATTTAGATTCAATCGATTATGGCTGGAATCGGATGAAGCTAAGGATATCATAGTTAAATCCTTGTGCTGTTTCATTCCAGGTACTCCAGCTTTCTCCTGGGAGCAGAAACTTAAGAGGGTGAAAGTCGCCCTAAAGGCATGGGTAAAAACCCATTATCAAGAACCTACTAAGCAAAAGGACCTCATCTTGACAGAAATGGAGCACCAGCAAGCAGAAATGGAGGTAAGTACAGTCACCAAGGAACACCTCATCAAAGAAATCGAGTTGGAAACAAAGCTTCAGAAAATATTAAGGCAAATAGAAGAGGAATGGAGACTCCGATCGCGTGTCTTGTGGCTCAAAGGGGGAGACCAGAATACAAAATTTTTCCAAAGCCAGTGCAGGGACAGACAGCGCTGGAACACAATAAGAGAACTTAAGAATGAAGATGGCTCAGTTATTCAAGGGCAAGCCGCCATCAGTGCTGAGGTAAGAAACTTTTTTGAGCATTTATATAATGATGAGGAGCAAGTCTCCCGCTGTCTTATGGCAGAAATGGCCTCTGATATTCCTTCCCTTATTAGCCCTCAAACGAAAACCCGACTTGAATCCCCTATCCTGGAAGAAGAAGTTAAAAAAGCAATATGGAGCCTCCACCCGGACAAGGCCCCAGGCCCGGATGGTTTCCCTATCTGCTTCTATAGAACCTTTTGGCCCCTTATTAAGAGAGACTTCATGCGCCTTATTGCCTGGATGGCAAAAGGGAATATGGGGGGAGCCACCAACTCCACATTTTTGGCTCTCATTCCTAAAGACTCTAAGCCTTCTACCATTAAAAGATTCCGGCCCATTTCCTTGTGCAATGCTTCCTACAAAATCTTCTCGAAAGTGTTGTCTTTGAGGATCAAACAAGTCATCCCCTCCCTTATCTCTCCCAATCAAGGTGGTTTCGTTTCTGGCAGGCATATTAGTGACAATATCCTCTTAGTGCAAGAAGCGATCCATTCAAGCACTAAATGAAGAGAGCCCGGGATGGCCATCAAGTTGGACCTGGCTAATGCCTTCGACAGATTGAGACATTCCTTCATTTTCATGGTGATGGAAAGATTTGGATTCCCCTCTGTTTTCATCAATCAAGTTCAAGCCTGCATCTCTTCTCCCTGGATAGCCCCTCTCATCAATGGCAGGCCCTCTGAATTCTTCAAAGCCTCTTGTGGGGTTAGGCAAGGGTGTCCGCTCTCCCCCTTCCTTTACATCCTGGTCGCAGATTCCTTAAGTAGAAGATTGATCAGGCTCCTCTCCGAAGGTTCCCTTCCAGGCCTCTCCTTTAGGAATGGCGTGCCTCCTATCAATCACACTCTGTTTGCTGATGACTCCATCTTTCTTGGAATAGCTTCCACACAGATTGCTAGAAACTTCCTAAACCCCCTGGATCTATTCCTTCAAACCTCAGGGAGCTCAGCAAATAAAAACAAATGTCAAATCTATAGCTGGAACTGTCCTGCCCCCATTCTCCGCAGTATCTCACAAATTCTGCAAATTAAAACCAATCCTAACTGGACTCACTTCAACTACCTGGGAATACCAGTAGTCAAAAAATCCTTGACCTCCTCAATGTCGACTCCGGTCATTGAGAAAATCAAAGCTAAGACTCAATCCCTGGGGACAAGATGGCTAAATTTAGCTAGAAAGACAGTTTTAATCCAGTCCATTCTCTCATCCTACCCTATTTACACGAGCTCGATGGTCCTAGCTCCGAAGAAGGTCATCACCAGCATAGGTAAAGAAATCAGAAAATTCCTCTGGCGGGGAGGGAAAACTCAAACGAAGAAGTTCCATCTGGTCAAGTGGGAAATTATCAAGCGTGCCAAATGTCACGGGGGACTAGTTATTAGAGATCCGGAGTTCACTAGTAAAGCCATGGGGGCCAAACTAATTTGGAGATTGGTTACTGGAAAAAAGGAATGGTGGAAGGAAGTTCTCAGGAAAAAATACATCAAGAAGCCAAGGTCAAAAGTGTTGGATGGTGAATGGAAAGGGAAAGGCACCTCTTTATGGTAGCTGTGTAAGGCTTCAATCAACACAATCAATGAAAATTGCTACTGGATTCTCGGTAATGGGAAAAAAATTAACATCTGGAACAGCAGCATCTTAGGGCAACCTCCGTGATCTTCTATTCCAGGATTGGGTTCTTTTTCTAAATGGCTGTCTGAGTAGGATATCCTCTCTCTTTTCGATCTGTCACGATGGGACGAGGACGGCCAATGGAACGGGTGGAAGGACATCTCTCCACCAGACCACTTGAGAAATGCAGCCGACCTCTTCCTTTCCTCCCTGCACGGCTTATCCCCATCGAGTCTTTCAGCTAAGGATCGGTTGGGTTGGGGAAAATCAGGGCAGTATACTGTAAAAGAATGATACAAAATAATATCCATGGAACAAATGATGGCAGAGAAAATATGGAAAAAAATTTGGCATCCCGATAGCATCCCTAAAGTCAACAGTTTTATTTGGCTCCTCCTGCATAACAAGCTTTTAACTGTAGAAAACTTAAGAAAAAGAGGCATTCTTGGACCATCTCGGTGTGCCCTGTGTAATTCTGCAGAAGAGACCTCCAACCACCTTTTTCTTCAATGTGAAGTCTCTAAGATAGCTTGGAATATCGTCCTCCCCGTGGCTTTCATTCGAGATCTTCCTAATAATACAGTTCAGCTCTTTAAAGATTGGACTAATCTGTTTCCAGGTTCTCTGACCAAGAAGCCAATTCTAAGTCGTCTATGGGCAGCCATTCCAAAAAATATTTGCTGGCAATTATGGCTTGCCAGAAATCGTGCCATCTTTAAGGAGCAAAAGGCCATCCCAGTTCGCATAGCCACGAAAACCATAGGAATGATAGCTGAGAAATTCGCCACGAACAACATCAGCTACCCCTTGCAAGAGTCTATTCCTGACCCCTATGCCAACTGGTGTAAACAATATCTAAAAGAGAATAGCTCCCTTCAGTCCAAAACTGTCTCTGAAAGAACAACTCACTCTAGTCACTCTCTCCAGTGGGAAATTCGACTCTCCACCAAAGACTTTCAGTCCTGGCTCAGGGATAAAAATTCTTACTCCTTATTTTTCGATGGGGCTTCGAAAGGTAATCCAGGGGTGGCAGGCGCGGGTGGGATCTTGGTGGATCCCGGAGGACAAGTGGAACAAAGATTCGCCTGGGGTCTTGGCTCTAGAACCAACAATGAAGCTAAATGGATGGCTCTACTCCAGGGTCTCCATCTCATTCGAGACAAAAATATCCAGAAGGTCCTGATATTTGGAGATTCAAGGCATGTCATCTATAAGATGATCAATGGGTATCCCTCAGGAGATATTAAATGCCGTCGATTATATAAAAAAGCTAAGCTTCTTCTGTCTCATTCTTTCGAGGTTTTTCACATTCTTCGTCATAATAATAAGGAAGCAGATATCATGGCTAACGTCGGAGCCAGCCTCCCTCAAGGCCACTTCAGCCAGGATGGCGAGCCTTCCTACCTCAAATACATTCCATGACGAGAAGCTTTAGTATTCTTTCTCGCACTCTCATCATGCAACTCTCTAAAGTGAAGCCCTTATCTCTCGGAGAACACATTAGGTATATTTTAGGCCTTTATCCTTTTCCCCTTCTCATCTTCTCCCTTCTCCCTTGCTTCTTTCTCCTCCCCTGCCTTTTCCTTCTCCTTATCCCCTCCTTCGACCGCCTTTCCTCTCACTTCACCCCCCTCCAGCTGGCCCTCACCTCCCCCCTCCTCTTGGCGGCTCCCTGCATTCAATGACAAGTCCTGTTTGCCCTCCTTCGAAGGTCGCGTGGCTTGTTCCTCCCTCCTCGGAAGCAGATGAATTAAAACACTTCAGGCCTTCAATTTATTGCCATTCCTTCTCACACGATCGGTGGCCCTTCATCCCTATCTCTATGCCGCCTCCTTGCTTCGACTCGCTCCATTGTAATGTTCTGGATTTTGGTCACGGATCTCCCGGCTCTGTGAATTTCTTGCTGAATGTGGTAGCTGGTGTAGGGGGTGGGAGACTGCTGGGAATCCCTTGGAATGGGCTCCCCCTCATTCGTGCCTTTGTAAAGGAGCGCCTTGCTATGTCTGCCTTCTCCTCATGCCAATGTAGTTATCCCTCAGCAGTCTGGGGCATCGATAGCCACGGTGATTCATCTCCTTCTCGAGTAGACAGATAGGATAAGGTCTTGGGATGCCTCTGCTCTGGCTGGAAGAACGACGCTCTGGGAACATTGTCTTGCTCAGACAATCTTAGTGTTTCTGCTCTGCAACAAGAAATTGCCGACCTCTGGAGTGTTTACTCAGTGCGCTGGGGTGAGAACCAGGACATTTCTGTTTTCCCTCTGCACATTCAATTTTCTTGAATAGCAATAACACCTGATTCTGGAGGAATGGCTCACTTTGGTGATAATGCTGGACTGCTGGACATAAAAAATAATCTGCGCAGGCTGTACGAGATGACTGCTATAGGGGTAATGGACAACAAAGATATGTCAAAGGAAGTTAAAAGTATGAGTGAAACTGTGAGTCACACATCGCTTGAGGTCAGTAATAATGGCGCCCAAATAGAAGATCTCGAGAGCAACCTGCGCGAGCTGCTGGGCAGAGTGGAACGAATAGAGGAAGACCTCGAGAAGCTCATCTCTATGAACAAGGAGAGCAGGGTTAATGGAGTAAATGAAACAGTTGAACAACCCATGGAAGAAGAGTCAGTTCTGCAGCCCAGGACTCTAAGAGGCAATTAAATTTTGTCTCTTGTTTATTCTGTTTCAATTTTGTTTGGGTTATGTTTCTTTGCATTTTGCTTTGTAGCCAGTTTGTGAGGGTATATACTACCCGCATCTTTTGTAATTTTGGAACGATCATATGCTCTGCCTTATGGGAAACTTTCAGGACAAGCCAGATGTGCAGCAATTTTGACCTGCCGGCATTATATTTCCTTCTTCTGTTGTAATGAATGGCTGTGCACAGCCTGTTAATATAATCCCCCTTTCTGTTTCTGTTAAAAAAAAATAAAAAATAAAATTTTTAATAAACATTATAATATATATATATATATATATATATATATTAAAACAATACAGATTCTAAACATTAACATTAATATTAAAAAGAAAAATACGTTAAAAATATATAAAATAAATAGAACAATGAGATTGTTTCCCCTCCATGCTGAAACCTGCAAAAAACCTTTCATGTGAAACCTGCAAACAGCCTTTCATGTGCAACCTGAAAATAGCCTTTCATGCGCAACCTGCAAACGTATCGCAACAATTTCATCCTTCGGCCTATCTTTCAATCTGTGCATTCGTCCTTCCATACTAAAACCTGCAAATATAAAACATTTTCAATCAAAATGATTAAACGATTGAATAACGATCTGCAAATGAGAGCCTCTAGATCGCTAGGAAGAATGCCTATATAGATCTGAAGCCTGTTAGATGATAAACAAGGCCATTCACGATTTCCCTTTTAGCTATCATAGGTTTTCAATGAAACGGCCCGCGGATGCTTATTTTTTGGTGCTTCCACCTATGCTTCTATATATGATGCTACTAGTTGTTGGTTCTTCGACTGGATCAAACGAAAGATAAAGGTCGTATTCAAAAGAATCCATAGAAATCACTAAAACAACATACTCACTTGCTTAATTGAATAGCTTATGTTATACGGTTGGTTTTGTGCCTGTCTTCTCGCTGTGATATGCACGCCTAACAGAATATTTCATGCCTGTCTTCTCATCGTGATTTGCTTCTGAAATCCTTTATGTTCCATCTTATTTTTTAGCCACGTAGATGGCTAGCAAATAGTTGTATCTTTAGTTGAAATCATTAACGCATTTAATCCAACGAATGGACTAAAGGAATTCCAATTTCCTGCCAATAGTTACGGGATTATGGATATCTTGGCTCAATAAAGAAGATGACTCACCCTCTCCTTGGCGATTTTGACTACTGCTTCTCATATGAGATTCCATTGTCAATAAATTATCGACCTTATCTCTTTTCTTCCTTCCTTTCAGTTGTGTTACCCACAGTATGTTATGGTATGAGATTTGTGGGTCGTTTTCCAAAGAGGCATTCATCCATATCCTTGTTAAACTAAATTCTTGTTAGTCCACGTCTACCCTGAGGATGGCCACATCCCCATGTAAAACTCAAAGACTTCATCTGTTCCGACTTGATCTTCCTCATCTAGCACCTCTTCCCGACAGGTCCAAATAATCTCCCCATGTTTTTGCCTCTTTCATCAAGCTCAGAGTGATCAATTAAACGATCTCAATGCTCAGCGATTGCATATGGATCAGCCAAGCACTCGCAGTTTCTGGTTTTGATTCCTATGGAATCTTCGAAGCTCTAAAAGACTTGAAAAGTCCTACTGAGAATATTGTCCCAGATCTCGATTAAAATGGTGGAGGAATTCAGCAGGGATGAGACTTCTCCATTCTTCGGCTTCTTCGGGGCTACAGCAACGCACATGTTTTCCTGCATGGGAGCTGCATATGGGACTTCCAAGGTTTTGTGAGATACTATTTAAGCCTATAAATACACTATTTGACTTCGACATGCCTATTTTCGTTACAGAATGGTATGGTCAAGTAATTTAAATGAGACTTTCTTTCCTTACATGGCTTATAAGGGCTGATTCATTCTGGAATTAGCAAAAGAGATAAATGACTGGTTCAACTAACTCTCGGAGTCTCAGAACGAAAAAAGGGAAAAGCCATTTTTCTTGACCCTTTCAATGTCGAGTGAGCCATTCTTCCTTTTCCACCAATGGAAACATGATTTATCACTAGTTGTGCTATTAAGGGCTTGAACTATTGTTTAACTATCGAAAGTTGCCAATACTCTCTTTATACTCTATTAACAAAGTTAGTATCTATTAGTCTGTAAATTTAATATGCAAAATGGGACCTGTAGTTCGTTTAAACTAAGGCAATAGGGTAGTTGTGAGTTCAGTGAACTCCTTCAATAAACTTGAACTAAATAGTTCCTTTGTGAGCTAAGCAAACTCTTTCAGAGGGCATGCAGGTCATTTAAAATTATTATATATATAATAATAATAATAATAATAATAATAATAACTTTAATTTGAATTAGTTATATGCAAGCAATCAAAATAATACCATTAAATTAAATTGTATGCGATTTACCAGATTTGATAAAATGTTTCATTTCATTTTTTATATATTTTATAGAGATATCCTCTTTTTATGGGGTCAGATGACATATTTGTAATCGGGGCAATAAAAAGATGGATTTTTTGATATAGCAATCATGCCATATTTGCATTGAAGTAACTTTATGATCCAATAGTTTACGATCATTACATATATAAATGAATGATTGGGGGGCAGTCATACTTTCTTTCATACATCTATCCCTGAACAAGAAGTCAGTCAACGAGGTCGGGAGTGAGCTGATGTAACTACACAAAATTGATGAGAAAGCTGCAAATCATCTCAGAGAAAGCGTATTCATGATATGCTAAGCTCTGCAAAATAATGGAATAGCTTACCCATTAGAAAAATAGACTCCATGGGTACAATTTTCATGAGTTTTTGAGCTGGTTAACTTCAAAATCGAACAGATATTGAATCACAGACTAGCCCCGGGACTGCCAAATATTAAAGTCCCACGAACATAGAGAATAAAATTAGCTATGTTATTATTACTCAATCCTCCGTAGAAACAAAAATGGGGTAATAAAAAATGGATTGTCGTCTTTTCAAAAAAGTGCCATTTAGTTTAATTTTTAAATTACAGAAAGGATGGAATCCATTACTTTTAGCTTTAGCACCTTTATGCTTGTAGGCTGATACTTCTACCCTTTTACTACTCTCACTCAATTGCTCTGTTAGGTTCTTGGAATTAATAGATTAATTACCCTTGTTAAATTGAATATGGATAATACATGAGCTTTCACGCAATACTATATGGTGTTAAAACTTATGGCTTATAGTTAATTTCTTGATTTGATGGAATTTCTTATGGCTTTCCATGATTTGGTTCTTGTGGCATGTGCTCCATCTCACAAGATAATGGAGTTTGTTAAAATAATAATAAAAGTATATAAAAAAATATACAACCAACTTAAAACCAAAATAATAATACTTTGTTTTATTTTTTCATTTAAAAACATAAATCAATTAAATGTTATAAAATTAATATATAAAAATAAAAACATAAAAAATATTATAAAAAACATTCTCTTTGTTCTCATTGTTTTAAAATAGGGTTTTTTATAAGCAAACAAAGTTAAAAAAATAAAAATAAAAAATATCTTATTTATTTTATTTTGGTTAAATAAAACTTAAATTAGTGTATATATAAAAAGTAATAAAAAAAAAGAGGAAAAACAAAAAAAAACATACAAATATGTTTTTTTGGCTATTTTTAAATAAATGAAATTTAATATATATATAAGGGTTTTGTAAATAAATAAATAAAAATATTTGTTTTTATTATAACAACATAAAAATTAAAAATATATATAAATACAAATTAACAATAGGTAAATAAACAAAATATAAACATAAAAAATAATTTAAGAAAAACATAAAATAATAAAATTAATATGCGTCTTTGAAATCGAAGGCAGCTGCTATCACAGCTATGCCTTCTTCTTAATTTTTATTTTTGCACAGTGGGACCTGGCACATCTTCGGTTTGGGGAGGTAGGTGTTTCTTTCAATATAAACTATGCCTACGAGTGACTATGGAATAACAAATTATGAGATATCAAGCTGCATTTCTTTCATATTAGGTGTGTGTTTCAAGCTACCAAATTTACCATAGAAATCGCTTGTTTACACACTCTTCTCTATTCCAGATCATTAAATAGTCTTCTTTTAGAGGGGTCGACCACTAAAAGGGTCAACCCTCTCTCTCTATTGATCAATCATTACATAAGGATGCATTCATCTTTGTAAAAGGAATATGTAAACACTCGGATTTCTGTTCCAATCACTTTTTGTTTTTTATTGCAAAACAATTAAAAATGTTAGAAAACAAAAACAACACATTGACATAATAAAATATATATATATCGCAATTAAAATAAACATACACAAATTTTTTCTTGTGGTTAATAAATCAAATGTTAAAAAATTATAAAAAAACACTTCAGAAATAATAAAAGAGTTATGATAACATTACAAAAATAAAAATAAAATAAAATTAAAAAAACTAAAAACATATAAATAAATAAAAAGTATTAGGTAACAAACAAAATCATGAAATTATAAATTATAAATGAACTTGGAATCTTCTCAAAATTTAATGATTGTTGCGCTAACTTGTTTGCGCAAGTCACTCAGAAACAGGTTTTGACAAGAAGGGTTACTTAATATGCATTTCTAATTTCAGGTATAAGAGCATTTTATTTATTCTCTTTAACTTTTGTTGAGCACATAATTTCATGTATTTTCAATGCTCTCACAAGTTTGTTGCAGGGAAATGCTAACCTTTTGTAAGTTTAAAGATGAACAAATGGCATGTAGAAATAATTTCCAGAATTGCAGAAGATTTTCGGAAAAAATAATGTTCCATTAAAATATTGAAGAAGTTGAGTTTCCACTATGTATGTCATGACATTTGCTGCCACAAAGAAGCCTTTCAGAAACCAACTACGCCATTTCATAATTACTTACCCTTTTTTTCCAAGCTTATTCATCATTCATGTTATAGTCTACTTTTTCACTGCCTTATACATCATGAATTTCCGCATGTCTACCTTTCTGAGTCACACACATTTTCCTCATTTTCAGTTCATCTTTTTCCTTATGAATAAAAGCTTTCAACTTCCTTTCCATGACTAAATTGCTTTGTTATTCTTGTCATAAAAATTGTTTGACCCTCATATCTTTCATCTATAGTCCTACCACTCATTATGTACAACTCGTGTTGACTGATGTGGGATTCCTTAAGGCCCACCTTTCAACAATTCTTGCCCCATCGACCTCAGCACACTATTTGGGATAGAGACTAGAGCTCATTTTTAGTACCTTGAGGCTTGCATGCCTTAATGGCAAGTTCTCTCGCTGACAATCATGGGAATACATCAATGTCCCTTAATCGTTAGATCTTTCAAGTGGCTCGACATCACCTCATCTATTTGCACTTCACAAGACGTACTTAGGTACCTTAAAACTCATTTACATCAATGGTGATATTGCCTTGCATTGGTTAACCACATTCATCCAATGACTTCTTTCCATGTTCGACATCGACACATTTATTCACATGGTAAGAGTTGTACCATTGTGTTTTGTAGTAGGTGAAGACTATATACTTTGCATGGCTCCATCAACAGTTTTACAACAACATACTCCAGCTATGTGAGAGTACCACAGATCCATTTTCAAACTTCATTAATACAACCAAGCAGTTCATATTTATTCACTTCACATTCTATTATCCAGCAACAGCAACCACATTTCTATTGAATATTTCATCAACGTTTTGAGTAAGTGGAGGTATGTTGTTTTCTAATATTTAACCATGTAATTCCTTAAATGCTAGAAAATGAATGAATTTGGAAAATTCCCTCACCATGTTACATTACCTTACTCATTTTCATGAACCTAAGACATCTTCAGTTGGGGAGCGGGGGGGTATAGTCATTACCATGTGATTCTATTTTTTCCGTCATCTTATTCACCATTGACCAACATGTCTCTTCAAACATACATTTTATTACAATTTGC